>OX235279.1:176290165-176605414 GCA_944472155.2 Trichobilharzia szidati
ACTGACAAGCTTAGGTCGTCTTAACTTCCTCACGTAGTACGTCAAACGAAAGGTCTTTCTAAAAACTAACATGATGTGGAAAAACTGGGAAGGATCCGAGGAAATACACAGTTCAAGGTACTTAACATTCGATTTAGTTTCAAATTTAGTGCCATCTATGATAATGCAACCGTGAAAACTAACCAGCTCACACGAGTAGCGCTTGCACCTGGAACTGAAATTAATCACCTGACTTCTGAAGGGATTAAGTTTAAGACAATCTGACGATGACCATTGACTAATTTCTGATAAAAACTGATTCATTTTGGAACAAATTGACTGATAAGTAACCACTGGCATACAGAATAGTCAGATGCATCATCGGCATACTTAAAAAAATCGGTTTCGTCAGAATGGGGTAAGTCATATAAGAAGAAGGGAAACAGAAAAGAAGAAAGAACAGCCTCCTCTGAGGAACTCCAGCTACACCCAATAATGTCAGTGTGCAAGTCTCCAATG
This sequence comes from Trichobilharzia szidati, assembly GCA_944472155.2. Taxonomy (NCBI): domain Eukaryota; kingdom Metazoa; phylum Platyhelminthes; class Trematoda; order Strigeidida; family Schistosomatidae; genus Trichobilharzia; species Trichobilharzia szidati. Next base: position 176,290,664 of record OX235279.1, read on the forward strand.
CATTCGATTTTGTGTGACATCAAACATAAATCATCCGCGAAATCCAGATCTTCTAGGTTCTTCACGTCGGTCTAGGATATCCCCGTCTTGATTAATTGATTCATTTCCTTAATTCCAGAAAAGACAAAACGAAAGCTCCAAAGAATAAGCTTTTTGCAGATAAAATAAGAGTGTGCAGTTCAGCAGCCGAAACAAACTTAAACGTACAAACTTGATAAATAGAGAAAAGATATTCTATGACAATAATCGGATTCAAGAAGATATTTCCAAAATGAAATGTAAAATGTATAAGTGTATCAAACTACATGTACCTCCGGCTGCATTTTTTGATTTTTGATTTGAAAATGTGTTTATACGCATTCTGATTGATGACAATACTTTCGGTCATGTGGCTGTGTGGCCAACTCATTGGAAGGCGTCCTCTGAATTTCATCCTGTGTATTCCTGTTGTCTAATGCTTAAATAGAAGTCAGTCACCACTCGTGAATACACTGGTTGTGGATTTGAACAGTTGGTGCAAAGAAGCAGTGACAATGGATGACGCTGTGTCACTTAAACCATGTACAATAATCAGATGATTTCAGAATGCATCCTACATTTAACACAGTGTTTCAATGAAAATTCTCACCAGATGTAATACTGCACAGAGTTGATACAGTTCGTATGGCCTCCAATCATCAGGCGGTTATCACCCACACAGCTAGTCAGATGGTCTATATGATTCGTTTGCCTCATTTTATGTCACATGGCATAAGTCTCATGTGTTTGAGTGATCAGCCATCACCCTGCACCACCTGCATATTTGCTTACACAAACACCTCCTAACTGATATACGCAGTGAGAATTTACGAAGATTGACGAGCGTTCATTCTCACAATGAATAGTCAGCAGCTTGGTGGTGTTGGGGATACATTCCACAGTAGAGTTATTGACACTCTTGAAAATACTTTGACGCATTTAGGATATTTCACTAGTCCAACATTTGAAACTCCCGAAATTCCAACAACCGCGAATTTCATCTATCATCAGTGGAGGTGGATGTGAATAAGGAAATGTGAATCAAATCAATCGATATATTGAATTCAACTACTCAACAAGTATTGTGAGTAATGCGTTGGTTACTTGACGACTATTCATAAAACTAATGATGTTCCCTCTGCAATAGTCTATCGCAAGCGACTTCGCCGGCTACGTTTCCGGATGAACAATATTTGTGTTTCAGGAGAAAGTGGAGAAAGTAAGATGTGTCAATGCACATCAAGGAAAACATGCATTCCTATGAGGTTGGAAATCATATGTTGTGCAGTAAATGAAATTTGGATATCATTCCGTGTGCTGACTAATTCAGGAAATATCGCTGACACAAAGGTGACGGATATTTCAATCAACACTTTGAAGAACTTCGCAGAGTATGACAGCATGACATCGATGTGAGCAGCATTTGCAACGTCAAGGAATTTGAGGTATGGAACTGACATTTGATTTCCACTCTGCTCGATGATTCGTAGTGTTGTATTGGGGGCCGTGAATGAGTTCTTCCTGTGTGCAGCCTGCTCCTGACAACGTCTTCCATCCGGTATATGCTTCAGTCTTCCCAGCATGGCGTGGCTTGGCGATTCGCTCTGAGTGGATATACTCATGATCCCACACCGGTTGTTGGTTTCAGGATTTCATTATTCGCTGACATCGTTTAGAGAAGCATTGGGAAACTCGCGAGTAGTGGACAGGTGTTTCCTCCCAGTATTTTGTTCATCAGCACATCTGTGATCTTGTTTGAATGGTTTAACATTCAAGGCCTGTTAGTGTCAGACAGTTAAACTCGCATTCAAGCATGAATGCGCGGTCTACTCAAGCTGTTGTGTTCATTTGACGCTTGTATTATGGAGAGCACTGAAACAGAACCTGTGTCAGGTGCATTAAATAACCCGGAATAGTTATTTCTGCTGAGCTCTTTTAGTCAATTCATATCTTGTGAATTCCTAGGAAAATGTTACGTATAAGCAGTTACATTGAGGAGCTAAGACAATCAGGAATAACTGAATCTCTACTTTTACAGTTTTTCAACTCTTTCTGCTCATCTAATGTTCCCTATTGCTCCCCATAGTCTTTCCTGTGCTACTCTGGAAGGACTATGTCATATGTCGGATGAATCAGATGCACGATTGTACCAAATGCTGACGACGCCATGCTGTATCATAGCTACTGTTCTAGAATAACGCAAATCATTACTAATAGTAGTAGCAATATCATCAGCATATTCCATTCGCTTCATCTGCATCGTTATCTCCAGTGAAAAGGCGACTGAGTATCCGATGTTGTGTTTCGAGGACTCTCTCCACTGCAGCCTTTCATTTTCAGTCGTGAGTGTTTCAGAACAAAGTGCACGGTCTTCGCTTGAACACATCTTCACTTCTTCGTTTAGTGTAACAGTGAATTTCTGATTGGTGATTTGAACATCTACTCTATATTGATTGCATTCTAATTGAGCGCACTGTTCAGTGCAACACCGAATATTCGACTGAAGGACGAAGAAGCAAATGACAACATTTTAAAGTGGTCAGAGGAAATGTCGACGAAATTAAGAAATATCTTCGAGAAACCCTGTTTGGATAAGGACAATAATTGTCTGACAGAAAGGCAAGATATATAGTCATCACAGGAAAGATGGAGACGCCAGAGGAGGATTGGCTTGTAAAGTGACAGTGGAGATAGAGATGGTGAAGCAGGTGATAAACCAGTGCAGAGATGAACAAGGAGAGGAGAAGCTCAATTTAATCTGAGCAATGCCGCACAAACTCGTAGAGCAGAGTGCTGGAAATAAGAAGAAGGACGGTCCTCTGAGTCAATAGCAGTTGCAATGAAACGCACGGTATGTTAAAGAGATATCGAAACACTAAATGGAATAAGCAAGTCGATATCCAGGAGGAGATCATCTCAGATGAATGCAGTGAGAGATAATGAAAGAGATGCGATTATCAGACAGGAGAGACGAAGGGAACTCCAGAATAATCATGTGAAATGACACCTGGATGAATCACTCCCATGCAACCATGAAGAAACAACAACAGTGACACGAAGCTGCCATTGGACACCACTTCTCTGTAAAATACATTGGCGGAAATCGACCACGCGATCTCATTGAGAAGGAGTGGGAGGGTGAGGGGTTTCCTGTTTATCAATGAATTATTAATACCATTGAAATTCTGAACACGTTGTGATGGACAGTAAATGTTCCGATGATTTTATAAACCAGAAGGGCTTCTGAAGGTCGGTAGCACAGTGGTTAGGACTCTCGCCGATCATGCATATGGTCCGGAGTTCGATCCCCTGCCGACGCACACCCGATATCTATGGTCGGCCTGCTAAATTTGGGCTACCGATATCCATGCTGAAAATTCCATACCTGTACCAAAAAATACGGTGTGGAATCAAGCTGTAATCAAAAATAAAAATAAAAAAATAAAAAATTATAACCAGTGCTCATTAGATCATATGTGACAATAATGCATGAAAGATTTTCCCTGTCGTATGATGCCAATATTCGCAGAGAGCATAAATATTTGTGTGATTCCAGGTGAACGTCATGCGTTATGTATCTCATGGAAATTTCGCCCTCTTTCTTATCACTTTATTCTAGTGACTAGTGACTTTTTCACGAGCACAATTTTGTAGTGAATACTGTAATATATGCGGCGTAAATCGCAGGTAAGCCAGCTGGCTCAATCTTATGCATCACCATACCGATTCTTCTTGCATACACAACATGCGACAACTGACTTCACTCACAGTTCAACAACTTACTAGACACTTCTCCTGACTTGCAAGTAACTATTCATGAATAGATCATACAGACTGGCCAATACAGGTGAATGTGTTTTCGCTTTAGATTTAGGTTGACAACATGGGCATAGACTCAAAGATCCATGAAGATGTCAATTTCAGTGATTCTTATCACCGACAAGGTGGGATCAAATATCTGTTCACCAAAAGAACCACACACAAACGATTTTCTCAGGCAGTCCAAAGTCAGAATCACCTTGAATAACTCAACCAGAACGACATCGTAAATCAGCACATGATCAGTTCACTGCACAACCACAAAGAGAAGCATTCAATTATAGCTCGAACAGTGAATAACTTGACTGCAGTGATCTTCACACTGACGTTGTAAATCAGAAGCAAAATGCACACAACGAACAGTGACAAAGTGCATTTAGACAGACCAAATGTGAGATAAAAAGGATTCTGTTGAATTGTGAGTGAAGTCAGTCGTCTCATGTGCAGTGTGTGAATTGAATCAGTGGGGCGGTGCAGGAAATTCACCCAACTGATATGCCTGCAGTTCTCACTGCTCTTTTGCATTCGACACAATTTCCTGGCTGAAAAACTCTCATTGTATGAAATCACTTCTAAAATAGAAATAATTAGTAACACTGAAAAATTTTCATAAAACAAACAACGCATGAAGTTGACCTGAAATCACACAAATAATTCCACCCTGTGTAAATACCTTCATTGTACGAAATGAAGCAGGACTCATGCGTTATTTTTATGCGTGGGCTGGTGATCATTGATTCTGATAACAATTGAGGAGGTCGGTTACTTTCCAAAAATATCTACACTCACACAGTGAACAATCACTTTTTCAGAATATCACTGATATGCATGAGTTAAACACGATACATGCAGGTCACATTATCTTTGAAATTCACCTGACGAGACTGATGGATGAGTTGTGTGATCCGGCTACGATGGCGATCATTCTGGTCGCAGTGAAGAATCACTTCCACCTCAACTGAAACCATTTCACTGATCCCTCTAGAGACTGTATGAGATGGCTCTGATTGTTTCCAAATAGCGCTCATCTCTTCATTTGATAATGACCATAACAATAATTCGCGAAATATACCCATTAAGACATTGAAATAAGAACAAATTAGTTCAGCGAAGAGTCTCTTTTCGGCGAATTCATTCACTTAGCTGTACAGTCGCAAATATATATACAATTATTTTGTGTGTGTGTGTGTGTGTACATTAGGTTTGTCAAAATCAAAATAACAGTTAGTGTGGGTTGTTGATTATATCATCAAGATAATGAAGAAGTTAAAATGTGTGATTAATACTCAAAGTTGTAACTAAGTGGGGTGAAGATTGGTAAGATGTGAGTAGAGTTACATCATCAAAATAATGAAGAAGTTAAAATGTGTGATTAATACTCAAAGTTGTAACTAAGTGGGGTGAAGATTGGTAAGATGTGAGTAGGGTTACGTAATATGGACTTGTTTAGAAAGATTAGATGCTAGTGAAGGAGTTTGGAGACAATTATGAAAATAAACTAGATAATAGGTGAAAAGATTGAATGGGTTAGTTACTAAAAATTGTTATACGAAAATTGCAAAAAATTTGATAACAAAATGTTGATGACAAATAAACTTGGAATTAAACCCACGGTAGTAGGAGGGGGTGGAGAAGTTTCTTCTGTGTGCATAACTCAGGCTTTTCCATCCAAATCGCTAAGGCTTCAGCAATACAAAGTATACGAAAGCTTGTCGACTTTGGAAGGCTTCTTTTGACTTTATAGATGACTTTGAACGACTTCTCCTTGCAAATCGAATGACCAGTGTTGAGTATATGCTCAATAATGGCGCTCCTTATTGCTCCGTTGTTACCTTTCCGTAGCCAGGCGGGATAGTGTTCTTGAACTCTTTTAGATAAAACGCGCATCGAACGACCTATATACCTCGCTCCACAAGAGCAGGTGAATTGGTAGATACACATGGAAGTGGTCAAATGCGATAGTTTATCTTTAGAGTAGTTGAAGAACAATGGCCGGGAGGAAAATGTCAGTCGTAGTGTGGTAGCGAAGAATGTCCTTCTGAGAGCAGTAGATATCCTCTTCTTCAAGGTGTCAGCCAGAAGGTCACCTTTGAAGGGTACATTCATGTAGACCATCTTCTTCTGCATTGTGATGGGTTGTTTTTTGTAAGTCATAGGCTTAATATTCTTGTCTATAAAACGGGGTGGGTAGCCATTCTCGAGCAGTGTCTTCCTTAAGAGGGCGATCTCTTCCTCTATTGATTCTGGACTACAGATTTTTCGGATTCTAGTCGCCAGAGATATTATCAAATTTCGCTTGCGACTTATTGGTACCCAACTGTAGAAGTTTGTCAATTGACCGTTCCATGTAGGTTTTCTGTGTACTGATCTGTTCAAGGTACCATCGGTCTTCTTACTTAGACGAACGTCCAGAAAGGAGATTGTCTCATTGGTTTCTTCTTCGATTGTAAATTTGATGGCAGGGTGGCAACTATTGAAAACTTGAAGAACAATATTTTGATCACAATTGTGATCGTAGATGACGAAATTATCATCGATATACCTTTTGTATAAGAAGAATTTGTCGATGGTTGCTTTCAGCGGACCGTTTTCCAAACTTGCCATGAAAATATCAGCCAGCACCGGACCCAAAGGTGATCCCATCGCCACGCCATCTTGTTGTCTATAGAAGTTCCCATTGAATGTGAACTGGACATTTAGGGTACATCTGAGTAGGAGTTCTTTTAGCTTGGTGGTAGGTATTCCAATATCCAGGTTGTTTTCTTCCAAGTATTTGCATAGAAAACAAATCGTCTCAGTGATAGGGACGTTTGTAAAGAGAGACTCGACGTCGAGTGAAATCATACGTTTGTCTCCCACTTTAACATCTTTGATGCAATCGATAAATTCGAAGGTATCCCGGAGGGAATGTTTTGAAATTCGTTCTCTGACAGGTTGTAGGAGTTCTGCTAGCCATTTCGCTAATGGATGATATGGAGATCCCGACATGTCCAAAATAGGGCGCAGCGGAAGACCCTGTTTATGAGTTTTTGGCAATCCGTATAGTCGGGGTATTATTGAACCTGTGGGTCGAATGCTCTCGAAGACATTTTCAGAGATAACTTGATCAGTCTTTATCTTTCTTTGTATTGCTGAAGCCTTAGCGATTTGGATGGAAAAGCCTGAGTTATGCACACAGAAGAAACTTCTCCACCCCCTCCTACTACCGTGGGTTTAATTCCAAGTTTATTTGTCATCAACATTTTGTTATCAAATTTTTTGCAATTTTCGTATAACAATTTTTAGTAACTAACCCATTCAATCTTTTCACCTGTTATCTAGTTTATTTTCATAATTGTCTCCAAACTCCTTCACTAGCATCTAATCTTTCTAAACAAGTCCATATTACGTAACCCTACTCACATCTTACCAATCTTCACCCCACTTAGTTACAACTTTGAGTATTAATCACACATTTTAACTTCTTCATTATTTTGATGATGTAACTCTACTCACATCTTACCAATCTTCACCCCACTTAGTTACAACTTTGAGTATTAATCACACATTTTAACTTCTTCATTATCTTGATGATATAATCAACAACCCACACTAACTGTTATTTTGATTTTGACAAACCTAATGTACACACACACACACACACACAAAATAATTGTATATATATTTGCGACTGTACAGCTAAGTGAATGAATTCGCCGAAAAGAGACTCTTCGCTGAACTAATTTGTTCTTATAACAATAATTCGCAAATTTATTCGCAAACACTACTAATGGCACAGTGTGGATTCTCAGTATTTGGAAAAGTACTGCATTCAATTTTATACAATAACAACAAATTCTTTCCTCGGTTGCTTAAAAAAGACTGTGTCATACTTCGTAGAACTCTGAAGACTGTCAGTAGGATGAGCGGTATCCCATTGAGCCATATCGTTGACATTGTCACTGACAGGCACTTGATATCATGAAACAATTTCGCTAAAGGAATTTTGTCAGACTCTGAGCACCCACTCTACCCGCAGCTCCAACCTTGTGTCTCCTCAGGTAAAACAAGAATTCTTATCAGAAGAATTTATGTACGTACGTCTAAGTATAAAAATTCCACTATACCATATTTAGCACGTACTTTATGTGATGAAAATAGTGTCAGGCATGAACTAACTAACCTTCTTAGCACCACTAAATAAACCACTTTCTCCACTCTTATAACATCAAGCTTTATTGTTATTGTTTTCTTAGTTTTATAATCCTCTCAATTTTTTATTTTTATTTATTTTTTTCATAAGTGTGAATCATCATTTAAGCTGTGTTACAACTGTTAATTTTACCTTTCCCCTCACTATACTATATCAACAGAACATTACACTCAATGCCTCTATAACATGCTAAAATTTCCAAATTGAATCGACAATACTGTTTGAAACAAACTCACTATTATTATTATTATCATTATGTTTAATATTCTCATTTTGTACTTCGAATATTTTTGACTTGATACCGTAAATGTGGACAAATTCCTCTGGTTAATTTTGTTTTAATTTTTAATTTGATTTATATTTTAAGTAAATCAGATGCAATATTGTGACAATTGCTGAGGATTCCATTCTGTATTATAAGTACTGTTCGTCTTGGAGTAAAGTAGATTATTATTATTAATAAAAACAATAACAAAGATTCCATTACAGGATTGTTAATGGCAGTTCTCATTCTGTGTTTGTAGTGACAGTGAAGTCATACATACACCAAAATAATATTCATGTAAGAAGCTAAGATTGTCAACTGATTTAGATAATGTCAGCATAGATTACCAGTAGGAGATAACGAGACAGCCGATTATTTTGCTAACAGCATAGTAGTTCATAGGCTTCGCACTGAATATTGTCTCAATCGCATAGAACACATGCTGGGCAAATATGGAACCTTTGAGCTCCTACACTTGGTAGTGTGAGCATACAATCTTTTGTACCGACTCCTAGTTCTACCAGATGAGATACACCTGTGGGGAGAGATGAAAACAGAGGTGGTGGGTGTTGAGGGTGATAAAATGTGGATCTAGACCATTTCTCGCATGCGTTCAGATGTCTCACAACTAATGTAGTAAGTGACAAGCTGAATGACTAAGTTCCACATCACTGGCCCCATTGAAAACTGCTGATCCCCCCCTGCCTAAAATTGGCATAGTCCTTTCCCAGTTGATCAGGAAATATCAAGTTTGGGGGGCAGTAACTAGCCGTAGGTAGGAGAGGAGAGTTGCACAATTTTCAAAGGAGAGGTTGAGTGATTCCAGTTTGTCTTAGCTTCTCAATGTAGTAGCACAGACGAAACTTTTTCTTGGGATCAACGAAGTATGGGATGACCGAGTAAGCTCAGTCGATAGAAGTATACCAAGGTATTTCGTGCCAGACTTAGTTTCTCTGTCAGTCCTCTCTATGCTAGAAGCGCCATGTGTACTAAGTATTCTTTGCAGACCACGTTTCTCTCTGTGAAGGATAAGTGAATAGTCTTGCATTTTGAGGGATTACACGTGAGAGCATTTAGCTTAGGCCTCTGGCTGATATCCAATAATGAAACATCAGGTTTGCAAGAGCGTAATTGGTACTTGACAGGAAGCGAAATGGCCAGATCATCAGCGTATCTGACGGAGTTGAACGCGTTAGAATGAGTTGACTGATATGAGAAGAATGAGAAAAGAAGAGGAAGAGAGACAGAGAACAGCATTGTGAGGAACACCAGCTTCAGTAAGCAAGACAGAGCAGGATTCACTCTTACAAACAGTATACTTTATTCTATAGAGAAATAAGAATGCAACCAGTCAACAGCTTACGACTCAGTTTGTGTGAGTGGAAGCTTATTCATGGAGGGCATCTCGGTATTGAGTCGAAGGTGGATGAGTGGTCGAGAAAGCCACAATCTACATCTTTTAGCAGTTTCAGGATTTCATCATTATCTGACATCGTTTAGGGACACATTTGAAAACCTGCGAGTACTGGGGAGTTGTTTCTTCTTGTTCTGAATCATTATGTACACCTGAATATCAGTCGGATATCCGCCAGTGACTTGCCCTATTCATCAAGAACTAGTTACCTGGGTTCTAGTAAGAATTTGTGACCAGTGGTGTACAGTTAGGATAAACAGTCACCGAAGAAATTGGCTACTGGTCGCATTTATTGAAGTGAGCGTCAATTCTGACGAATAATCTCTTATGTGACTCGCGACAACTAACACTTGTATAATCCTATCAGGAAGGGGGGAGTTCTTCAGATTAGGATACTCTTGTGCACACGAGTATTTAATGGCCTAAGAAATCATGCGGAGTCACTCATTAGCTGTGTGTCATGCGTACACGTATCTCCTGTTATTTGGCGAAGTGTAATGCATCCTATCCACCTTCCGGTGGGTTATCATAAGTAAAGTATTAGTGCGGTCTTGATTGTTGACCGAACGCTAAATCACAAGATTCTGTTCGGTGCTGTTGTAGACTGGGGATTTATTTCTGCCTATCCCTCATCCGCGTCATTGCGTCCACTGGGAACAAGTCAACGAGGAATGATACAGGCAGTAGTGAGAAACATTTCAAAGCCAATCCGTATGGTTCCAGTCCATCAACACTACTGCATGTTCACAATCTGTCGGCCTCCACATTGAGAAACGTTTCACTCTTGTATACTTACTTCCTGTTCGTCTGCAGTTCCTTGATTTCATCTCTAATGGACCACTTGACAATGACTTCGTGACATAGTTGAGGACATTGAAAGCATCAGGGAGCGTGTGTGGATTCCCACTTTGAATAGACTCTAATATTGTTTCAGGCAGGCACTTGAATTCATGCTAGAAATTGCTGAATATCCTCTTCTCAGAATCACAGCTCTCTCTTCATTCACAACTCTCCCATCATATCTCATCAGGTGGGATTGCAACCAACTGCAATACACTCTATCTTCAGACGACGTGATATAAATACTTGAGGAAGGCAGTTCATGTGAGAAACGAGAGACATGTCAGATAGGAATCTGTTGATTTTCTGAGGAGACACCTTCAACAAATAAACGCCACCTGAGATACTTTCTGTCTATAATATATTCTTGTCAATATAAGTGTTAATTTTCGATTTATTCTTACACTGCTGCTAATATAAACATCGTAGTATTTACATTTACTTTTGATATGCTATGTATCGAGGAAATGGAATGGAGCATTTTAGAACATGCCGTCAACTCCACACGGTTTGGAACAAATCGCTTATTATTATTATTATTATTAGTGATGTGAGTTTGAAGGGACTGAAATGATAAGTATGAAACGGAGATGTGCTATTCACTCTCGACGTTCAACCTGGAACACACACATATCAATAATAGCAAGTACAATTTTACTTTGATTTTTCTAATTGTTATTCGGATCCTTACTGAGATTGCTAGGACATGGTATGTTAGTCGATATGAGATTACTTTGAAAAAGCGTTGTTCACTCAACTTGACTGTGAGTCGGTGGCATAGCGGTTAGGACGCTCGCCGACCAGGCACATGGTCCGGGGTTCGACACCGGCCGGCGCACTCCTTTACCTCGTTATTATTATTATTGTATCCTTTAATTCCTACAGGAAGATAGGGCTTCAGCCGTGCGTCTCCATTGCATTCGGTTCTCTGATAGAGTCTTCACCTGGCTCCAGGTCTGCCAACCACACGCTTTCATCACCTCTTCACATGACCTCCTCCAAGTCACCCTCACACTTGTACTGACGACCAACTCGCCGCTTCCCTTTCGGGTTCCACTCGAGCGATGGCTTGTCTAGTGATGTCACTTGATGGTTTGTTTTCTCAGAGTATGGCCAATCCACCTCCATTTCTTCCTGCCTATTTGTTTCACAATCGGTTCCTGCTGGGTTGGTTCACTCGTTGCCAGAGATCCCTCCCTGTTGCTGATCTTTTCTGGCCGGCCATCTGATCTTGAGTGATATTGAGCGAAGACAACTGTTAATGAAGGTCTGTAGTTTGTTTGAGATGCTCTTCATGACGCGCAGTGCAAGTCTCTGATCAGTACGTATGGTAAGTAGCACTGACTTCACATTGGAGTTGAAAATCGGGATCTTATTTTTGTTACTGAGTGCTGTTGACCTCCACACAGACTTGAGAGTAGTGAAAGCTTGTCTTGCTTTTCCGATTCTGCCTTTGAAATCCTCATCAGTTCCGCTTGTAATTGAAACGATGCTTCCCAGGAAGGTAAAGGAGGTTGTTTCTTTCAGGTTCCTTCCATTTATGCTGGCTGATTGTTGTCTGTTGTTGTTGTTGTTGGTGGTGGTGTTGCTCAGGAATTTTCATCACCTCTGTTTTCTCAATGTTCGCCTGAAGTCCTATCTTCTCTGGATGCTTCTTCTGACAACTTGTTACTTTTCACTTGCATATCTTCCAGTTTGTGGGAAATCAGACATATATCATCGTTGAAGTCCAGATCCTCCAAGTTCTTTTTTTGTGTGGGTCCATTTTATGCCTGTTTCCTGATTGCTCGTCGCTGTTTGTTGCATTATCCAGTCTACCGCAATCAAGAAAATCATTGGCGTTAGTAGGCAGCCAGCTTGTCTTACTCCTGTACTCACTTCGAAGGATTCCATAAGTTTCCCATTGTGGATTACTTGGCATGCAGTATTGTCGCACAGTTGTTGGATGAGATGTATAATTGTCGGTGGCATCACGTAGTAGCGAAGTAGTTTCCAGAAATAATGCTAGTGAAGAGGAAAGGTTGGGCATGAGGCTAGCAACCCCATCCTGTAAAAACAATCACCACTGCTACAGAAACTTCAAGCCACTAGCTTGAAGCCTAATGTTCCACTGGGGAACGTGAAGGAAAAAAACTCAACTTGGCGTCCACCAGTGAAACACAACACCCATGTTATGTGTGACTTATTATACGCAGTGGAGAGGAGAATCCTCGTCCACCTAATCACAATAGTTCACTTCCAAAACTGGTAGAATGAATGATACACGTGTGTGTTTCATCATGAATCAGTGTGCTAGCTGGATATTGATTATAGAAGATTGTGTGCAGCGGCATGATTCTATACAGAATGAAGAAATATTTGTGCTATTTTACGCACACCAACTTATGATATACAATACTGAGTACACGTGTGCCAGTTGAATAGTGAACATCGTACAAATGAGGTGAATTTTGGTAATGCGTAATTGTTTACAGAATGAAGAAATATCTGTGTTATTTGAGGTGAACATCACGAGATATGTGTCTTATGTATAATTATTACTCTTTCTGATTTTTTTACTCCAGAAATAGTTTATTTAGAGCAGTGATGAAAATGAAAGCTCTATTGCAAACTGTATTTTTGCAGAAATATCCAATTTCAGCATGATTAGCTCAAAGAATAAAAGTGAAGCGATAGGACTTCAGATAGTGTGTAGAATCTATCGGTGAGATCAGTGGAATTTTAGGCTCAATTGACTGAATCAAATTTTCTACTCTCTCTCATACTGATCTGCATCACTTGTCGCACATGAGACAGCTCACCTCAATCAAAATTGAAGCACCTTGTATATTTTCACATGTCTTATTCGCAATCGCATTTCAACATTCGTCGTGAAGTACATATTGGACTCCAATTGACAGCATCACTGTGAATATCATTCCATTGAAACTGCCCTTGGCAAAGATATCCTTGACTTATTTTATTATTAGTATCGAAAAAGCCTGATTTACACACACACATACATACAAAAATAATTCCAAATATAACTGCGATTGTACAGCTAAGTGAATGAATTCGTGTCAAATTCACTTGTTGACTGTTCTGTGAATTGGGATAAGAATAACTGGTTGTGTACTTTGTAAAATAGTTCTTGAAATGTATCGATCTCAAACTGGGGTGTAAAAATAATAAGACTTTAAACATTACACAACAAGACAAGACAAAATTTCAAAAATTATACTGAATCAATAAATAGAAGTAACAATACAGATACTACTAGAGATTCTTCAAAATAAAGGAAGGATATACTAACTAAATAAACAAAACGAAAAACCAATAGGGTCAAAGTATGAATGGGAATTAGTATACTTTAGGATGGACGGATTAACACCAGGAGAGTTCGAAGGGTTTAACAAACTTTTTCTGCACAGAGAGATGTGACTTTTCTATTTTGATGGTGAAAGCAGTACAGATGAGTTGGATACGTAAATGATATGGGCTGGTTGTTTTTCGCCTTGTAAACACCTTTATAGCCACACTTCCACCTCTTCGTAACCATGCAAGATAGTGTTGTTGCAGCCTCATAGACGAAACTCGAGTCTGCCAACTGATATACCTAGCTCTACCAGAGAAGCTCAATTGAGAGTTGCAAATGAAGTTGTTCAACTACGGGATCCTGTCCTTCAGGTTACTGAAAAGTATTGGTCCACTAGAAAATGCTATTCTCAACGGTGCAACAGGGAATGTCCTTTTCAGGGACTGTGAGATCCTTCCATTTTAAGGACGTCAGCAGCTAAGTCACCTTTGAATTCAAAGTTCATGTGCAGCATTTTTTTGGATACAGATGCTAAGTCACATTTCATAGGTTTTGACTGAATGTTCTTGTCCATAAAACATGGTGGAAATCCATTTTCTTAGAAGATTCAACTCTTCCTCCACAATTTCAGGAATACACATGTGCCGAATGCGAGTGGCAAGCTACCGGATCAGATTTCGTTTTCAACCAATGGGTACCCAGGTGTAAAAATTTGTCAGTTGACCATTCCATGACAGCTTTCAATGAATCGATATCTTCAGAGTTCCATCGGTCCTATTGATTTAAGTACAAAACTTGGGCACTGGGGTAGAGTATAACTCCAGTGTGGATAAGACTTTATTTTGATAAATCACAGAGTGTTGTTATAGATTAATATTTACTGATGACCACGTTTCGAGCACTCTACCACAGTGTCCAAGTTTTATACTTATATGAACTATTTATTAACCTGTGATTTGACTGGTAATAATATCTTCCATATATCTGGTATTTGCGTTGAATCAATCTCTCTCTCCACCTACCTATCTTGCTTTCTAGAATTTTGACTCTGTCCGACCCCACACTATTGTGTGGTTGTGAGTTAATGCATGCAGTGCGATTGCTGAACTTTTTTCTCAATTACTTATCTTCGACGGATCAATCATTCTAACCTTAGCTGAATCCTTATGTTCAGACAATCTGACTACTCCTGATCTACTAGTTCGACTGGCCTATGTAGTTGACTAACTGACAGACATTGCAAGGTATTTTGTAAATTATATTATTTTGTCTAATTGGATCAACTGACAGGGTCCTTTAGCCTACAGAGCTTATCTCTCAGTGAGTTTGTGGATTTAAATGCTACTCCAATTCCTGCGTTATTAAGAATCCTACGTAGGATCTCAGATGTCTCCTCCCTCCTTATATTGGTAAGACTACTGTAGATGCCTCATATTCTTTCTTATTTGTGCTATCAATATAAGTTTCAGCATTATCTTTATTCTGCTTTTGACTTTTTCTCATCTTCTGAGTGAATTTTATAGGATAGTTAGTTAACATCAACGCCTCTTCTTCTATCTGTTTTATTTCATCATTTAGGTCTTTTCTTGTACTACTTAGTGCTACTGCTCGATTTTGTTAAACACTTAATTAAGCCTGCCTTAACAGTTAACGGATGAGATGAATTAAAGTCTAAATATATATTAGAATGCGTTGGACTTTTATAAACGCTAGTGTGCAGTCTGCCTCCTTCTGTTCGTTTTATTTTACAAGCTAACATGGCTAATTATCCTTGTTTATTTTCGGCTTCAAATGTGAATTTTATTCCCTCTACTAATGAGTTTATATGTGTCAAGAAGCTAGAGATATGTTCTGTTTTTAACACTGTGAAAGTGTCATCCACATATCTCACTCACCATCAACAACAAAGTGATTCGGATTTTCAATACAAACGTCAAGTCAGTCAGTTCTTCTATACGGATCAGAAACTTGGCCAGTGTGTCACAAAGAATATTTCCAACAGCCTGTTGCAGACCTTCATCAACAACTTTCTTCTCTCTAAACTCAAGATCAGATGGCCGCCGGGAAGAATCACCAACAAGGAACTATGGGAACAAACAAAACAAGAACCAATCGCCCAACAAATATGCAGGAGAAAGTGGAGATGAATTGGACACTCGCTGAGGAGGCCGCTGAGTGACATCGCGCGTCATGCCACCACTCGAGTGGAACCCGAAAGGGAAGCGGCGAGTGGGACGTCCGAGTTTGACATGCAGGAGATCGTGTGAACAGGAACTGAAACAGTATGGACTAAAATGGATGCAGGTGAAAAGTGCACCAGAAGACAGAAGCAAGTGGAGATGTGCAGTTGAGGCCCTATGTTCCACTAGGAACCCAAGGGAACAATAATAATAATAACTGGTTGGAGGATTTCACCATGAGCTGACATCAGTTAGCGAAGCACTGGATAACCAACAGGGAGTAGTGGACAGCTGTTTCGTCAAACAAGTTTGGGGCTCTTCAGTAGTACGCACCCACCACCACGGTTCGAACCCGGGAGCTTCTGGTTACAAGGCGAGCTAGCTTGTAGAGCATTAAGCAGCCAACCTGATCCAATGGCCAGCCCATGAATTCGACCAGTGATGCTTGGATCATGATGTAATTCCACTCTGTTTCGGTATTAAATACGAATCAATTCAGTTACACCCAGTACGTTTCATGACTCACTACTGAATACACTGAAAGTGGACAGTAACCAATATCTGTTGTTTGTTCAAAGACAGCAGGGTGGAAGTTTGAAATGCATATTTCACACTTGGATAATATTAATCCAACAAAAGATTATTCTAGGTAAGTGGAAATTTATTATTACAAAAACTATATTACATATTGTGAATCTTTTACAATATTCTCTAATCTCCTAAGTGGACTATAGTTTTAAGGAGATATATCAAGCAAAAAAAGATAAACAAAGTAAATAAAGTTGCCTGATTAACTGCAACTGGAAATAACAACTTTCAATCAGGTATATGTGTATGGAAATGGAAGGTATATGAAGCGGAAATAGCATTGATTGTTAGCTGTACAAAGTGTAAATAATTGATGAATTCTTAAATCCAGCTAATTAAATTCTCACATAGACTTTCAATGATTTTACACTTCGACAATCAATCCTATCCTGCCGATGAAATGTTTATTCGTCAAAATTACACTCTGAAAAAACTTGCAACGTTGACACTAACATGAAGCCACAACGATTAGAATATTCTGTTCACTTAAGCACACAGAGTGTAACAAACTCCAATCAGTAAAAATTTTTCCGTGAACATGAGTAAAGTGAGGAAATAATGGGGTAATTTTTAAACTGACCTGCGGAATATGAGAATGAAGTATGTAAAGTGCGGGTGAAATTTATCGACTGGGAATAAAATATTCCATATTTTTTTTTATCATAGCTTGATTCCACATTGTATTTTCGGTACAAGTATGGAATTTTGAGACTCTGATTTTAATAGCCCAATTTTGCAGGCCGACCATTGATATCGGGTGTGCGTCGGCAGGCGATCGAACCCCGGACCATGTGCATGGTCGGTGAGAGTCCTAACCACTGTGTCACCGACGCACACAGAATTAAGTGCGTTTGTTGACACAGAACGTAATATTTCAATAAGACGGTTGAAGGAAGAATAAAATATTGGGTTATAGTGGCATAAGTTTCAAAAACCTCCGTTTTATAAAGCAAGAAACTAAACAAATCACCTCTGGACTCCATGAGAAACTACTTGAGTCACAGTTAATTTCACGAAAATGTAATGTCAATAGTGGATCAAATCGCAAATCTACGCATCATTATCGAATAGAACATAGAATGGCAGTCAAACCTGTCGTTATCTCAGCTTCATAGACTTCAAAAAGGCCTTCACTAGACAGTTTTGACCGAGAAGTAACCAACACTATGGTGTGCAGCGCCAAAGTTTTCATCAACCTCAATCAACAGCTGGCTATGTGACAATGTCAAGTGGCAGGTGATCAACAACGGAAGACTCAGTGACGCCTGCCTTTGAAGTAAATACAGGAGTAAGACAAACTGGCTTCCTGTTTTATCATCCACGATGATATTCCTAGTTGTGGTGGACTGAATTATGCGTCAGACTGTGCATTGGAAGTGAGAAGACAGAAACACATTAGACCAATAAAAAGACTGCAGATGATCTGGATTGCACGGACGATTTGTGTCTAATGTCGCACAAGCTCGAAGATTCACAGGCGAAAATTAACAAGTTGGCAGAGGAGGCTGGCAGCAAAGAGAAGACTTCATGTGAACATAGAGATGACGGAGGTGATGAAGATAACAAACCAACCAACAAAAACTACGACAGCAACAGCAACAACCACAAGCTTCAATCACTATCAACAGAAGAAGGTCACTTCCTACGTGGCTGGCTTAAACCAACTGTTGTGGATTTCATTGACTGATGAGGCCATGTTTTGGTTTGACCACCACCGACTAGCTCTTTTCCAACCTGACCCTATGTCAGCTAACATTGCCCGTTGGTGGAGGAAGGCGATGGCTAGGCATACGTAACACATGTCCTTACCATCTCTCTCAGTTGATGTAGCTTCACAGCCTCGTCGATTGATTTCCCGTCCCATCTATACCTTCAACTCAACCGAAGCCTAACCTCAATATTGCTCACCTGGTTCATCTGTATTATAAGATGTTTCTTTATATGTAAAATAAATAAAAATCAACTTTTTATCAGCTCAGGAAGCGATATTCATGAAATCAATAATGATTATTTTGCGGTGAAAGGTACTGTTTAATTTCAGTGAGTAAATTATTTCCATTGAGCAGTTTAATTAATTGATGTCACAGACAAATTATTAACAGTTTAGTGAGTCAGTCAGTCAGTGTAATAAACTGAATTTGATATTCAAGTGTTGGTTTGTAGGGATTTGATTGGTTACAGTACTCCCAAGTTCTCCAATGGTTCTCTAACCAATGTCAGTTCTTGATAAAATCCTGTAACCAATCAAATCCCTACAAACCAACATTTGAATATCGATGAGATGCTCACTAACGACTTGCCCTATGCAGGTAGGTAGTTACCTGGGGTTCTAGTGAGAAGTCGTGACCAGTAGGGTGCAACAGGTTGGGTGTGAGTACAAATACTCGCCGAAGACATTGGCTAGGGGTCGCGCTATGTCGTGATTTGACAGAAGTTAGAATTCATAGGCCATTGAATCAGGTCCCAGTGGCTTAATGGTCTACGAGCTCGCCTTGTAACCAGAAGGTCCTGGGTTCGAACCCCGGTGGGCGCGTACTGATGAAGAGTGCCAAACTAGGACGAAACAGCTGTCAAGTACTCCCAGGTTTTCCAATGGTTTTCTAACCAATGTCAGCTCATGATGAAAAACTGAATTTGATTTCAGCAAAGAGTTACTCTTTTCGGCGATATCATTCTCAAGCTGTACAAACCGCAAATTTATAGTAATTTTCTTGGCAACAAAAGGAATATTTCCAAAGATGTGTTAGTGCAATTGTTAATTTTTTGACAACAAATTACGTAATTTAGAGGGCGTTAATCGGTTAGAAACTAAAATAAAGTTACAAAAGTAGGTTGGGTGACGTAATCTAATTGCTAGGGTTCAATGAAAAATGAATGAGAGTCAAGTTAATAATCTGAGTAGAATTCACTGGAAAATGGATGAGAGTTAGGTTAATAAGCTGAGAAGAATTCACTTGAAAATGAATGAGAGTTAAGTTGATAAGCTGAGTAGAATTCACTTAAAAATAAACGAAAATGGAGTTAGCAACAGTCGTCATGAGGGTAGAGATTTAATAATAATTGCTGAACGCCTTTTCTTTTCTATGACTGAATGGGAATTTTCAAATTACTGAATTTGATTTGAAAAACTATTGAATGAAACCACTTTCATTGTCTAAAATTGAACTAGTCACGTCTTAGTTGTCCGATAGATGCTTCACTGGTGAGGTTGGGTTATGCAGTGTATTTGCTAAGTGGTTATTTTAGTCAATCACTTTTAAGTATATTCTGGGTGGGTGAATTTAATAGGTTAAAAGTCGTCAAAACACCAATCAACTAATAGATGTCAGGAACAAGATATCTAAGCTTCCAAGGAGGGGTGAAAATTAATTACAGAATTCAAGATAAGTCAGTCCAACAGGTTATTACACAATGAAGAAATTTGTAAAATAGCAATGATGACTAAGAAGAATAGGAGGACTCAGTAGGATTACGTAAAATACAAACAAGTTAATAGAATTAGCTAGAATTGTAAAAACTAACAAAGTCAAAAGATAGTTACAAGGGGAGGGGAAGGTCGTTCTCAATACTTAGACCATATTATGTAGTTGGCCATGGCAAAGAAAGGGACTGTACAAACTTCCCTTGAACACACAGATTTGGCTTGCTCAGGTGAATTCTGATTGCCTCTGCTGTGTGTAAAAGTTGTACTCTTACACCATGAGAGAGGTTGGGTGATATATGATAAATAACTTTAAAAGCTTTGTTGGAGTCGACTTGATCTCCAGTACCAACGAGATGAGCTAGTATTGACCTGCGTATTGCTTTATTCGGACCTTCGTCAAACCAAGATGGGAGGTATTCAGAAATTCGCCGATGAACTTGCCTGTTCGTACGCCCTGTGTAACTAGCTCCTCACGCACAGCTAAACTGACTGGTAAATACACATGGAAGAGGCGAAACAGGGCAGTCTGTCTTTATTTCTTTGACTAAGTATTGGTTGACTAGTGAACACACAGCATAGCTTAGCTACGTTGAAAGTCCTTTTGAAGGCCCTTCTCAGAAGTTGTGATAAGATCTCACTATTGATTGACATCACCCGTGAATTGTAGCCTTAGGAAGACTGAGTTTTTTGGGGATAGTCGCCAACTTCGACATTTTACTTTAGGAGTTCATGAATTTGGTTGGATATCTGTTTCTACTTAGTAGATCGCGAACATTTCCGAGTTCTTCGTTCAGTGTCTCATTTGAACAGATATCTCTAGCCCTGTGAAACAGACATCTGACCAAATTACGTCTGTATTGTAGAGGTACGAAACTTAGGAAGTGAGTATACTGTCCAGTGAAAGTAGATTTTCTGTGCAAACGTCTACATATTGTCCCGTCTGTTCGTTTAGTTATTAGTGCGTCCAAAAAAGAGATAGAACCATTTTCTTCTTCTTCCTTAGTGAAGCTTACGCTGGGATGTGATCGACTGCATTTATCCAATATGTCCTTAGCCTTACTTTCTTTCTTAACAACTATAAATGTATCGTCACCATATCGGCAATAGAAATCAAGATTATATATTACATCTTTAAGTGGTCCATTCTCTAATTTCGCCTGGGGTGTCTAGGTGAGCTAGAAATATCGACGACTGGTCTAAGTGGCAAGCCGTTTTTGTGAATCTATGATAGGCCGTACGACCAGGGTATCAACGTACCTACAGTTTTTTAGTGTTTTATACATGGTAGGTGAAATATGACCCTGATTACTCACTTTCTCACACTTATTACATCATGCCAACTTCTGTTCCCTAGTCACGCCCATCTAGACTACACCTTACATTACGTATGTAATACGTTTTCGAGGACAAATTTTACCAGTATCTGATTGGTTTTATGAATGCATATATATATATATATATATATATAATTACGATTGTACTGCAGCTTATAAGAATCAATCGTCGAAAAGGAAATTTTCTTCGCTGTTCACGTCTTTTTCTTATAAAATACAAAATAATCGAGTAAAGAATATCCTTTTCGATAATTTCCTCTTCTGGCTCTACAATTATAAATACATGTTTATATACATAGAATATTCTAGATTAGTAGCCAATAACAATAATAGTGTTTTTAAAATAATATCGATTTGTAAAGTATGATCACAATGGAATTACAGTTCATTAAAGATGCTTAAATTATAATAATAATAAAGACATAGCAGCGAATAGAATATCAACTACCTAATTTCACCTCTTCCATGTGTATATACTAATTTAAGTGCTCCTGTAGAGTGAGCCAGTTACATGGGCCGTACAATTAGGCATGTTTCGCGTCGAATTTCACAACATCACCCTGTGTGGTTAAGTAAAGGACAAACAAAATCTATTCGTAGCGCTATTCTATCTCATCTTGTGGATACAGAACACAAGATTGATGTTAACCAGGCTTTCAGGGTAATTTACCGCATACCTATGAACCTCAATTTTGCTTTAAGAGTTCGACTACTAAATATTAACAAGCCTAATTTATGCATCCAAAAGAAGTTAGTTCAGACATTATCACTACCTTGGCCATTCAGGTTTGAATGATGCTGAATTTTTGTGGAACTTCCCTAGTTTCAGTTGATATTTCTATTAGCTATTATATCTTTATTATTACTATAATTTAAGCATCTTTAATGAACTGTAATTCTATTGTGATCTTACTTTACAAATCGATATTATTAAAAAAACACACTAATATTGTTATTAACTGCGTCGGTGGCATAGCGGTTAGGAGAATTGCCGACCATGCACATGGTCCGGGGTTTGATTCCCGGCCACCGACGTACTCCTCTACCTCGCAAAGCCAGAAATAATTCTGGTGAAGAGGAAAGGTTGGGCATGAGGCTAGCAACCCCTTCCTGTAAAAAAAATCACCACTGCTACACAAACTTCAAGCCACTAGCTTGAAGCCGTATGTTCCACTGGGGAACGTGAAAGAAAAACAAATTGTTATTGACTACTAATATTCTATGTACATAAACATGCATATATAATTGTAGAGCCGGAAGAGGAATTTATCGAAAAGAATATTCTTTGCTCGATTATTTTGTGTTTTATAGATGTCTGAATGAATATTTTTCTTAATACTCAATATGGGCATATTTAGTTCATTAAAAGTGGAATGCAGATACAATAACTGACAGGATGTAAAAAACAAACAAACAAGGCAAATGAATTCTTGTGAACTAAGCCTGACTTATTGAAGGAGGAGATAAAGAAGAAGAAGAAGCATGTACAATCGATTCAAATCACTAACTAGCATGGTCTTTCTTAATTTCTTCAATCGAAAATATCACTTAGCTATAAATGAACTATGCCATTCATTAGCTTATCGATATTAGTGAACAAGTGTTTCTTAATTACTTCCTAGGGTTATTATTTAGAGCACATGTCTTAAGTCATGAGGTAGTATATAAACTATTAACTTACTAATAACATGGAGTTTTTCTGCCTAAAATGACTACCTTCCAACTTATTATTCGCTTCATTATTGACTCATCCTTTTTGGGAATGAGATTATAATAATGAGACTCGTAACCGTATACATATATCTGCTCACATGATAGTGTGTACATGCTGTACTTACTTACTAACAGTCATATGGTTAAGAAAAAAATAATCATCTCTAGAAGGTTTAATTGGGAAGCGGATAATAAATGGGAGGTAAAAGCATTACATATACTATTTATTGAATATCTCTCTGCCTATGTGACTTTTTAGAATAAGAAATCAGAAGGCAAGCAAAAGGAAATATGAACTTAATAATATAACATGCTAAGCATAGATTTTTTGTTGTTGACTGCTTCACAAGCTATTCTACCCAGTGTTTTACTCTTAAATCCGTGATTTCTATCTACGGGTTTTTTTTTAATGTAACACAGTGGACGACAATGCGAAGACTCCTTTAGAAAAATAAAGAAATAAATAAAGCACGTGAAACTCCTCTTGTACTGGATGTGTTTAGTGATTAGAAGAAAGAGAACAAGAGAATAGATACACTGCTTAACTATGTAAGATATTAAATGCCTCTTAATATATGTGTAAAACTTGGGCACTGTGTTGGTAGTAAGTAATTCCCTATTAATTTGTTTATTAGATGTATCGCACAGTCAGTGAAACATTATTATTATTTACTGGATGACAATGTTTCGAACACAATTTAATATTGTTCATAATCATATCGTCAATTATAATCACACAACTTCGAAACTTGAGTTTTATAGTTTTCTTTGTTCTCTATTTGTCATCGTTGGGGTAGTAGAATTTTCCAGATATCTGGGACAGGTGTTGGATCATTCCTATTACACGTATTCTCTCTCAGTTGATTCGATAAACAAAGCTTCTGTTATCATTCTTTCCCACTCGATACCCTGTGACATTATATTTTAAAACTGTCATCCTATCCCATCCTATATTGTATGGTTGTGTGTAATTGTATGTAGTGAGTGCTATAGCTGAACTATTCTCTAGATTTCTTATCTTATTCGGGTCAACCAATCTAGATTTTGCTTCTAGGTTTTTATGCTCAGCTAGTCTGACTGACTGCCCCTGTTCTACTACTTTGACCTATGTATTTGACCTGACAATCATTCCAGCAGAGTATTAGGTGAACTAAATTGTTTTGTTTTAAAGGCTCCACAGGATTGATCCTTTAACCGACAAAGCTTGTTTCTAATTGAGTTTGTGGTTGGTTTGAATACCAGCCACTTTTATTCCTGCCTTGTTAAGAATTCTGCGTAAGATGGTTTCCGAGGTTCCTTCCTTGTATGGAATTACTACTGATGATTTAGATTCCTTATTGTTGGTGTTGTCTTGCGCATATTTGAAATCCTCTGACATTCAAACTCAGTTCTCGCAGTATTGCAGATATACCTATCTGACGAGTGCTAGCGAACATGAAACCTAGATGTGAGGTTTTCCTAACGATTGCCTCCAACTACCTAATAACATTAAATCAGAGTGCACCATGATGGCGAGGTACCTAGAATGGTGGACACACATTGCAAACTTGACACAGGATTAGGTTGGAAAAGAGTTAGCTAGTAGTAGTGGTCAAACCAAAACATGGCCTTATTAGTCAGTGGAATCCACATCAGTCAGTTTAAACCAGCTACATAGGAAGGTGTAGACTTTCTGACTGGTAGGGCTGCTCGGGATGGTAAAAACCAATGGAGGTTGGAGACAATTGTTGTCAATGGCTTGCTCAGATGCATTGATTTATCATATCCAATAAAATTTTATTGTTCTTCCATATTACTATTCTTTTTGCCTCATATTTTTGTTTATTATTTCCCCTTTTGTTGAATCACTGTTTACTCTCTTCTCTCGCTTTAAGTGCTACATGGAGTATGGCAACTCGAACTGAGGCACGTCTGTGCAAAGTTCAGGGGTGAAACCAGTCAGTCAAACTTGACTGTAATAGAATCCAGCTTGCACCAACACTAAGGACTCGATGCATGACACTAGTTACTCACTACTTAGTGTCCAATCAAAGTGCCCAACATAGTCCTACAGTAGGTCAATCGTGAGCCCCAATAGCTCAGTGGTAAGGTCCCTGACTGCTGATAGCACTGGGTGACGCGGATTCGAATCTCAGAAGGGAGATGAGTTCCTTCAATATGATTGCAGATACACCTTGTTGACTGACTGACGAGTGCCTAGGTCAAAGGCTTCCAACCATCTAATATCATCAAATCAATGCGTGTACCATGATGGCGACCTACCTAGAATAGTGGGTGGCCACATTGCGAACCTGACTGACAGAATTCAGTCTGCACCAAACTAAGAGGACAAGACACGCCACACTAGTTACTGACTAGTGTCCAATCAAAGTATCTAATACAGTAGTCCTACAGGACATTAATCGCTAGCTCCAATAGCTCAGTGGTAACGTCACCAACTGCAACACTGAGTGACACGCGTGCACATCACAGAAGGGACACGAGCGAGTTCCTTCAAGACTGGAGATACACTTGACTAAAAATGTGCCAACAAGCATAACAACATGGGTGTGGTGCAAGGTTTCCTATCAAATTGCATTCAACCATCTAAGAACACATAAGTTGATAACCCAGTTAGGGTCCAATCATCAAAGGCTGGGGACTGGGGAAAGAAAACCCAATAAAATGAACTCTGTTTTGGTGGTAAATGTTTATATTTATATATATAGTAGTAAATTAATTGAAACAAAAATATATATTCAAGCTGTGGAGTAACAATCAAAAACAGAAACAAAAAATAAAATAAATAAATAAGGTAAATCATTGAACATTATTTGTAGATGCGAGAGAGTATCGCTTTTCACTTCGCATCTCCTTGATAATCAAACAAAACGCACAGAAGTGTACAACATTCTTAACAAGAATGGAAAGCAAGAGAACATAGCGCACCAAAAAAGGAAAAGGAAAATACAACAATAGCAACAGCAATAACAAAATATAGTAATAAAATAACACAAAAAGATGAACTGAGAAATCAAGTGGATTTCAGATGATGATTATATATATATAAGGAATCTTATGTCACATTGTGATTTAATCAATAAATGACAAGAACAAAATAATGCTATGTTATACACATTAAGCATAGAAAAATAGGGGAGAATAGACGCCGAACAGAGAAGGGAATGTCACTACAACATACACAAGTATAATTGAGTAACAATCAGAAGACATTATTATTATTATTACTGCCCGATATATATATATATGTATATAAGGGGTGGACAATTATTATCGAGGCCAATGCAATGACACAACGACTGGGGCGGGGGGGGTGTGTGGCTTATAAGTGGTAGGTCACTCTGTAAAGCGGATGATGAAAAAAGCGTGGAGAAGCAATGAGAAACAATAACGGTGCTACACTTCTTTTAATTAACCTGCTCCACACAAAGCGAAAGATCTCTCGGAGGAAGAGAAGGCTAACAAAGAGGAAAAAACAACGCCGTTGGCCAGATTAAGAAACCAGCCTGTATTTGATTGTCTAATACGCAATAAATATTCACAATGTAAAAAGACAACTACAAAATAATTACACACACATAGAGAGTAGTAATCTGGTCTCTAGACAATATCATCTTTGTCACTTTGACTGCAACCAGTGGATGAATTAACAAGTAAAATGCTTTTATAATAAATAATTAATTAGCTAGGAAAAAGATACGAAACAGGTGGAAGCAATGAAGCCGAAGGTGAAAACCAAGCAAAGTGTAGACACAATGGCAAACACAATGGGGGCCAAAGTAACGCGTGCGAGGATACAAGTGTATATGCATATGAAGACGACGTTATATGCAGAAGAAGACGAAGAAGGAGAAGAAAGACAACAGCAACTGAAAGTCAGACGAGGCTCTTCGCCACTCACTCACTCACTCTGTCTTTCTCTTAAAAAGACAACAACAATAACAACGGGGAATACTTTAAAAGTTGACATTTAACAAAAGAGGATAGAAAAAACAACAATGCCAGGTGTGAAAAAAACAAACAAACAAACGTAAAAACAATGAATCAAACAACACCAGCTGAGGAAAATACTGATTGTTAACGATCTTTGCAGACTTATTCTTTCGTCCTTCGACTTAGAAATAAGCATGTTATAAGGATGAGATTCATTATGACACAGAGAGGAAGCAACAAGGATGCTCATCTCAATTCAACTCTTTGTCATGAATGCAGAACTGAAATGTAAAAAGAACAAAAAAAAATATATGAGAAATACATATACAGTTTATTCGTTAATTCAAATAACTTTGGATATATAATCTGTAGAACAAAAGGGATTAATTAATTCACCGATACGTTAAAATTCTTTTAGGATCCTAGTGGAACATAGGGGCTTCAAGCTAGAGGCTTGAAGTTTCACTAGCAATGGTGTTTATTTTTACAGAATCGGTTTGGGCTGGCTAGGCCTCATGCCCAACTTTCCCTATTTTTAGCAGTTTTATTACTGGCTTAGAGAGGCAAAGGAGTGCATTCGTGGCCGAAGATCGAATCCCTGAACATGTCAGTGGTTGGCGAGCACTCTCTACTGCTAAGTCAGCAACACAACTTAAAAGAATATCAGTGAAAAACAATTTATTTTTGCTAATTAATCAAGACTTGAGTCGTGACCAGCGGGGTTCACCGAATTGGATAAGAAAACAACACTTACTTGGCAGTGAAACTAGCTGGCGATTGGCCTTGATGTTTGTTTGTTTTCGACATAGAACTTTGCACCGATGTGCAGCACTTCAAGTCATCACACTCCATTTAGCACACAAAGCAAGAGAAGAAATGCATAACAGAGACAGCAAACAGAGATATGAGGCAGAAAGAATAGTAATATCGAAGAACCATATAGTTTCATTGGACATTATAAGTCAAAAGGAATGGATGTATCTGCGCCAGCCGTTGAGAACGATTTTGAACCATTTCACCAATTGTCTACAGCCTCCATTGGTTTTTACCGTCTCGAGGACTCCAACTGACTTAAACATGTTTTGGTTTGACCACCACTCGCTAGCTCTTTTCCAGACTGACCCTATATCAGCTAAGATTGCCCGTAGTCGAGGAAGGCGATGGATGACTAGGCATATGTAACACATGTCCTAACCACCTCTCTCATAGATGTCGCTTCATAGGAAATTATTAGAGGAAGTATTGTAGTCAGTTTCAACAGTATCCCAGCAAAATTCATGGTATAGTAGTAATTCTGAGAGTAAGTATTCAAACTGTCTTGAAAAGTATTTCCAAAATGGATTTTGTAGTCTATTGCGATGTTCGATGATAATGGTAGTGTTATAGTGTGTCATAGATATGCAACAAAAATGATGATTGGATAGGAAAAAATAGCGTATTGCGCAAAAAAGCAGTTAATATTTCAACCGGTCATTAGGCAACATCGAATATTTAAATTTTTTCCTAGGTTAGTCAACAACTGATGGGAAAAGTGTCAAATTTTAAAATAAAGTGCGTGAGATATCAAAAGGTCACCCGGATGTTCATACATTCGACATGAACAGGAATATTTTGTCCTGCTTAGAGACCTGAAAGATAACGAATGGAAGCGACGTCGCCCTGTTGATTATTAGGATGCTCAGTACTTCCTGCTTACAATCAGAAAAGGTTAACCCTGGTGTGAAATACCTGGACAGGCTTTTACAGTTCGGAGTTAAATAAAGCAGCTCAGGAAATAAGTGAAAAGTCACATAAAAATAAATGTCTTTTTAGGCCTGTGGGGTAAGACTCCTAGTTCGACACGACTACCAATACTGATACATATTTTTTTTTCTGAAAAAGTTTCAAAAGGCGAATTTTCAGATAATGTGGGGATAGAGGAACATCAACAATTCACTAATCCCTGACAACTTTCCAGATGCTTCTAATCATCAATTACTTCTCTTTGTTTAGAAAAATTTCCACACTTCTGCAACGGAACTTATTATTTTCCCTTCAGGTATAAGCTTAAACAATACACGTTTTTCGTTATTACTATTCCTTTGTCTCTCACCTCTGTTTACTGTCTATATTATGCATTTCTTCTCTTGCTTTGTGTGCTAAATGGAGTGTGGCGACTTGAACTGCCGCACATCGGTGAAAAGTCTTATGTCGAATACAGACAGACAGACCTTGACGTGATGGTCGGGCTTGCACATCAGGATGACCTAACAAGCTGCACTGGCTGGAACCAATGTTCCTACAGGTCCTACCATGCCGGGAAAGTTGTTAGGATAGCGAGTAGACTAAAAGCAGTTACCGACATTGTGTAAGAATCTTTCTTACACTATGCTGGGGGTCTGAGGGCGAAGTCGTACTGCTGGGGAACAGGGGTGTAACAGCAGTGAGGTGTTTCCCTCAGATGACCAGCATGCCAGCTATGCTATCTCTCCACTTCGGAGAGAGGGAGTTAGAAAAGGTCGACCCCAAAAATTGTACATCCCGACTTACCCTACGGTGGTCCGGAACCAGTGGTAAGTTTACTAATACGGAACCAATCCCAGAAACCAGTTCATACAGGCCGTGTGTGACTGGCCTGGCTCAAGCAGTTGTCCCCTGGGCTCTACGGTCACGCAACGCTAACCCTCTCTCTCTCTGTTTCAGGTACCCGAAGAATCAACCAACTTCCACGAGGTGGGCAACCGGGAAGTAACAACCGCCTACACACTTCCAAAAGCACACGAAGCCTTCCTGAGCATCATTCTCCTCTACCCACATCACCTTCATCATCTTATTCCCCTACTACAGTTAGTACTATTCTGCAGAATCCCCTTGATTCACTTAATTAATCATTATACGTGATTATTCGTTGGAAGGAGGCTCATTGACAACAGAAACGGTTAAGTTTTCGTATCTGTTCTCTTTTTTTCTTCAGTTGATGGTGCTATCAAGTTAATGGTCAGTGCGCATTATTCTCTATTGTACGTAAGCACAACTTAGAGAACAACCCTACCTTGGAAGGTATTAAAAATCACTAAAACCAGTCCATATTTTTACATCTAATGATAATGATAATAATAATAACAATAAACAGTTTCTATATTCATAGGTACATATTATTAACAGCGATTAATATACCTTGGAGCACTTGGATTAACCATCGGATCATTTGTTGTCGGTGGTAGTGGTGGTGGTGATGATGATGACGGATAGCCTGGATACGGTGGAGGCGGATAATTTGGTCTTGCAGCTTGATTGGATAAATTATTATTATTATCTGTACCACCACCCCAAGCAGACCCGATCTGCGTTGTTCCAGCTGCTGGAGGCACAGGTTGTGCAGGTGGATAGGGAGTAC
Organism: Trichobilharzia szidati; assembly: GCA_944472155.2. Classification (NCBI taxonomy): domain Eukaryota; kingdom Metazoa; phylum Platyhelminthes; class Trematoda; order Strigeidida; family Schistosomatidae; genus Trichobilharzia; species Trichobilharzia szidati. The sequence goes on from OX235279.1 coordinate 176,321,055, forward strand.
CGTTTTGAACGTAGACAACACCTTGTCCAGCCGGTGGATAAGGATATCCACCAGGATAAGAAGGTATAGGTTGAGTTGGATACATCCCAGGATACTGATTCTATTAAGTAAGATTCAAGTAAAAAAAATATTACGGTTAGCAGATGTTTACTGGTTTGTATGCTGAAAACAGAGTTACTTCTACGGAGAGAGCCAGTGAGAGGTGAACAAATCAATCTACGAGAAGAAATTTTGTGCTAAAAAAACACAGCAATGTTTATTAAAGCGAAAGAAAGTGAAAGAAAATTAAGAGGTGAAATGGCAAAGTATAAATAAAATCAAGCTAACAACAAGTGAACTGCCGTTATCGTCAGACGAGTTAAAATTTAATTTTAGCAATGAAATTATGTAACAGATAGATGATGCTACACTGGTGATTAAGCAGACTGAATGCAACCCATAGATAGTAAGGAAATTAGAAGAAGGGTGACAAACAGACAGACATATTTATGTCTTGGAAGTATGCAAGTTGGAAATCTACTATGATATATTTATATTTTTTTAATATTTTTTTATATTTTTGTTTACAGCTTGATGCCACACCGTATTTTCATTACAAGTATGGAATTTTCAGCATGGATATCGGTAGCCCAAATTTCAGGCCGACCATAGATATCGGGTGTGCGTCGGCAGGGGATCGAACCCCGGACCATTTGCATGGTCGGCGAGAGTCCTAACCACTGTGCCACCGACGCACATGTGAAGTCTAAGTAACGTTTTACACAGGTGATGTGATATACATTAATGGAGATTAGAATACGCTTCAGAGGTGCTGAATACTCTTTATTTATTTGATTCCTTTACGTTCCCAGTGGAACAATAGGGCTACTTCAAGCTAGAGGCTTGAAGTTTCACTTGCAGTGATGTTTACTTTTACAGGGGTTGGGCTTGCTAGGCCTCATACCCAACCTTCCCTATTAAGCAGTCTTATTACCGGCTTAGCGAGGTAAAAGAGGAGTGAGTCGGTGGCCCATGGATCGAACCTCGCACCAAATGCGTGGTTAGCGAGCATTCTACTGTTGTGCCGCCGACGCACATACTCTTTAAACTAGTGCACAAACACACTATCCGCATAAAATACAACAATCAATAACTGAGATCGTCGTGGGTGAATTGATTATGGAAGACAACAGCAATAACAACTAGGAAATTAGCTTAACTGACTTTTTGTTTATTCATCTGACGCGAAATTCTTACTAGTCAACTCATCAACTCTATCGCCATCCTGTTTTTCTTTGCTCAGATACTTTGTAAGCACTTCCTTGCATTTTATAAATTCCTCTCTTATTATTTCATCTTTTTGTGCTGTTTGAAATCGCCAGATTGTGTGGATGGATTGTATATTTATTTCTGTATAATTCCTACTTAGAACGGGTACGTCTTTTCTGAACGAAATTATCTTTCTATTTCACAGGTTCTCATCATCTGCAGACTACTTGAAATTACAATGGTTATATAGATGATAATAACATACTTTAATGTTTGAGTAGTAGTAGAGAAGAGATACTATAAAACTGACGCATCCAAAAAAGAATGAAGGCATCACAATTTTTAGTTTAAGTTTTTATCATCGATTTATACGCTTTCAAAGTTGAAAAGAGAGGGGGGAGCGGTCAGATAGAAAACAGAAAAAATTGATTAACAGAACAGTGTTAGCTTGTAGGTTCACATAGCAACTCAAAAAGCGAAAGCAGTTACAGTTTATGAGATTAAGATTTGTTCAGTGAGTTGAGATCACTGAATTAGATGACTAATTATTAATGTAATCAAAATCAAAATTCAGTTACCAAGGGAGTGAGAGGTTAATCACACTCTCTTTCTGTATGCAAAAGTTTGATTGGTTTGAATCGTTTGATTGCGATCGCTTCGGCAAATCGTAGTAAATTTGCTGTCCTTTGTCTATTAAATAGACATCTAATTCAGTGATCTCAACTTACTGAACAAATCTTAATCTCATAAACTATAACCGCCTTTGTTTTTTGAGTTGCTATGTGAACCTACAAGCTGTTCTGTTAATCAATTTTTTCTGTTTTCTGTCTTACCTCTCCCCTCTTTTCAACTTTGAAAGCGTATAAATCGATGATAAAAACTTAAACTAAAAATTGTGATGCCTTCATTCTTTTTTGGATGCGTCAGTTTTATAGTATCTCTTCTCTACTACTACTCAAACATTAAAGTATGTTATTATCATCTATATAACCATTGTAATTTCAGGTAGTCTGCAGCTGATGAGAACCTGTGAAATAGAATGACGATATCATTTTATACTGCAAATTTCGTCTTCCCTTCTTTATCGAAATTTATCATGGGAATCAAGTGTATGAAATTATCATCAGTGATATGGTAACTGTATGAGAGGGAATCAAATAACAGGCATAAAGTAGCAACTTGTTAGCCAAAGAGCATTTCTAATCTGTAGGCATCTGCGCAGATGATGATACACCCATACACACACCCACAACCGTGTGCTTTGATTGATTTTGACACACACACGCGCGCACACGCACCAGTTTTAGTTAATTATCACATCTCTATATCATCACCTTACCGGATTATATAATAGTTCATGCTCTACAGTGGACGAATAGTTGTTGTCATTAGATTCGGATAAACGCCTCGGTGTGCTTACCGGTTTGTAAAATGGATCTACAGGTGGAATAGGCTGTACATTTGGAATATCCACTGGTTCCATGACTACTGACTGACGTTTACGCCGACAACAACAATAGAAGAAGATACCGATTACCAGTGCCAAAAATAAAATCCCCAGTAATGCACCAACCACTGCTCCCCTAAAATGTAATAAATAAATAGATGAAAAAAAAAGAAAAATTAAGGTATACATGGAGATTATGGATTATTGAGAATAGAAAAGAAAAGAAAAAGGTTAGTTGATTCGTGAATCTACATGAAATGACGCATGCATGCATTTCACTGAACTTGATTGAACAAATAAAATAGAATGCTAAATAAACATTGCTGTAATCAAAAAAACGACAACAACAACAACAATAGAAACGATGACTGTGTACACTCAATCAAACAGTGGTGCATATTAGATGCAACGAGACAGACTTATGACTACTGATAAGATTTATCAGTAGTATATAAAGAGACACGTTCCTCGGAACACAAAAATATCAGATAGCGGAGAGATGGACTTCACGTACTAGAGAGACAGGCATAGAGGCAGAGAGAGAGAGAGAGCAGATGAACCAGTGTATTGCTGTAAAACATGTGAGACACGAAAATAGGACATAGGAAGACAATATGCGAAGGGCAGAGATAACACACAGCACGGAAGATCTGTGCAAATATTACTTTTTAAAAGATTTCATTCCTTTACGTTCCCAGTGGAAAATACAGGCTTGAAGTTTCACTAGCAGTGGTGTTTATTTTTACGAGGGATAGGGGCTTGCTAACCTTGCGCCCAACCTTCCTTGTTTATCAGTCTTGTTACCGGCTTAGCGAGGTAAAGCAGTGTATCATCAGGGGGACTGACTGACTAACTGGTTTTAACATAGAACCGCTTTGCACCGATGTGCAGCAGTTCCAGTTGCCACACTTCACTTAGCACACAAAGTCAGCGGGGAAAGTAAAGAGAAACGCAAAACAGAGACGGTAAACAGAGATATGAGGCAGAAAGAATAGTAATATCGAAGAACAATATACTTTCATTGAATATTATAAGTCACGGTGAGTGGATGTATCTGCGCCAGCCACTGACAACGGTGATTTTGAGCCATATCACCAATTGTGTCTCCAGCCTCCATCGGCTTTTACCGTCCCGAGGACCCCAACCAGGAAGTCGAAACATTCCTACATGACTGACTTAAACTAACTGTTGTGGTTACAGGATTTCATCATGAGCTGACATTGGTTAGAGAACCATCGGAAAACCTGGGAGTACTGGACAGTTGTTTCGTCCTTGTTCGGGACTCTTCATCAGTGCGCACCCACCGGCGGGGTTCGAACCCAGGACCTTCTGGTTACAAAGCGAGCTCGTATACCATTAAGCCACTGGGATCAGGTCCCAGTGGGTGCGTACTGCTGAGGAGTCCCGAACTAGGACGAAACAGCTGTCCAGTACTCCCAGGTTTTCCAATGGTTCTCTAACCAATGTCAGCTCATGATGAAATCCTGTAACCAATCAACCGAATCCCTACAAACCAACACTTGAATAACTGTTGTGGATTTAATTGACTGATCAAAGGACGTTCTTCCAAGACTCGCCATGAAGCAGTCAGCTATGAGTGGACCAAGAGGAGACCCCATAGCCACATAATCTTTCCATACGTAAAATTGTTCACTAAATTTAAATTGAATATTAAATGTACATCTGAGAAGTAGTTCCTTCAAGCAGTTGATAGAAAGAGAAACTTCTAGGTTGTTGTTTTCGATTTAGTCACCGATAAAGCATATTGTCTCAGCTCGAGGGGTACTTGTGAATATCAAGATAATATCTGGAGAAAGCACATTGATATCTTTCACTGAATCGATGAAATTAAGTGTATCTGTAAGGCTAGACCATATCATATGTCTCTCTTTACCGGTTCAAGGATATCTGCTAACCACTTCGCGACCTGATGAGTTGACTAAGTCTATATTATCAGTCAAAATGGGACATCCTTATTATGCACTTTAGGCAATCCATACAGTCTTAGAAAAAAAACGGAACTGCACAGTTTTATTTGTTCATACACCTCCGACGTTATGACTGAATCTTCTTTCATTTTCTTTGGTAATTTTCTAAGGAGATTTTCTATTCTTTCTGGTTGGGTGATTTGGAGAATTTGAAATTGCCTGATAGTACGTTAGTTGATTTTTTTTGACATAATCTGATCTGTTCATTACGACAATCATATTGCCTTTATCAGGACAGACAAGGATTGTCTTTATTTCCATGAAGTTGTTTTCTGTGTGTTGCTTCGTTAGCAGATAACGGTGACTCGGTTGAGCACGCATGTGCTTGTATCAGTCATCGGGAATTGAAGCCTTGAATTGTTCGAGATCTATAGTTCAGAACTAGGTGACAAGTTAAGTGTCTGCAACATTAAAATCTCAAACTGGACTTTAGTCTGTAATTTGCTGATCTTTCTGGATACATTGCAAAATTTCTGACCAAGTGACAGAGCCTTGAACTTGGATGGAAGTGACAGGGGAATTTGAAAACAGATGATGATATATTTTTCAGGATTCTGAAGAGACGATGAGAGAGCTTCAGACGGCTTCAGGCTTTTTGTTTGTCGGGAACTAGTATCTTCACAACGCTTTCGTATGACATTGGATACATACTCCTGACGGTTAAGGATAAGATGACTTGTCTCAACGTGGAAATTTGCACAGATGTGCAGCAGTTCGAGTTGCCACACTCCACGTAGAACACAAAGCAAGAGAAGAGAACAGAGGAAAATTGAAGACTGAGATAACAAAACAGGAATATGAGGCAACCTGATTTAGCCTATGTCAGCTAACATTGCCCGTAGTCGAGGAAGGCGATGGATGGCAAGGCATGCATCCATGCTTAACTCATATCCTAACCATCTCTTTCAATCCGTGTAACTTCACAACCTTCTTACCTAGCGCTCTACCGAGGCCTAACCTCAATATTGCTCACCTTATTATACCACTTAACACCGGAGATAAATTGCGGACACTAGTATCTTAGCAACATTTTCGTATGACATTGGATACATACTCCTGACAGTTAATCCAGTCATTCAGGCGTTAAGGCTATGATATTGCTTTTGGCCACCTCAGTGTGCATTTTTCTAGTTGTACTGAATTGTTGTTCAGTGGTCGAACAGGAGGCTATACGGTGTTCATTTCTCTACCACCCCCCCCCGCCTTTTAATTACACCCACCATCTATCCAAACCATTGTGCGCCTTTATGCAGATTAGGCTGAATTAAATGGACAGACTGACCGTTGCATTGTTTGTTTACTAACGTCATTCAACAGACAATGGCTTAGTTTTAATATAGTCGTTACTTCACGTGATTGCTACTTATAAAGATGTTAATAAAAATATCGAATAATAACTACACCCACATCACTGCATCGATTTTCACAGTGATAATAATATTATTTTAAGAAAGTACAAATCGCATAATGTCCTCCTCACAGGATGTCCTACAGAATAAGATTTGAAAAAAACACACAAAAAAAAAAAAAAAACAGAACAAAGATGTATAAAGTTCGATGCATCTTTTGCACAAGTTCGGTGATATTTCAGTAGACTCTAATTTATTCACCTCTACATTAGCAAAATGTAGCGTTCTGATGAAACCTGTAATTCAAATACAATGAGTATTTGAGAGAAAAAAGCCTATTATTCCAATAAGCATGTCATGTCGACTGGCTACATTGACTAAAGCTGAATACACTAACGTGAAATAAACCCCATCAGTAGAGGAGAAATATAAACGAAGTCACATCTCATCCGCTTATCTAAGCAGTTGGAACGGAAGAAGATATCAAAGAGAGGATTGGAAAAGGAAGAGATTAAGCGTTCATTAATCTGAAACCAGTCTGTAGAGATCTACTGCACTCTGTGAAAAGGAACAAAATGCAGATGTCTTACACACCAGTTACCAAGTCGGTGCTTTTCTGTATGGTCTCGGGTGTTGTGACAAGTGTGTCACCGAAAGCATTTCAAACAACTTGCTGCAGACTCTCATTAACACTTGGCTTTGTTCGATATTGATTATCAGATGACCGGTAGGAAAGGATAAGTAACATACAAGGAAACTCTGGAAACAAATTAACCAAGAAACTAATAGCTCAACAAATGCGCAGGTAGATATGGATTAAACATACACTGGTGAGGAGATCATCAAGCACCAGACTAGATGATATTCTACATAGGAAAGTCACAGATTTTATTATTATTATTCCCTTGAGTTCCGAGTAAAACATATCTCCAATTTCTTCTATTTTCTGCCATTCTCTTCAGCTGGCTGATCCCACGATCTCTTATCTCCTCCTCGCTACACGATCTTCTCCATGTCACCCTCGCATTGACGACCCACTCGTCGCTTCCCATCTGGATTCCACTCGAGCGATGGGCTGCACTGTGCTTGATCTCATTCGACGGCCTCCTCAATGTATGCCTGATCCATCTCCATTTTTTCCCACATTTTTGTTGAGTGATCGTCTCTTTGTTCCCAAAGTTTTTTGTTACTAATTCTTTTTGGCTGACCATTTGATCTTCAGTATGGAATTAGCGAAGGTAGCTGTTGATAAAAGTCTGTGTAACTGACTGTCGGAAATCCTTTACGTTACACGCCAAGTTTCTGACCCGTATAGAAGGACCTACTTGACATTGGTGCTGAAAATCCGAATATTGTTCCTTATGCTGACTGACTGAGTGCAGAAGATTTCCGAATTGATTTCAGTTTAATGAAGGCATGCACATCTTGCCTTTCCGATTCTCGCTGGTCTGCTATGACATCCTCATCCGTGCCATCCGCCTGTAGTTGAAACGATGCTTCGTAGCAGGATAAGTGAAGGAGGTGACCTCTGTTAAATATCTCCCATTGATGATGATTGGTTGGTTATCTTCATCACCTCCGTCTTTTCTATGTTCACCTGGAGTCTTGTCTTCGCTGGCTGCTTCTTCAGCCAGCAAGTTTGTTGGTTTTCGCCTACCTGTAACACTAGAAATATATCATCTACGCGCGAAATCCAGATATCTTCTAGGGTCAGAGTCACAGAAACGTGTGTATTATATCAAAACACAGAGAGAATGAGAATTCTGACAGTATACCCAAACCCACCTACCCACTAAACAATAGGGTAAGTGACGCAACACTAACACCCTATTGCAAGACTAACTAATTACCTCAATCTACCGTCTGTGTTATTATTTCCCAAATAGAAAATAATGAACATCAGCGAGTATACATAGGAAATAATAGTGATAGTTGCTTTGTTGTGTTTTGTTTTTCAGTGCCACTCTATGTTTCCGCAGTGTTCACTGAGTGAGTGGGTGATAATCACCGCCTTTATCATCAGAAGAATAAGGAAAAGAACCTGACTGGTAGGCAGGTAGGTAGGTTGAGGTATAACAATGGTGTGTAGTCCGTTATTCGACTGAATTCGTTCACAAAAATTTTAAAAAATTCTAATCATTACGTCGTCAGACAAAGTCGAAAGACAAGAAAAATAACAATTTATGTGTTTTGACTGGAGTTTTGTATATTAAAAATCAACAAAAGGTGATTTAGAACTCATGAAGTATATGATTTAATTAACTATTATTACCACTATTATTATTATTATGCTTCTCGCCCCCAATGAAGTTAGATAGTGAAACCTATGAATTTCACTCAGTACGATACATGTTCTTTTTTTATTTTTGAACAATCTAGAATTCATAGCGCTGACATTTAAGATGACCAACTGCAACACCACCGGCTTAACATGGAGACTGATATAAGAATAAAACTTGTGCACTGTGGTGGAGTTTAATTCCATTATAGGTAATTTTTTTTGATAAAGTCTCACAGTGTTTTACGGTAATATTTAGTGACCTATATAATGAGATAAAACAGATAGAAGAGGCGTTGGTGTTAAGTAACTATCCTCTAAAATTCATTAGGAAGATTGAAAAACGCCAAAAGAAAAATAAAAAGAATTGTGAAACTAGTAATAATAACATAAATAAGAGAGAATATAAGTCATCGACAGTTATACCATATAAAGAAGGGACATCTGAGACCCTACGTAGGATTCTAAATAAAGCAGGAATTAGGGTGACATTTAAACCTACAAACTCACTCAGGGACAAGCTCTGTAGGCTAAAGGACCCAGTGGACCCAATTAGACAAAATAATATAATTTACAAAATACCCTGCAATGACTGTGAGTCAGGTCAACTACATAGGTCAAACTAGTAGGTCAGGAGTAGTCAGATTGTCAGAACATAAGAATTTAGCTAAGGTAATAATGGTTGACCCAGAGAAGATAAGTAATTTAGAAAAAAAGCTCAGCAATTGCAATGCATGCATTAGCACACAACCACACAATAGCATGGTGGGAGAGGGTTAAAATTCTAAAAAGTAATCCAGGTAGGTGTAGAGAGAGGTTGATTACTGAATCCTTGTTCATCGAATCTACACCCAACACGTGCAATAGGAATGAATCATCACTAATACCCAAAATATGGAAAATATTACTACCAATCAAATCAAGTGAAAATCAAGAGAAAAACAATGGAACTATATAAATGAATTTAGGAAGTCGTGTGATTACCTTGATATGATTATGAGCAATAAATTGTGCTCGAAACGTCATCAGTAAATATTACTGTATAACACTGTGAGACTTTATCAAAATAAAATTTACCCATAATGGAATTAACACGGAGACTTTCATATACAAATTACTGTACAAATGACAGTTTTACAGTTCAAATTGTCACACACTCCAAATAAGCACAGAAAGGTAGAGAAAACAGACAACTCCAAACGAAGCTCTAATGATCAGAAATATAAATAAATAGCAAAATGGGAAAAAAGAGAAGATTAAGTGGATCTGAGAGACTGCAACAGAGATAAGATGAATGATGAACGACTGAATCTACACCAATAGAGAGAGAGAACAGTTTTAAGCCATATGATCATTAATAGCCTTCAGTCATGGGTTTTTACCATCTCTCGAGGACCTGGTTGAAACCAACAGTCAAAGACTTTAGGGATCAGTGCGCAAGGTTTGTTTGTTTGACCTAAACGTCAGCTAATAACTGCTCATCGAGGAGAAGCAGCAGCTTGGCATGCGCACAACGTGTTTAATAGCCAAGTTGATGTATAGCTGCATAACTTCCTCGATTGACTTCGGAAAGATTCTATGGAATTATTTTGACTTAAACTTGTTATAACTTAGTTGTCCAGAAAAGATCTTCCATACTTCAGACTATGAGCTACACTTGCTCTATGTATGTGTCGGGGATGGGGAGGGGAGGAGAGGAGAGGGGAAACTGCGATTCAAAACAGGGACCAATCGGGAATTTTCGCCAAATGAACGCTATTCTAAGAGTACTTGAAAGTGCATAATTATTCAAATTCCTACACATCATATAAGTTTCAAAGTACTAGTGCAATTAAAATTTAGTTTTCTCAGCAAAACGATTGAGTAATTCATCGTGTACACGAAATCGTCAAACATTGATCGTGTGACGAGGTTAGTGAGAATAAATAAAACATGTGAACAAAGATAAGAAGTTATAAAATAATAGTGAAATAACAACAATCAACTTTATAACTGCGCATAACAGCAACAACAACGCAACACTTTACCCTTTCCATGAGAAAAATCGTCTTCTATGAGGATGATAATAGTGTGACGGTCTAATTACGACAATCAGACAACAACAACCACAACGAAAAGTTAAATGATTAAAAATGCCCATTAAAATTTTCAAAAGAATAGACACGGAACAAAGAGTACTCTTTTCGATAAATTCATCATCAGGTTCTACAATTATATAACCATTGTAATGAATGAATGAATTAGTCTTATGAACGACATTAATGTTGCTTTTTAAATAACATCGAATCAATAATATTAATAGATTACAGCTGAACAGCATCAACATAAAATAAGCTGAATGTCAGAAGAATTAGGAAAGGTAATAGTACAAATTCATGAGTTTATAGTTTCTACTGAGGGCCAGGGCAGTAGTCGTTTCTTCTGAACACAGAGCGCTGGTAGTTTGAGGCGAATTGCAATAACCTCTGCTGTTTGGAGCATGCGGTGCTTTGACGATTTTGGTAGTTTGTTAGGCACCCGGTATACTATAGAGAAGGACTCTTCTACGCTGGCTTTGTGACCGGTTTGCACCAGACGGTCTAATATCGAGCCATTAATTGTTTTAACTACACCTTTACTTAGCCATAGTGGGATATGTTCTCGAGTACGAAAAATCAAGTTCCTAGAGCAACAGCCAATATAACTTGCTCCACAAGCGCAGTTGAATTGATCAATACAATTTGAAGTGAGTAGCTAGTCTAGGTACTTCATCTTTCAGTCGAGTAATCCCCATCGGTCGTGTAGAGAATAAGACGTGCAATTCGCCAGCATTAAAAGTTCTTTGAACTGATTTTCTTAATTTCCTCATAATTATCTCACTTGGTATATCGCCCTTGAATTGCGGTCGTATATAAAGTGGCTTCTTGTTTACAGATAGTGGGTAGTCCTTTTCGGCTTTCTTTGTCATGTGTTTCTTGATAAATTTGTCGGGATAGCTATTTTCAATCAACGTATCATATACAATGCTTAATTCATCTTCAATCACTTCTTCAGAGCATATAGCTCTAACTCTGTGGCTAAGGGTCTTCACTAAATTCCTTTTGTAATTGATGGGAACACAGCTGTGAAAGTGTGTATATTGTCCCGTCCAAGTACTTTTTCTATGTAAATTTCTTTTTATGCTACTCTGTCTGGTTTTCTTGTAAGTAGGACATCCGAGAACGCAATTCTGTCTTGGGATTCCTCTTCGTAAGTGAATTGCATAGCCAAATTCATTCATTCATTATAATGTGTATATATAATTGTAGAACCTTATGATGAATTTATCGAAAAGAGTACTCTTTGTTCCGTGTCTATTCTTTTGAAAAGTTAAATCAATGCAAGGACAAGGACATGCATCAACAGTAACCACTACTACGACCAGCAACCAATTTTAATTAGTTTATAAAACGAAAAATAAAAAGGAAAAAAAAACAACACAATAAAACAATACTGTGGTGGTGAGTCACCGCCGGTCACAGATATATATATATATATATATATATATATATATATATATATATATATATATATATACTAAAACTAAAATATCATCACTAAGACAAAGCAAACCCGCATGCAACTATTACTACTACTACTAATTTACAAAATGACAGTTTTGTCCAAGCAAAGCAGCGGGGGGGAGGGGTTCATCCGCATATATATAGGATTACTGCTTTCAACCAATAAATCACTTCACCAAAAATAAACAACAACAACAACAATAACAACAGTATGTCTGTTTATGCAGAGTAACCTAATAATCATAATTATAATTATAATAATAATAATAGAATCAATCAACGGGTATATGACAAACAACAACACTTGTGACATTGATTGTGTCTATTGTCAAGCTAAGCTAATGAAATATGCTCTATGAAAAAAAGAATTTTCAAAAAAAAAACCGACAACAAACATTCAACTAAGTGATGAAAGGAAGAGGTTATGTCATCCATCCAGCAACACACACCTATGTCAACATTAGTTGATAGGTGAATTAGATAGACACAAGAGCAAGAGACAGTGGAACGACACGTACACTCACACATACATTAAAAAACATTCTTGAAGAAGAAGAATCAGGAAATTATTACATGATAAAAGAAAAGGGGATATTACAGTGATTATTTGATTTACCTTCCAGAAGTTGAACTGCTATATGCATACATAAAACACAATATGATATTATTATTATAATTATTACTATTATTATTGTTATCATGACTGGCTGTCGGATACATTCAGTAAGAAATGAAACAAGAACAACAATGCATCAAGGTGGTGAATATTGTAGTAACAATTCAACGTATAAAGACATATATATATATATATATATTTGTTTTATGTTTGATTACAGCTTGATTCCACACCGTATTTTTCGGTACAGATATGAAACTTTCAGCATGTGATATCGGTAGACCAAATTTTGCAGGCCGACCATAGATATCAGGTGTGCGTCGGCAGGGGATCGAACCCCGGACTATGTGCATGGTCGGCGAGAGTCCTAACCACTGTGCCACCAACGCACAGTGAGAGAACCGCTAGGAAACCGGGGAGTACTGGACGCCTATTTCCTTGTGGTTTCGAACTCTTGAGCAAGTTTTCCAGTCGCTGTCTAACTGATGTCACCACGCGACCAAGTTTGTAGCCAATCAAACCCTTGCAAACTTCGCATAAAGTCAGTTTATACTAGCAGCTTGATTAATTATAAGCAATCAGGTAAATTTTCATACAACTCTGATATTACTACAGGTTAATTTTGAGTAAAAAGTACAGAATTAACGTTCACTTCACCTGGGGTGAAGGCAATCCAGTTAAAAATATGATCTCTAGACTGGAGTTCGTAATGGTTAGGAGGAAACCAGTTTTCATTCCCACGGCGTACAAAGACAAAGAAGTATTGACAAGAATTGAAAAAAGAATCAAGGTTGTGTTGAAAAAGGCACTTCCGACGGCTAGACTGACTCTCCTCCTCCTTCTTTATGACACAAAATGTTCACTAATACAGTTCAAAGTAAATAAGTGTCCTGCTCATGTCAACTTCAAATGTATGTACTACTGATTCGTGTGTGCTTGCGGTGGCAAGTACATAGGCAGGACTGAGAGGAGACCAACTACCCGATTTTCTGAGCATATCCCTAACAGTGTTTGCAAATGCATTCACTAAACATATTGGTGAAACAGGATATATAGTGAGAACAAGTGGAGTTTTCAGGGTAATCGATATATACACAGAGAAAGAAACCCGACTACTTCGCTCTGCATAAGGCATTACTATCAACCGATTCCAATCTAATCTCTGTATACACAAAGATAGTGTGATTAGTATCGCGCTAAACTGGTAACCAGATGTCCCTATGCTGAAGGAGAGCTGTGAAATACAAAAATCACCTGAGCATTTCCTATCCTACAAAAGTGTTCGTTCTCTCTCTGTTCAAAGTAATCAAGAGAATTGGGTGAATGGAAGGAAATACCATTGCATAAATTATATTGCATACATTTATAAATATGTAACAATTTATCTGTTTTCCATGGTTGATTGGTTATTGTTTCCAGCTTCATTTTAAAGTATAAGTTGACATGGGGTTCATTTAAACTTTTATTTATCTATTTATTTACTTTTGTTTGTTTGTATTCCCTTGAGTTCCCAGAGTAACAAAGGGTTTATTTTTTACAGGGTGGCATTACTAGCCTGACGCCGAAACCTCCCTCGTTACCGCGTCTACCACAGGCTAAGCGAGGTTAAGCAGGTGTCGATCGGGGATCGAACCCCAGACTAGGTGAATGGTTGGTGAGTATTCTACTATTGAACTACTCTTTAAGGCATACATTATTCCCCTATTCTACCCTATACTCTTCTAAAGTATAATCTGTATGCATATACTACATACATTGGTCAACTTGGCGCTATTTATTATTGTAAGACTTAAAATGAAGCCTTCATCAACAATCGGGAGGAAAAAGAACACGACAACTTACACTGAGTATTGACAGGTGAACACAGAGAGAACTGAGGTGATGAAGATTCCTGGCCAACAGCAACACCAGCAACAAAAACCAGCATAAATGGGAGGAATCCGAAAGAAGCAACCTGGGAAGCATCGTTTCAACTACAGGAGGACGGAACTGACAAAGATATCATCAAGGAGAGGATCGGGAAAGCAAGACAAGCTTTCATTTCTCTCAAGATCCGGATTTTCAACTCCAATGTGAAGTCAGTGCTACTTACCATACGGATAAGAGACTTGGCCAGCGTGTCACAAAGGGCACTTTGGACAAACCACAGACCTTCATCAACAGCTGTCAACAACAGCTTAATACTACTCAAGATCAGATGGCCGGTCAGAAAAGATCAGCAGTAGTGGGAGGGATCTCTTCTTTCTACTTTCTTCTCCTGCTTTGTGTGCTACATGGAGTGTGGCGACTTGAACTGCCGCACATATGTGCAAAGTTCTATGTCGAAAACCGACCGACCGACCGAGGGATCTCTGGCAATCAACGAACCAACCCAGCAGGAACCAAGTGTGCAACAAATATGCAGAAAGAAATGGAGGTGGACTGGCCATACTCCGAGAAAACAAGCCATCAAATGACTGACATCACACGCCAGGCAATCGCTCGAGTGAAAGCCGAATGAGAAGCGGCGATTTGGCTGGTCGTCAGTGCAAGGGTGACATAGGAGGAGGAGTTCATATGAAAGGGAGATGAAAGCATATGAACAGACGTGGAGCCAGGTGAAAACGTTGGCAGAGAACCGAAGGCAATAAAGACGTGCAGCTGAAGCCCTATGTTCCTCCAAGAACTAAAGGAAACAATACTAATAATAATTGACAAAGTGATGCACCTTGTATTGATCCAGATTATACCAGTCACTATGAAATTAATAGGGAGTAGACCTTATTTCTTGTTGTCTAGCATACTTATCGAGTTTTCTTCTTTAGAACTGTAATCCTCTTCTCATATTTCTTCTTCAGTAGTTTTCCCTTCTATACATAGACTATCATAGCTTCTGTGAAGATATTACTCCGCATACTGCACATACACACACACACACGCAAGCCAAGCTGATTATTACTATCGAACTGGTGAAATTTGTCAGTACTGATATCAGTATGAATGATTTTCAATTATTCACCACTGTATTTCAATGGATATAAATATAACACTAGTTAACTAACTATGAATGGTCATTAAATTGTGCAATGTATATACCAGTAATAAATAATGACGATAACACTTTAACATCGACTTAACTCGTAATATCACATAAATTATAACATGAATTATTTTATGAAAATAACATATAATAAAGTAATGAATGAACCAATTCACACCTTGCGCCTAATTAATTAAAGCTCATTGAAACAAAAATACAAGTTAACCGTGTCATTCAAGTGTTAACTGTAGCCTTGATGAATAACGCTTTTTCGCTTAATCAATATTATTTACTACAAAATGTGCACGTATTTAAACAGGCCTACTATGTGATAACGATAATGAATTTTTTTTTTGAAAAAAAAAAGAAAGTAAATAAGTTTTAGTGTTTTTTTATCGTAATTTATCATCATAATGAAACAAAGATGAACGTGTGGAAAAATGAAAATATGCACTTTTTTTGACATCTCTATTACTGTTATATACAACAACAACAACATTGCTTTAGCTTATCCTACACACACTTAGGTGTTGACACATTCTCAAGGGTATGTTATGAATTAGTGAATAAAAGAGTTTTTACGAGTTGATCACGAATTGATATCAGTTAGAGAACCATTGAAAACCAGCCACAAGGAGTACTGGACAGCTGCTGTTTCATCCTAGTTTGGGAATCACCGGCAGTACGCACCCACCACACGGGTTCGAACCCAGGACCTTCCGGTTACAAGATAAGCTAGCTCGTATACCATTCAGCCACTCACTGGGACCCGATTAAATGGCCAGCTCACGAATTCTAACTTCTACCAATTCGTGGTTTAGCGCGACTCCAACCATTGTCGTTGGTGGGACATCCATCCACACACGTGACATCTAATTGGGCCTCACTGGTCACGACTTCTCACTAGAACTGACTCCAGGAAACTCCATCCTGTAGAAGTTAGAATTCATGCACTGGCCATTGAATCGGGTCCCAGTGGCTGAATGCTATACGAGCTAGCTTGTCTTGTAACCAGAAGGTCCTGGGTTCAACCCACGGTGAGTGTGTACTGCCGATGATTCCCAAACTAGGATGAAACAGCAGCTGTCCAGTACTCCCTGATTTTCAATGGTTCTCTAACTGATATCAATCCGTGATCAACTCGTAAAAAAACAAAACTAACCCTTACAGACCAAACTATAGAGAATCAAAAAGTGTCTAGTATCCTTAAAATATATATATATATATATATATATATATGGGCCGTTGGATCGGGTTCCATTGGCTGAATGCTCTACGAGCTCATCTTGTAATACAACAGATGAAAACTGTTTAGGGCTAGAGGAAATGAACTATGCTTTCGGAGCACTATTCGCGCAGAAAAATAGCCATCAAAGTTTTCAAGAGTTTGTTTGTGGAGATTTTCTATTTCTATCACGTTTGATCACTGATTGATATCAGCAGTTTGAGAACCATCTGTTTGGTTCATCCAGTTTAGGATTCATCAGTGATGCGCGCACCCACCGCACGGGTTAGAACCACTCAGACAGGACCTTCTGGTTACAAGCCAAGCTCGTATACCAATCAGCCCCACTGGGACCCGATTCAATGACCAGTCTATGAATAAAAAAATGCCTTGGCTTTCGTGTCTTGCCTTGTGTTGTTACAGTTTGGACAAAAATCAATATATTGTATTAGTAATCATTATAGATTATGGTTCATATTGGATAAACGTACACTTTAACATCGTATGAACAGCATACACCCATACCAGTTGATGTATCCCAACAGCAATATTTTTCAAATGGTTGATTTGGATCATCAGGGCACAAGAAGTATGAGTATGTACGCGTCATCCCCGTTGAATTAATAAACTCTGTACGTCGACCTTCACATACTTCATATTTATCTGTAAAAAAAAGGTAAAGATAACCAACAAAAACAAAATAATAACCATAAGTGAATATGTGTTATGCAATTCAAAGAATTTGTATTTTTTTTGTTTTTTGAAACTGTAAAACAAAGATTATTGGAATGTCTACAACAAAAAAAAACAAACACATGTCGTCTAAAATATCCCACAGGTTAGAAATAAGCAAAAATAGTAAGAAAAAATTGATATGAATTCCAAAACCAAGTGAAATTATTATTATTGCATTATACAAGGCACAATTATAAATTAGTAGCAATGATCAAGACAATAAGTATGTTGCCTCTATGCTAATGGAATTTAAATGCCTTTCACAGACTTGATGTTAAAACTCATTATTCTTATTTATCCAGACCTGAACTTCGTTCATCTTTACTTTTTGAAATGGTTAAGGTGTGTGTATTGCATATTATTATTATTATTATTCCTAGCCGACTGCTTTATGGTGAGTCTCGAAAACAACATTCTCGATCCCTTGATAAGTCAACTGCACTTATACGCAGATACGCAGACGATACCTTCATAGTTCTCTCCTCAAAACCTTCAACTCAGCGTACCCATCAATAAGATTTACCTTAGAAACGTGAATCGAACAACGCATTTCCATTCCTCAATGTACTACTTGCCAAAAGACACGAATGTACAATCCAAAGATCGATATATCGCAAGCCAACATGGACGGGAAAGTTTATCAACTTCCAGAGCTTTGTCCCACTGATCCGAAATCGAAACGGGGTACGTATATTAAGTTTAAGGATTAGAAAAATTGGCTCAGAAGATATGGTAGAGAAAGAATTAAATTAAATTATTACGACAAAAACATGAAAGAGAAGCCTTCGTCGCCAAACATCGCAACTGTTCCAAAGAAAACTCTCTTCATGAACCTGGAATTCAAAGGTAACATCGCAGCGGAAATTCTCAGAAACCGCCTTTCTAAATGTCTGAAGAAGACATTTCCTACAGCCTCCTTACGTATCACATTCTCCAGCAGACAGTTAATCTAGTCTAACGTTAAGGATAAGATACCGCTTTTGGCCACTTCACTGTGTATTTACTCGCTCGTGTGGAGCAAAGTATATCGACCGTACACAACGGCAAGTCCACAAACGTATTCTGGAACACTGTCCAGCTTGGTTAGCCAGGGGAGAAAAGAAGAATAGCAGCAGCTATATCCTCGAACACCTTGTCATCTCTGGACATCGAGCACCCCGACATGAATGCTTCACAGTGCTACACAGAGTCCCCCAATATCGTACAAATGGACTTCGCATATGCCATCTGTACATAGCCGAAGCATTAGCAATTCGAGATCTGAAACCAGACCTCTGCATTCAAAAGCGATGCATACATCCTCTCGCCCTACTGTGGCCAGAGTAAAGTTCTTACTATAATTTTGCTTCTTTTTTCTATTATGTAAGTTCACTATTATTGTTATTATTACTATTATTATTACTGTTATTTTATTATCATTATTATTCCTATCATCTACATTTTATTACCACTCTATTACTGTTTATTAATAACATTGCTTTTTCATACAGATTTTATATAAAAAAACACTGTCGCCCTTCCACTAGTTCCTGTCCATTCTATACGATCTTATTGACTAGTCATTATCTCACACTTATTACGTCATGCCAACTTCTGCCTCTTTTCTAGCTTACTATTAGTCACCCCTTCTTACACCTTACATTATGTAATACATTCTTCGAGGACAAAGTTTAGCAGTATCTGATTGGTCTAAAGATTTCTTTGTTTAATATAATTACGATTGTACAGCAGCCCATGAAAATGAATCGTCGAAAAGAAAATTTTCTTCGCTGTTGGTGCCTTTTACTCATGACTCAATATGGCAATATTTCGTTTATTATTATTATTATTCCCTTGGGTTCCGAGTGCAACAGAGGACTTCAACAGAATATCTCCATTTCACTCAGTTCTCTGAAGTTCTCCTTAGCTGTCATCTCTTCCGTGTCATCCTCACACGCCCGACTCGCCGCTTCCCATTCGAGAACCAGCCTGGAGAGCGATGTCATTTGACAGTCTCCTCAGCGTGTGCCCGATCCATCTCCATTTTCTTCCGCATATTTGTTGAGTAATATGTTCTTGATCAGTTCGTTTCCACAGTCCCGTGGTATTAATTCTTTCTGATTAGCCATTTGATCTTTAATATGGAGTTAGCAAAGCAAACTGTTGGAAATGCCTTCGGTAATGCGCTGGTCAAGTTTTTGATCCACATAGAAGAAGCCACTGACTTTACATTTGTGTTGAACAGAATCCGAATCTTGTTCTTTATACTACAGAGTGCAGAAGATTTCCAAACTGATTTCAGAGTGATGAAGGCATGCACATCTTGCTTTTCCGATTCTGACTGGCCTGCTTTGACATCTTTGCCCATGCCATCCGCCTGTAGTTGAAACGATGCTTCCTAACCAGATAAGTGAAGGAAGTGACTTCTTTTAAACTTCTTCCGACGATAGTGATTGATGCTTGTTGTTAATGACCGGGTATCTTCATCACCTCTGTGTTTTCTATGTTCACCTGGAATCCTGCCTTCGCATCCAGCTTCTTCTGTCGACTTGTTAGCTTTCTCCTGATAGTCTTCGAGTGCATAAAATATTAGATATAAGTATTCTACGAAGTTCAGATCTTATAGAGTCTTCTTATCGATGGTTCAAGGTATTCCTGTCTCCTCACTCCCATGCACGGCATGTCGCATAATCCAGTCCACCACAATCAGGAATATCATCGTCTGTTTGTCCGTCTTCGACATAGAACTTTGCACCGATGTGCTGCAGTTCAAGTCACCACACTCCATGTAGCACACAAAGCAAGAGAAGAGAGTAGAAGAACTGTATAATAGAGACAGTAGACAGGTATATGAGACAAAAGGAATAGTAATAACGAAGAACAATAAGGTTTCACAAAGAGTCACAAGGAGTGAATACATCTGCACCAGCCTTTGAGAACGATTTTGAGCCATATCACCAATTGTGTCTCCAGCCTCCATTGGTTTTTACCAGTCAGGAAGTCGATACCTTCCTACTTGGCTGGCTTAAACTAACTGTTGTAGATTTCATTGATTGATGAGGCCATGTTTTGGTTTGACCACCACTCGCTAGCTCTTTTCCAACCTGACCCTATGTCAGTCAGCTAAGATTGCCCGTAGTCGAGGAAGGCGATGGATGGTTGGGCACGCATACCACATGTCCTAACAATCTCTCTCAGCCGATGTAGCTTCACAGCCTTGTCTATTGATTTCCCCTCCCCTCCATACCTAGCACTCGACCGAGACCTAACCTCAATATTGCTCACCTTGTTATACCACTTCAGCGTAACACGGGAGATAGAATGCAGGCACCCATGATCGAAGACAGCTATCCAACCTTTTCATGTATTCCACTTCCAATGACCAAGTCTCACAGCCAGCCATAAAGGAAGACAGAGCGAATATCACCCACGAATATCATCGTGGGTGTACTATATATGAAAAGCAAATATTGTTTATCTGCTGTTAGGAAAGATTTTGTGGGTTTTGAGCACTACACAAACTACTTAATTTCAACACATTCAAATAGTACAATATACATATATTCGTGTAATATATCTATCATTATTGACATGAACAATAACCTGCTAGTATCAAAAGTACAGAAAAGATTTTGTAGCATATTATGGCTACCTTTAAAATTCCGAACAGGGAGAAACATTAAAATGTAACATACTGCATATGTATATATATATATATATATATATATATATATATATATATGAGACATCTGGGGTAAGGAGATAGATAAGAATGGAACAAGTGTCCTTAAGTGAACTTATTCATCCATTACTCAGAGAAAAAAGACTTCTATGATAAATATATATATATGTAGTAAGTACACTTCTATTAGTAAAATTTGAATACCACACACATCATTCTTTTATTTCAAAATTATAACTTCAGAAGACTAAAATCACAATTCTGTGATTTCCTCCAGTTGTTTTTCTTTTCTCAGCTTTATATATGCTCATAATGAGTGTTAATCACAATGCCAGTTGACATAATAGATATACGCCTCAATTAGACCAGCAGGTTGTCAGACTTCAAAGCGGTACATACGAATGGAAGTAAAGTGACATAAGGTGATGCGCTACAGAGAACGAAAAATAATCCGAGGCAATAAATAAATAAATAAGACAGATGCATAGTTTTCAAGGTGATAGAAAGTTTCGAATGAAATTTTACTCAACAACGACATGCAACTCCATAATGCAGTTGGCTATAAGCCACACCAATTGTGTGTGTGCGACGGTTAGTTATAACTTCACTTATTGGGGAAGTACCATCTGACGAAATTTCAGCACGGATACAGAGGGCTAGTTTCGCACATGCCAGTTTACACCGTCTCTGGCGTTGACGTGATATCCGCCTATCGACCAAAAGGCGGGTGTACTGCTCAGCAGTCAGCCCAGTCCTCCTTTATGGCTGTGAGACCTGGCCATTGAGAGCGGAAAACACGAAAAGATTAGCTGTCTTTGATCATAGCTGCATGCGTTCTATCTCCCGTGTTAGGCTGAAGTGGTATAACAAGGTGAGCAATGTTCGGGTTAGGCGTCGAGTGCTAGGTAAGGAGGGGAAATCAATGGACATGGCTGTGAAGTTACGTCTTACGTATACCTAGCCATCGCCTTCCTCGACTACGGGCAATATTAGCTGACTGACATGGGGTCAGGCTAGAAAAGAGCTAGCGGCAGTCAAACCAAAACATGGCACCAGTCAATGAAATCTACAACAGTTAGTTTAAGCCACGTAGGAAGGTGGCACAGTGGTTAGGACTCTCGCCGACCATGCACATGGTCCGGGGTTCGATCCCCTGCCGACGCACACCCGATATCTATGGTCGGCCTGCAAAATTTGGGTTACCGATATCCATGCTGAAAAATTCCATACTTGTGCTGAAAATACGGTGTGGCATCAAGCTGTAATCAAAATAAAAAATAATAAAAATAATGGACTTCCTGATTGGGGTCCTCGGGACGGTAAAAGCCAATGGCTGAAGACAATTGGTGATATGGCTCAAAATCATGCTCAGTGGCTGGTGCAGATGTATCCACTCCTTGTGACTTATAATTTCCAATGAAGCTATATTGTTCTTCGTTATTACTATTCCTTTGTCTCATTTCCCTGTCTACTGTCTCTATTATACAGTTCTACTTTCTTCTCTTGCTTCGTGTACTACTTGGAGTGTGGTGACTTGAACTGCTGCACATCGGTGCAAAGTTCTATATCGAAAACAGGCAGACAGACAGACTATTTACATCATCCTTGAAATTCTGTCACCTATAATTTCTACCTATAACTTTAAGTCATTGTTAGAAGTATGTTGAGGATTAGGATGTACGCAGTTGAGGCGAATCGACGAAACAAAACGACCTCGTATTATCCTGCAAACATATTCGTTTGTTCTTTATTTATTCAAAGTTTTGTAGCTGTTTAATATAGAAATACTTTCACAATTGCACTTAGCTGATCTCTTAGTAAACCAAAAAATGTGCAACAAACCATTAAACAATTGACTGATACAGTATCCACACACGCTACCTGGAAGTGAACAGAACAACGTTCAGTCTTATTAGTTGGGGTCATTGATTCGCTATCTATGCATTTTTTTATTCCTTCACGTTCCCAGTGGAATATAGGGCTTCAAGCTAGAGGGTTGAAGTTTCTGTAGCAGTGGTGTTTATTTTTACGGGATGGGGTTGCTGGCCTCATGCCCAACCTTCCCTCTTTACCAGTCTTATTACTGGTTTAGCAAGGTAAAGGAGTGTGTCGGTGGCTGGGGATCGAACCCCGGACCATGTGCATAGTCGGCGAGCGTCCTAACCGCTGTGCCACCGACGCATGCTATCTATGCATAGTAGTAGTAGTTTACTATTTCAGATATCCTAGCCATCTGAGCAAGTTCATAAAACTGATATCCAGTAAACCCGAATCCGAATAATACCTTAAACTAAGTTGTTATTTAGATATGATATTGAGAGAGCTGTAAAACAAAAGTCTAACTAAAGTACACTTTGTTCATATATATTAAGGTTTTATTATAGTATTTGTCTATAAGTTGACTAGTAAGATATTTCTTACTAGCAAAACTGACTAGAGTACATACAACCAGAGTTTATTTATTTGAGGCAAGAGTACTTTATGAGCCATATATACACACATACCTTACACTACTGCTACATAATCTGATGATAAATTATTTTGAAAGAGGTTGTCTTTTATTCCTTTATACTTTCCTAGTGGAACATGGGGGGGCTTCAAGTTAGAGGCTTGAGGTTTCACTAGCAGTGGTGATTATTTTTTACAGGATGGGGGGGGGAGCTAGCCTCATGCCCAACCTTCCCTCTTTACCAGTTTTACTACTGGCTTAGCGAGGTAAAGGAGTGCGTTGGTAGCCGGGGATCGAACTCCGGACTACATGAGGCGTGCTCGGCAAGCATTCTACCACTGTGCCACTTACACAAAAAGGTAGTAGTCGGTAAATCAAAAAGTATGAATGTTACTTATATCGACTGAAATTGATTTGAGAACTTTATTTATCTCAACAAATCTACCAAAGTGTTTTCTCTTCCCACTACCTTTAAATCAAACAAAATAGTTCAACCTGAGGGGACAAGTTTTCCATTACGCCAATGTTCGGTCATCACACGATAGCCAACAAGACTGTCGGTTCCTTAACACCAGCTGTGAAACATCATGATAAAGTTTGTAATATAAACAATGCACCAACCAATACAGTGCTCAGATATAACGTGTCTCGGTGGTAAAGTCGATTTTACAAAGAATGTTTCATTGGTTGGAGGATTTCATCATGAGCTGACATCAGTTAGAGAAATATCGGAAAACCAACAGGGAGTATGGGACAGCTGCTTCGTCAGACTAGTTTGAGGCTCTTCATCAGTACGCACCCACCGCCAGGGTTCGAACCCAGGACCTTCTGATTACAAGGCGAGCTAGCTAGTAGACCATTCAGCCACTGGGACCTAATCCAATGGTCAGCCCATGAATTCCAACTTCTGCCAATTCACGATATGGCACGACCACTTCGCAATGTCTTCGGTGAATAACTGTCCTCACCTGGGTCCCAGGTTTAAATCCCGGTGTGTGCATACTAATGAAGAGTCCTAAATAAGTCTGACGAGACAGCTGTCCAATACTCCTTGAAGGTTTTCCAATAGTTCTCTAACTGATGTCAGCTCATGATAAAACCCTTCAACTAATCAAACAAAATCCCTACAAACCAATACCTGAAAAAATGTTTCCCCAAAACATGCTATCCCTACGTTTTAGCACACACTAGGTATTTTTATTAGCCTAAATAAACT
Source organism: Trichobilharzia szidati (assembly GCA_944472155.2). Taxonomy (NCBI): domain Eukaryota; kingdom Metazoa; phylum Platyhelminthes; class Trematoda; order Strigeidida; family Schistosomatidae; genus Trichobilharzia; species Trichobilharzia szidati. The sequence continues at coordinate 176,345,828 of OX235279.1, forward strand.
GTCATTTGTAATAAATATTGAATAATGACGGTATTAAACAGAAAGGAAGGCATATTTTCTTCTTATTTCTGCGGCTACCTGGGCAGCCTTTCCAGCTTCGTACATTGTACGAACACTCCACGTCCCCATCCTTATTTTCGCTTTCATCGAAAGGAGGCACATCGGCTGACTGGATTCCCGAAGGCTTTCACCAGCCTGCGTCATTTCACTTCCCCGATTTCAGAGAAAAATAAGGTTATTGTAAATATTTTTAGTATTTTTAGTATATTTGTGCGTTGAAGTTTCTGTAGCAATTTGGTTAAGTTTTGGGGGTGGAGTTGCTAGCACCACGCCCCAACCCTCCCTCTTTATCTGGGCTTTGGACCGGCTAGAAAACTAGCGAGCTAGTAATCTAGGCGAGGCTTCAGACAGTGGGAATCAAGAGGACAGGGATATTCTGGACAGACGTGAAGAACCTAGAACACCTGGATTTCGCGGATGATTTATGTTTGATGTCACACAAAATCGAAGACTTACAAGCGAAAACCGACAATCTGGTCGAAGAAGCAGCCAGAGAAGACAGGACTCCGGGTGAACATAGACAAGACGGAGGTTATGAAAATAACCAACAACAACAACAGCATCAACATCCAGCGCCAATCACCATCAACGGGAGGGATTTGAAAGAGGTTACTTCATTCACTTATCTAGGGAGCATTGTCTCAACTACAGGAGGAACGGACAAGGATGTCAAATCGAGAATCGGGAAGGCGAGAAACACATTCATCAACCTGAAACCAATCTGGAAATCTTCGTCACTCAACTCAGCATCAACAACAAAATCCGGATTTTCAATACAAACGTCAAGTCAGTCAGTTCTTCTATACGGATCGGAAACTTGGCGGCGGGTCACAAAGAATATTTCCAACAGCCTGTTGCAGACCTTTATCAACAACTGTCTTCGTCCCATACTCAAGATTAGATGGCCGGAAAGAACAAGAACCAAAAAGAAACTATGGGAACAAACAAAGCAAGAACCAATCGCCCAACAAATGTGCAGGAGAAAGTGGAGATGGATTGGACACTCGCTGAGGAGACCGTTGGGTGACATCGCGCGTCGGGCCATCACTCGAGTGGAACCCGAAAGGGAAGCGGCGAGTTGGTCGTCTGTGCAAGGGTGACATGGAGGAGATCGTGTGAAGAAGAGTTGAAACAGTATGGACTAACATGGATGCAGGTGAAAAGTACAGCAGAAGACAGAAGCAAGTGGAGACGTGCAGTTGAAACCCTATGTTCCACTAGGAACCCAAGGGAACAATAATAATAATATTAGTAATAATAATAATAATAAAAGGCATATTTTAATTTAATGTAATACTGACACTGCATTAACTAGTAATTAATCAATAAGACACACACACACACACAGATACACATAAAAGATTATATCTCCGATAATATCTGAATACCACTCGTATCCATAACATTGTCTGCTAGGATTTCTATGCACGTAAGTATACAGGTATGACAATCAAATCAGAGGTTTCTTTACAACAATAAATGCTCACAGTATAAGGACTACTTTATTTACCCAATCAAAAAAGCCCTTAGCACTATGTAATTCAGTGGGAAGCTAGTTGGCCTTAAATGATGTATTTCCTAAAAAGTTTTATTTCTAAAAATCCCCTCTGATGAATACAATTCATCACAGTTTCTTGAGAAATAGGTGCCCTAGACTGTATAAAAAACCGGGCCAATATATAATGGATTTGATGATATGCGCGGAATCATGTGCGGAAGATTTGTAGCTCAGGTGGATGATTTTGATGCAGTTGTGTTCTCTGTCCTGGATGGTTTATTTGTGAAGCTTTCTCTCCCAGTAACCCCAACATACAATTTATCCAAAGAACTAAGCAGAAAACTGAAACACCTAACGGATTCCTACGATCACTCCATCAATTCTACTACCCAATTTCTAGAGAAAATCAGAGGCATTCAAATAGATCACCAAGAAATAATGGTATCCTTCAATGTCACAGCATTACATACCTCAGTTACACAGGAACTAGCCAAAAACCATGGAGTACTTACTAAGCAACGACGAACACCTCCCACAACAATCTAAAATGTAACGCACAAGTTGGATGGAATGCATAAACCTATGCCTAACAACCTACTTCCAATTCCACGGCCAAATGTATGAACAAGTCAAAGGAAAACCCATGGGATCGCCAATATCAGTTTTAATTGCAGAAGCAGTGATACAAAGGCTGGAAAACATAATCCTACCAAACATCAAACCCAAAATTTTGATACGTTACATAGATGACACATTGGTAACAATCAAAAGATGTAACCCTACTCACATCTTACCAATCTTCACCCCACTTAGTTACAACTTTGATTATTAATCACACATTTTAATTTCTTTATTATTTTGATGATATAATCAACAACCCACACTAACTGTTATTTTGATTTTGACAAACCTAATGTACATACACACACACACAAAATAATTGTATATATTTGCAACTGTATAGCTAAGTGAATGAATTCGCCGAAAAGAGACTCTTCGCTGAACTAATTTGTTCTTATTACAATCAAAAGAAACGAGTTGGATAAAACTCACAACTGACTTCATAAACAACGTCTTCAACGACATCAAATTCACAAGAGAAGAGGAATCCGAGAACAAAATCCCATTTTTCAACGTCTTAGTCAAGCGAACAACCACAGGGGAATTAGAAACTCAAGTTTATAGAAAATCAACTCACACAGACCAAATACTGAATTACAACAGCAACAATTCAATAACACACAAAAGGAATTGTATACAAACACTATTCAAGAGGGCCAGCGAGGACTCATTGCAGCACTCCCACCTTAAGGAAAATTGAAGAAAGATATCTCATGGATGTCTTCCAAAAGAATGGATATCCACAGAATTTCATCAAAAGACATATACCCCCAAGCCAACCTACTAAATCAAAGGCCCCCAAGGAAAGCACAAAGAAAGTCGCCCTACCATATATAAAGGACATCTCAGAAATCACTGCAAGACTCTTCAAACCTTTAGAAATTGACGTCGCACACAAACCAACAAAATCACTTCACTCAGTTCTATGTCAACCAAAAGACTCAACAGCGAAAGAAGATAAAACCAACATCATCTACAAAATAAATTGTAACAACTACGAAAAACACCACATTGATCAAAGTGGACGTCCCCTTCGTCTTCGTATCCATGAACATAAGCTAGCCGTCAAAAGACATGACATCCACTCCCTCATATCACTACATACAGACAACCACAGACATCAATTCGACTGGGACAACCAGCGTTCAAATATTAGATAGAGGAAACACCAAGAATGCTAGAGAATTTTTAGAAGCCTGGTATTCCAGTGAATCATCAATCAATAGACACATCGAGATAGACAAAATTTACCAACCGATAAGAAGGAAATCTCACACACAAACGGTTAAAGTTCAAGTCAAGGAAACAATCAGTTCCAATACAAGTAGCCTAGAGGGTGTGAAAACACAAAAAGCACCAATCACGTCCAAGGTCACTAGGAGAGATGACAAATAAATTCGTGAAGAAATCTGAAAGTTCACTTCAAATTGAAGTATGCGCCGAAGATGTTGTCTAGTAGAGGTCAATGAAAGCTTCGCAAACAAACCACCCAGCTCAGCGAACACAACTACATCAAAAAAGACCTAAATTTCCTGACGTAAGAAACGAACAAACTGTTTTAGGCTACAGTGAACAACAATTCGTTGGGTTATTGATGTAAGAATAAAACATGGGCACTGTGGTAGAGTGTAATTCCATTATGGGTAAATTTTATTTTGATAGAGTCTCACAGTGTTATACAGTAATATTTACTGATGACGTTTCGAGCACAATTTATTGCTCATAATCATATCAAGTTGGTATGATTATGAGCAATAAATTGTGCTCGAAACGTCATCAGTAAATATTACTGTATAACACTGTGAGACTCTATCAAAATAAAATTTACCCATAATGGAATTCGTTGGGTTGCAATGCTAAATGTAAGCAATGATTTGAAGCGACAGTGCTTACTTCGCATTAATTAGAGAACAGTGCAACGATATATGATTATTAAACTAATGACACAGTGAAAGAAAATAATCAGCATAAAATTGGAAATTAAAAAACTTACACAAATCATGGTAAGATCTTAAATGAACAGCTGAACGCATTCTTGAACCGATATATATGCCAGCCAAAGCACCAGCCGTAAAGAATAATGCTTTCTTACGAGAATTCGATCTGTGTTCAAAAGAAATAAACAATAGGAAGATGATAAATATTCTGGTGTATGGTCTGTGAAGGATCGATCCTTAAAAAGATGGCTTTCATTACTAATTGGATATTCGTTTCGTTCAAGGTTGAAGTCACACACACACGCACACACACCTAATACAGTCCTACAGTAGGTTAATCACGATCCCGAATAGTTCAGTGGTAACGTCTCTGACTTCACCACAATGATTGACACGGGTTCGAATCTGAGAAGGGATATGAGTTCCTTGGAGGTTGCAGATACGACTTGCTGATTGATTGACGGGTACCAACTAGCACGAAACCGATTACCTCCAACCATCTACCTAGAATGGTGGGTGGCCACATTGCAAACCTGACTGATAGAATTCAGTCTACACCAAAGAAAGGATTAGACACGCCACACAAGTTACTAGTGTCCAATCAAAATACACACTCAAGTGCATAACGCTTACACAAAACAGAGCATTAAGCCTAAAAGTCTTACAATTCAGGCATTGATTCAAAATTCAACAATCTACATTTCACATCCCTTAAAACAGCACGATTAAGTTGCGCTCCTTCTACACAACAAACAAAAATGAAAAATGATACTTTTTACAAATATCATGCGTTACTAAAACTCATGGTCATGTAATAGGACCTAACAGTTTGTGTAACAAAATCATTTTAGAAAGTGGCCTAACCACTGTTTATAATTTCGCAAAAAAAAACTACAATTATTAGCCACAAAACACTTTAGAAATTAGCCATTTTTCCAGTGAAACTCGGAAATATATCTAATAAAATATAGGCTACCATCAATCAATCAATCAATCACATAAAAAATTTAATCTACTTTATCGCTTTGTATCCTGCTTTGTTTTGTTTTCATGAAAGGCTTGTAGTCTCTTAAGATAATCCTGAGGAAGTTACACTGGATAATCACATTTTCGAACCACTTGTACATCGATCACATTCTGTTGAACAGGGTGATTCTTACACGCACACAATCACTGGATGCCAATGAGATCACTAGAGTAAATCTGTGGAATGCACTCAATAAGTTCTGACTGACCGTATGACTACCTCTTCGTTGGCATTCGGTGTGAATATTATTATTATTGTTTCCTTTAATTCCTAGAGGAACATAGGGCTTCAGTCGTGCGTCTCCATTGCGTTCGGTTCTCTGCTAGAGTCTTCACCTGGCTCCAGGTCTGCCACCCACATGATTTCATCTCCTCTTCACATGACTGCCTCCTCCAAGTCATTCTTGCACTGACGACCAACTCGCCACTTCCCTTTCGGGTTCCACTCGAGCAATGGCTTGTCTAGTGGTCACTTGATGGTTTCCTCAATACAGCAGAGGTACGTTGTCTCTTCACAACCACGCTTATTCTACGGTCGAGAAATAAGGATAAACTACCTAAATTTGCCTCTTCTATGTGTATCTACCAGTTTAACTGCAGCTGCGGAGCTTGTCTTGCTTTCCCGATTCTTACTTTGATATCCTCGTCAGTTCCATCCGCCTGTATTTGAAACGATGCTTCCCAGGTAAGAAGGTTGGTGAAGGAGGTTACTTCTTTCAGATTTCTCCCATTTATGCTGATTGTTTTCTGTTGCTGTTGGTCAGGAATCTTCATCACCCCTGTTTTCTCTATGTCCACCTGAAGTCCCTCTTATCTTTGATGCTTCTTCTGCCAACTTGTTGCTTTTCGCTTGCATATTTTCCAGTTTGTGGGAAATCAGACATATATCATCGGCGAAGTCCAGATCCTCCGAGTGAGTTGTTTTTGTGGGTCCATTTTACGCCTGTTTCCTCGCTGCCTGGCCCGCTGTCTGTCGCATTATCCAATCTACTGCAATCAGGAAAATCATTGGCGATAGTAGGCAGCCTTGTCTTACTCCTGTCCTCACTCCGAAGGATTCCGTAAGTTTCCCATTGTGGATTACTTGGCATGCAGCATTGTCGTACAGCTGTTGGATGAGATGTATAATTGTCGGTGGCACCCCATAGTAGCGAAGTAGCTGCCAAATCACCTCTCGATCAACGCTGTCGAAGGCCTTTTTAAAGTCGATGAAGTTGAGATAGAGAGCTGAATGCCATTCCAAGTTCTGTTCAATGATGATCCGTAATGTGGCGATTTGACTAATACATGACTTGTTTCTCCTTAATAGAGCCTGTTCCGGTCGAAGTTTTTCATCCAGGGCTTGTTTGATTCGGTGTGAATATAGCATCGAGTTTTGTCATAAAGTAGACTAAAACAGCTTGTACGAACAAAGACGGACCAGGATACGCATCGATGTTAATTTATATAGTCCACGCCTAAAAGCACCCACTACTACTGACAGCATTTTAGATCATGCGAAAAATGGATTTTATCAAGAACTCCTAGATTTCCTGGGAAAGGTAGGTTAATTCAAACACAGACATTTGAGAGGAGTGAATTCGGCACTTAAATAAGGTAGCCGAGACAATGGGATAGACACACAATCTCATGGATTTTAACAGACAATCACTTGTTTCTGTTCCGTTTTAACTGTAAACAAAGACAAGGGGTTGTCTCACTTAGAGGCCAGTAAAAATTACACCAAAGCTGGACAAGGGTAGTTAGTATTTTGTTATAATCTGTATACAGGGAAAGTTCTAGTTGATTTTACGCTTGGACTTTGATTATGCGCATATCTACCTGAGCTTGAATGAAGATAGTTAATAGACATGGAAAAATTACACTTCTGTATTTAGACAGAAGGTAAATAAAATTTTGTAAGAACACCACAATAGTGTTCATCATGATGAAACTGGGTGTTATATTCAATTTGTTCTGATAAAAGTGGTAAAACAAATGTTCATCAACTGGTTTACAGTCTTTGTAATAACTGTGAGAGTAAACGATTCATGTGAAAACGAAGGTGATAACGAAGACATCATAAATCTGTCAACGGTTTAAACTTAGTGAAGAATCGGCTGAAAGAGACAGCAGTAGGTAGAATTATTTCTGGAGTACGTAACATCAATAATAAGTGTGTTATTTATGCGAGACAAACAGCCGTAAAAACCGTAGAAAGTATGACAGAAGTGAACTGACTGATTGACTATTTTCAACGTAGAGCATTGCACAGATGTGCAGCAGTTCAAGTTACCACACTTCCTCCTTGTATCACACAAATCAAGAGAAGTAAAGACAGATTCACAAGACAGACAATAAAAAGAAGTAGGAAAGGAAAAAATAGTAATATACAAGAACTAGAGAGATTTAGTGGATATGATAAATCACAAAGAGTGAATGCAACTGCACCAGCCATTGAGAACGATTCCCAGCCATAACACTGGTTGTCTCCAGTTATTGTGTTGTTATTCAAAAGTAAAATTTTTTCAGTGGGACACACTTCGTGTGTGAAAACTTCAACTTGGCATGTGATTCACTCCCGCCAAATGTAAGATGATGCTACAGGACTGGACTGGACTACATTGACTCCTAGTTTAGAAATAGGGAGTGAAGTGGTTTGTGGAGCGTGTTGACCACTTCACTTATTTGGGAAGTTGCATCAGCCAGTGACAGCATGTTGGTCGCTGAAGAAATCTCTGCGCGGATACAGAAGGTCGTTTCGCACATGCCAGTTTACGCCGTCTCTGGCGTAGACGTCAAATCCGGCCGGCTACCAACCAAAGGACGTGTGTACTGCTCAGCAGTCAGCTCCGTCCCTCCTTTATGACTGTGAGACCTGGCCATTGAGAGCGGAAGACATGAAAAGATTAGCTGTCTTTGATCATAGGTGCCTGCGTTCTATCTCCCGTGTTAGGCTGAAGTGGTATAACAAGGTGAGCAATATTGAGGTTAGGCTTCACTTGAGTGCTAGGTATAGAGAGGAGGGGAAATCAATAGACGAGGCTGTGAAGCTACATCGGCTGAGAGAGAGATGGTTAGGACATGTGTTACGCGTGCCTAGCCATCCATCGCCTTCCTAGACTACGGGCAGTCTTAGCTGACTGACATGGGGTCAGGTTGGAAAAGAGCTAGCGAGTGGTGGTCAGACCAAAACATGGCACCAGTCAATGAAATCCACAACAGTTAAAGTCAGTCACGTCGGGAGGGGTAGATTTCCTGACTGGTTGGGGTCCTCGGGATGGTAAAAACCAATGGAGGCTGGAGACACAATTGGTGATAAGGCTCAAAATCGTTCTCAATGGCTGGCGCAGATACATCCACTCCTTGTGACTTATAATACCCAATGAAACTATATGGTTCTTCGATATTTCTATTCTTTCTGCATCATGTCTCTATTTTGCATTTCACTTTACTTTCCTCGCTGAATTTGTGTGCTAAGTGAAGTGTGGCAACTGGAACTGCTGCACATCAGTGAAAAGTTGTATGTCGGTCGGTCGGTTTTCGACACAGAACTTTGCACATATGTGCGGCAGTTCAAGTTACCACCAGTCAGTACATTTAATGATGCTCAGGCAATTGATTAAGGTGAATATGTGACCAATCCACTCTGCGCTTTGCGAAGTAGTTTGTTCTCTGGCTTTTCAAACAGGCTAAGTTTTTCCCTTGATAATTTTGGGCATAGCAAGTACAAAAACATTTGCAGCAAATGATACTTTCATACTTGGTTTTTCTTTAATTTTCCAAACTCCAAAATTCTACCAGGACTATTATTATTGTCTATGCACGACTGATTACAATTTGTGAGAATTCGCTTGTCAACAATTTCACTTTCCAATAACATCTTTTCAAAGAATGGAAATTCGGCTGCAAGAAACAGCACAACAATTCAGTTTAGCCACCATAAGTTTCCTTCTAACCAAACATATCCCACTGAAGCTAATAATGACTTTGATAAGTCTATCAGCAAAATCATGTGCTAATCAAATTGCGACTCTACGCATCATCATCGAACAAAGCATAAAATGGCAGTCAAACCTGCACCTTAACTTCATCGACTTCCAAAAGGCCTTCGACAGCGTTGACCGCACCGAGAAATAATTTGCAAACTGCTTCAACACTGTGGCGTGCCAAAAAAATATTTACCAACCTCATTTAACCACAGCTATATGACAGTGGTACGTGTCAGGTGATCCACAACGGAAAACTCAGTGACGCCTGTCTTTGAAGTGAATACAGAAGTAAGACAAGGCTACCTACCTGTTATCACTGATGATATTCCTAATTGTGGTGGACTGGATTATGCGTCAGACTATGAGTGGGGAGTGAGAAGATAGGAATAAGTTGGACCACCGATAAGAAGACTCTAGAAGATCTGGATTTCGCAAGTGGATTATTTATGTTTACTGTCACAGAAACTCGAAGACTTACAGGCAAAAACCAGCGAACTGGCAGAAGAGGCTGGCAGGCAGAGAAGAAGATACTCCAGGTGAACATAGAGAGAAGACGGAGGTGAGGAAGATAAGCAACCAACCGACCAGCACCATTCCCCATCAACGGGAGAGATTTGACAGACGTTACCCGCTTCACTTATCTTGGGAGCATCGTTTCAACTACAGGCGGAACTGATGAAGATGTCAAAGCTGGCCAGCGAGAATCGGAAAGGCAAGATGCGCACGCCTTCATCAACCTGAAACTAGTTTGGAAGTCTTCTGTACTCCACCTCGGCATAAACAACAAGATTCGGATTCTGTTCAACACAAATGTGAAGTCAGTCCTTCTATGCGGGTCAAAAACTTGGTTTGAGAGTCAAGAAAAGTATTTCCAACAAGTCACAAACTTTTATCAACAACTACCTTCGCTGATTCCATACTGAAGACCAAATGGCCAGCCAACCAGAAAGAATTAGCAACAAGAAACTGTCTGAGAACAAACCAACATGCAAGAGCCGACTGCTCAACAAATATGTAGGAGAAAATGGAGATGGACCGGGCATACGTTGAGGAGGCCGTCGAATGACATCGCGCGCAATGCAGGCCATAACTCGAGTGGAATCCAAATAGTAAGCGACGAGTGGGTCGTCGGTGTGAGGGTGACATAGATGAGATCGTGTGGCAAGGAGGAGATGAGAGATTATGGGCAATCGTTGGGTTAGCCAGTTGAAGAGAACGGCAGAAAATAGAAGAAAGTGGAGATGTGTTGTTGAAGCCCTATGTTCCACTCGTAACCCAAAGGGATAATGATAATAATTTAAAAAACAGTTTGCTACACGCTGAAAATACAAATATATAACTGTAACATCGGGAATAATCGGGACTTGATTCAAACAATTCTTGTATGAATGTTAATTTATCGTATAGTAAGACTAAGGCCGTCAATTTTAGTAATTTATATGATACACAATTCTAACTACTTAAAAAAGGCTTCAGAAAGCGAATTCAGATATGAATGTACAGAATCAAGTATGAATCAATACTAGATAATATGGACTGGCATTTAAATGTTACTTTTATAGCAGAACCATTAAACTACAATGTCCAGAGATCGCTTGACAGACAAACAGAAGTACATCAATAAGTCTATTCTAAATCTTATTTACCAGAAAATTATATAGTACAAACACTTTGAAGTGATGAAAATGGAAAGAAAAACTGAAAGATAACTTACAGCCCACTTCGACGTGAAAACATTCCTGACCTTGATGAATAATGATACTTTGGTTTGGAACGTGAAAATGGTTTGACATGGCTCCCACGACTACTACCCCAAACGCGGCTGGATTTGGATTTAGCAAGTACTTCATCTAAAAAATCATAGCCAACATTACAGCGGTATGTGGAGCATTTATGAAAAGAATAAGAAGCATGTAAAAATGAACGGCATAGTATCTCAAAAGGTCATCAAGGGTCACCAATCACAGACCACAAAGAAGACAGACTTAATTCCCTGGTAAAACGTAAAACAATAAATATCTCAAAAACTATGAAATACTATTATTAATTTAGTCTGATGTGTCTTAAAATTTACTTATTGTTTTTCTACAAGAGGTGCATTTGTATGTATTGGCCTTTAATTCACTGGTTAAACGGAAAGAAGACATGTTTTAATGAAAAAGGACACAATATTGACAAGTGGAACGTACTTTAATGTATATATAAGACATGAATCACCTCTTAAATTGGACAGTGACTTGTAATATTTCCTACAACTAAGACTCAATAGCAAACTGTCTTGATTATTAATAATCCCACTATTAAGAAATGTTTTTCCAAACAAAAGTGGACTATTTTTATAAAGCTAAAAGAGTCAAATAACACTATTGCCCAATATCATGTGTACTGTCTTTGAGAATTGGCATGTTTTCTTGATGAAACACTTACTAATCAAAAGACACACTTGCCTGTACATCAAGGTGCAGTAAAAATTAACATGTAACAGTAAATAGTTCTCGATTTTCACTTGTAATCTAATAAGCAAAATTTGCGAACTATCGATCATACCGTTTAATATATTCCCAGACATTATTAAGTAGACGAGACTACGGAAATACAACTGCTAGTCATGCTAATTTGATATTAGTCGCCAGTTTTAATGAAACCCATAATAAATAAGTATACCAAAAAAAAAACTAACATACTAAAAACAGAAAAATGAAAAGTGCGGATTCAAGCCGCTACACTACTCAGCTGAGACAAAAAGCACTGATTTCTAGGTGTTAGGAGGCAATCCAGGAGAGAATTCAAACCTAAGTTGTGAGCATTTTGGAACTTATCGACATCAACCATGAGGAAACTTTATTTTCATGGAAAATTCGAACCTGCATCATTTGGTCCCCACAGTGTCCAAGTTTTACACATACATTAATATGACTTGAGGTCTTCCTGTTCGAAGACTAATCCATAAACTCACGCAACTTTCGCAAACTGAAGCAAGATATAAAAATCATCGCATTTTCAACATTCGATGTCTGAAGAGTGAAATCATTACTAAATATCTACGTCTACGAGCTTCAGTCCAGATAGACAAAGTTAGAACCAGAAGAGAAAGTCTACAAAAAATACGGATTTGTTATTGTAAGTCATTATTGTTGTCGGTGTATCTATAATCTAAAACGCCCCCGAACAACCAGGATGAAGAAGAGTAACAGTACGACTTTTCTTCAAGAGAACCGAACTACAATCAAGGGTAGAGGGAGTGATTATAATCAATAAATCAAGTATAAAAAATGAGTAAATCAACATCAGAATTAAAAGGAAAAGTCTACCTCAGTATGTTATAACACATAGCGATACTGAGTTAACCAATAAAACCTTTACAGAGCCACAATAATTGGATGACTCAGGAAAATGAAAGAAATTTTATGAGATAATCCCAAATAATCGAGTTTTGGAAATGATGCAATGTGATCGTCATATTAGTACTGAAATTTCCAACTGAAACCACCAACACTGTCATACAGTTGGCAATAAGCCCCACCTATTGTGTGAGTCAATGACTCTACTTGCCTGTCCAAACCTCAGAAGGGGAACCGTGTAGCTGAAAGTCAAGCGCCTGAACCAATTCAACAATTTCAGTGTTAATATTAGATAACTTCACATCAGCAGCACAAGCCATTTTTACTTTCGCTAATGCACTTCAAACAAATGTGATAACTGAGGTTTCATCAACTTAATATGATTTGGGTATTTTGAAAACAGTGTCTGGAGTTTTTCATCAACTAGCGTTTGTTATTTGCCCTTAACTTTCACTAGTGAGGGAGATTCACGACTATGATATTTACACATTAAAGAAACAAAAACTTGCATAAGCTGCTTCAACTTTAAGAGGAATAATTAATTAGTATAAAGACAAGAAAAATATTTCCATTGTTCCCAAATGGAGAGATGGTGAATACAGATATAAATTTGAGGCTTGATTAAAAAGGCGAAAACCAAAGTGTAGATAGAATCTTAATATATTAAAATAATGCATTAAACATATCTGTAAGAGAAAGACACAAAATACTAGCAAACTTTGTACATACATATATCACTACATATAACGCCAGGCGTAGGCTTTCGAAACACAAAAGCCCATAAAATAACTATTCGTTTGACTTAAAACAATTGACAACAGTCGCTTGATGTAAAAATTATTCGTTTAAAGTATACACACTGCTAAGTAGCAAGAGGGTCGGGTACACTGCAAGTTAAGCGAACGTCATGGATTCGGACGTGCTTGTTCAAAGTTCTCGTTGATTTTAATACCCCTTAATTTCCGGAAACCAGCCAAATTTATGCTTTACCACAAAGTTGTTGTGCTAAGAGATTTCTTACACTTCCCCTCAGTTTACAAGCAGAATTAGGTCCAAACTCAAGAAGTCATAGAGATAAACGTGCAAGCTTCTGTTCTGTCCGGCGTCTACAGTGCTGGTCTACAACAAGGATGGCTACTAAAATGTTTTCTGACCGAAAGTGTTTGAAGTGATTTACACACACTACAATCATTTTCGCAATACATAAGATCCGGCCCATAGATTATATTTCAACACCACACCACTTACTTGATTAAACAGCCACTGTCCGATGTATAAAGTGATGAAAACCTAACCTTACATTGGTCAATAAATATCGAACTTCCAAAATACTTGCTTTTTAATACAGCTTATAACATTCTTATAAAATACTTTATGAATAATGCATTATAAGGATGTGCTTGAAATAAAGACAAAGGAAGTAGAAATATCAAATAATCAGGGGTAAAGGGTGCTAATAAGCAAAAACAGAAATACAATTTGCTGAGGAGAATTCGCGACAAATCTTAACGATATAATGATGATAATACTTATAAACAGCGCACACACTATATATCAAATTAGAAACAGGTGAACAAGTGATCAAATTATATACAATGTTTAAACAACAAAACGAACTCAGAAGGTGACGATTCAAAGCATATCTTACCATACAAAAGCACTAAAACCACGACAACTACCAGTAAAGTCTTCAGCCCCATAGTTACTCAGTGTTCAAGAGTAGCGCCGATATTCAATATCCAATCTGGTATCATTTTTACGAGGTAGTTTAAACCAAAGTTTTTGGTTGCCTCTCGGTTATAAAACAGAGGTTCCTAACCTTCAGTAAACTTGTGCTTAGTGTGCCCCTCTACTTGACCGCCAGAGCTTCTGTTGATTCCAATGGGAGTGGTATTGGGATTGATTATGTGTTTTGCAGTATGCGATTAGTTAGAGCTATGTTGCTGCTCTGAATGGAATTGATCCTTTTTCCCGTTGGTCACTTAGCGTTTTCGAGAAAGGAGGTAGCAGTAATAAACGGTAATAATAATCATAACTGCTGTAGATCACGTAGACTGTAAAAGAAAGACTTAAACAGATATTGAAATTTGAAATTATATATACTAAAATAAGTGAGTGAATGGATGGAGGAGCTGGAAGACTGATAGGATAGAGAGTGAACAGTTGTAAAGGATGATTCTAGATGTATGGTAGTTTGAGTTCTATGGGTATAAGCCATTTGGATGCAGTCCTTGTATCTCTGCATGATTGTCCAGCCTTCGCACAAAGTTTTCCATGAACAGTGCAGTGGCCGCACCTCTTGTTAAAGTGTTCCAGGAGTAGCAGACCTAAAGAGGAAGGAAATAGGAGCCCACCCGAGTGCTCGTTCTATAATGAGTTATCACCTGTGCGTTCCCGCATGGAAACTCGTGCTTACTTAATGGCAGAATAACTTTGTTCGGCTGATTCCGGTCGTTTATAATTTTATAGGCAGCACTGCGCCATTCCTAAGCCAACTGCAGCTGAGTGTGAAATGGTCTCATCTCTTCAGCTGTTCATCCTTTAGTTTATTTCGATGACCCATCACCCTTTTGGACTCTTTCCAAAGGGAATACTTTTCCATTATTAAATATTGCACTCTGTGGAACCAACTGCATTCGGAAACTAGACTTTGTGAAAAGTCCCATGGGTTCAGATGGAGTCTGGAGAACCACACCGACATCTCCACTCCAGTGAGTGTTAAAGATCACAAGTACAGGCAGAGTAGTCAACGGAAGACAGTTCCATCTTGATCTATGTGAACTGCATCCACCTGAATTCTATTATGTAGTGAATCGTCAACCACTTAATTGAATTTCTTTTCCTTTATAATCTTCAGTAAGTAAGGTTATTTTGATTATGTCTAAAAACGGTTATATTGATAGCCATATCGTTTTACATTCCGTATACATACATGTATATAATTAGTATAATACAAATCTACTGTTTGACACCTGGGCTACCTTTCCGTACATCTGCATACTTGCGTCTAATACATCATGTTTTAATTTTTAATTTTAACAAAATATGACCACAAATCATATCGAACACAGTAATGAATTCACTAAACGTTTTAAGCCATATGACTTTCATGCATCTAATAAAACTAAGAGAAAACATCACGGTGGTTGGAAACGCGGTCTCAAGCGAACATTTTTGTAACGCACAACTATTCCTGTCATTGTTAGTTCAAAGTGCCGTTCACTTCCAACAAAATTATGCATCCCCGGTCTCTCTTATCATCTGATACTTATCACAATATGGTGATACTTGCATTACAAGAAACATGGTTACATGAACTTTATGATGACAACCTGGTTTCTCTAAATGGGTTTACATTGTTGAGACAAGATCGACTATACCTCAGGAAGAAAAGAGGTAGAGGTGTTGCAACTTTCATTCATTCTTAGTGGTCAACTTCAAATAATGTATGTTTTTCTTTCTCTAGTGACTTTATTGATTGTATAACAGTCAAATGTTGTCCGAAACACTTGTCCAAGTTTGGATATGTCTTCATCTCAAACATTTGTGTTTCTCCTGGTTATTCCGCCTCGGATTTATCTGATTTCGCTGATGAATTCACTGCATTCGCTGTTACACATCTCGAAAACTATTTATCAGTTGTCACAGAAGATTTCAATACCTGCGATTGTTCTTTTCTTGAATCATTAGGTCATGTCAATATTGTTAAATTTCCAACTCGACTTGATAAAACACTTGATCTAGTATTTACTAGTGATGCGGAAATATATGAAGCACGCAGACGTGCTTCTATAATGAACTCTGATCATTGTATTATTCGGATAATACCTAAGATATATAGCAGATCTCAATCTAATATCCTCTCAAATCTGTCCAGAAAACAAAACAAAGATGTTACTCACAAGAAAATGTGCTCAAACTAAGACGTATATTAAATGACACAAACTGGGAACTTTTCACCGAACACAAACACTGGATGATACTATTTCCAATCTGACTGACTATCTTAAATTCTGCCTTGATGTATGCTGTCCAAAACAGATACTTTTCAAGAGAATGGACCGTTCCTCTTCCCCTCATCTCAAAAAGCTTCGAAGAGGAAAAAAAGAGACTATACAATACTACAGATAAATCTGGTCTTAGGAGGATAAACATCCAAATTAAATCCGAAATCAAGAGGCTAAACAATATTTATAATCAAAGAATTTTGTCATGTAAAACTCCTGGGAACATGTGGAAGCTTTTCAAAGAAATTACAGGTTGTGGTAAGCATAGTTCTTGTGCCCCCTCTATTGATGTAAATACTCTTAATAGATCTTTTATCCGCCCTCCTAATGTCCCTTTTAGCTTCAGTGTAACAAATAACATGACCAGTGACTTTCATAGTTTTAATACTTCTGATGTTCTTGGATGTTTAAAATCTCTTAAACATTCACAGAGTCTAGGCCCTGATGGTATACCTGCCACTGTCCTAAGGAAATGTGCTGATATCTTAAGTAACCCACTTACAAACATTTTCAACACTTCTTTTTCTAATAATGTTGTACCTTCTCTGTGGAAAGATATCAGAATCATCCCTGTACCCAAGTCAAGTTCTGGAAATAGTGTTAAGTTTAGACCTATTGCTATTACCTCTCCTTTTTTGAAACTAATGGAGAAATTATTGTTACTAAACCTTGTTCCCTCCCTAGGCTTCTCAAATGATCCAAAGCAGTTTGCTTACAAACAGGGTAAAAGTACTTTAGACGCTGCTGCTGTGTTTCATCACAACATTTTATCCTCCTTAGACAAAGGGGCCAAGTATGTCCGTTGTACGTTCCTTGACTATACATCTGCTTTCGACTCTGTACCCAGAGGCCTTTTGTTAAACAAGCTTGGCCTTACACAAACTGAGCCCTGGGCTATCAACTGGCTACACTCTTACTTCTCTAATAGGATGCAGTACACGGTATATAATGGTGTATCTTCCTCTCCTTTGCTTATTGAAGCTGGAGTTCCTCAGGGTGCTGTTCTCTCTCCGTTTCCCTTTTCCTTCTCCTTGCATGACTTACCTCTTTCAGACGAAATCAACTTCGTCAAATATGCAGATGACCTGACTGTTTCGCTTCCCGTTGATTCTCAGTCAGACTTTTTCAAATTAAATAGCTTCCTGTCGGACCTCAGTCAGTGGTCTAAACTAAATGGCCTCATGCTGAATCCCTCAAAATGCCAGACTATTGACTTCTCCCTTAGGCATAAACGAGATCTACAAACACTAGTAAGTACTCATGAAACCTGTAGCATTGAGGGGACCAAAGTTGAAACTAAGTCTAATGCAAAATACCTCGGTCTAGTTCTATCTTCCGACCTTACTTGGTCATTTTATATCCTAACGATTTCTAAGAAAGTGTTCTGTCTAACCTACCACATTAAGAAACTTAGACAATCTGGAATCACCCAACCTCTACTTTCACAATTTGTCAACTCTCGTACCTTACCTATTCTACTTTACTGCTCCCCGTAAGTCTTCCCTGGGCTACTGCTAAAGGACGATACCATCCTGAGAAGGCTATTGAAGGTAGTTAGTAGGACTAGTGGTGTAAAAGTCAGTCAGCTCGTCATTACATTAGTTGAAGGCATCTGAATACATGCGAAAAATGGTCTAAAACCATATTCTTCGACCCCCAACACCCCCTCTATTCCCAACTCTCGCCTTGTATCTCATCAGGAAGAACCAGAAATCAGTACAAAGTAATGTATGCTCTTACAAGTACAGGAAACCAACGATACCATACTTGGCCCGTGTTCTAAGCGACAGAGACAATGTTAAGCGCGAAACGTATGACTTCCTTAGTTGTTAATAACATAATTTTAGGCACTTTTATTTCTCTCTTACTTGTATTCTATAGTGAACACCTTCTTAAACATACTTAGCTACCTAAATTATTAACATTGGCCTACATTTTTGTACTTTACCGTATTCCTTCTTTTGTGTATCTACTGGCTCCGACTATATTAGCACTATGAGCATTACAAAATTGTCCTGTCATTAACCATCATGTAATATAATTTTTGTGGTTGTTTTTTGTTCGGCAATATTAACTGACAATCTTGGTTGTGAACGCCATTATCACCATCTTTAGTTTTGTATTATGCAGGATTACTCACACTACCACTACAAACACCGCATTAGAGCTGACAATAAAATACCTGAAATGTTATTTTATGATTGTTTAGTGTTATTCAATCGAATTAACTGATCATCTTGGCGATAAACATTCTTAAATATCATTTCATAACTTCTTGTATGATTATAGCTTTACTGTCACCACGCGTAAACATATCATAGCTTCCACTACTCAATACTGAGATATTATATTTTATTGTTCATTTTTCCTTCTACTTCTTGGTATATTTTTCGCATTTTTTAGTACTTTATTTTGTTTTTCTGGTTGCTGTTTTTATATTTTTTGAAATAATACTTTTAAATGTTTGATAAAATTAGATGCAAATATTGTAGATATGTGCTGAAAATTCCACACTGTAACACTAGTACTGTTTCTGGAATAAAGCAAAATTATTATTATTATTATTAAAATTAATACCTCCAGTCAACGCCTACCCATTTTCTTTAACTTGTTTAGGACGTATTATATCGAATATTTCGCAATAATTTTTCCATAATATCAGTAGACGGATTACTTCTCAAATTTTAACTCATATCACATAAGAAAGAGTCGTGAAAACTTAGCATATTGAGTTCTGCAAGCCGGCTGGTTTTCTTGAGGTCATTCTGCCTACCACCAATCATTCAGTACTCATTTCACTCTGTTAAATAAACAATAATTAGTTCACTCCTTTGTTGACTACTTCTATACTTTGTGTTATGTCTAAAATTTCCGCCTTTTAACACTTAATTCGTACTGCTCATACCATTTTCATCGCGTGTTAATCAGGCCGTTATTGCTTCACTAGAATGCTGTATATTTCCTGTTTGAATTCACATTTTGTTGACCACGAGCTCACTTTTGGTTCAACTACTGTATTCTTGATGTTAAGACTCTGGATAACCTTATATCTTAAGGTTTGTAGCATGTTTACCTGACATGTTTTGTTCAATAGAGCAAAAATTTTGTAGTTCTTCATTCTGTTATCAGTATAATTCTACCCTGAACTATTTGGCTTTATTTCGGTTTTGTCGAGAACTGCAAGCACGTACCCCGAAAGGTCATTTCCACGGCGTCTGTAATGTCTCTAATTTGATGGTTGCTTGCAACAACCTAGCTATAGTAATAATCATTTATTTTTTAAATAAACTGGTGTTTAAAAAGAAGTGCATGCCATTTTTACAGGTACGATCAGTAAGGTTATAAATTACAATCCTGAAGTATCATAAATTAATACTTTTTAAACGTTTAAATTGTTCGACTATTGTACAGGCAATCAGAACAGGTCCGTATAAACGTTAACTTTTAAACCCTTCAATATCACAGCTGAGCGACAACCCAAATTTCGTTCCGTTTCCTGCTGATAGTTATGGCCAACCAGTGAACAGCGTATATTTGGATAAGTGCCATGTCGCCACGTGATTACAAGCTATTTCAGGAAGAGGAGAGCATCCTGGGAAACTGTTGCTGTCCTACAGATCGGAGCGATTCACATTTGTGACCACTACCATATCTGCTGATCAGCATGCGCCACCTTCCCTCATTTTTTGGTGTTAAGTCCTGAGATATTTTTGGCAATAACTGCAGTTGTAGCATTGCATTGCTTTGAGCCCGTCCCAATCAAACAGTATGCTGCACATTAATAGCTTTCATGACAAGCGCCTCCCGTTAGGTGACCAGATACATCGATACCTAGGGACATTCTTAGTGGTACCACCTTTATACATGCACACATGTGTACAAGTATTTGTTATAAACGAATGGGAAATTAAGTTTCCCTTGAAAACTTATAAAGCATAGAGGTAATTAATATTACAGCAACTAAGTTATAGTCTATTTAGCAGAGTTAGAGGGGGTGGTGATAAAATTATTTAGAATGATCCTGAAGAAGGCAGTTGGTCGACAGAACTAGTTATGCTAAATTTTCAGGACCGATTTCATGTGGTAGAACATTGTAAAGTAACCTTTCGACTTATGTTATGTTAAAAATACTCCGAAATGTTATAAAATTATACGTTTTAGAAAAGTATATGAGAGAAGGTAGTTATTGATTGAGTAAAGTCATTTCAACACAAAAAATAGCAGGGTATTATTAGCTGTGTATAAATGTAAAATATTAAAAGGTGTGGTTGCTAATATAACTATTTCTGGAGCTACTTATACTAATACAAATTATTGAAGATTATAGAGGATAGGAAATCAGTAAATTAGTTAAACGTTCACTGCGTAAGTAGTAGAGTCGAGTTATATGTAACTGAATACAATGAAGACTAGACTGGTTTTCATTTACCATTCTACGAACAGTTTTGGTCTTTTAGACCGGCTTGGATGGACATGTAAGTGTGTCTTTCTAGGCCCCATCTGAACCCATCGGGGTTATCACATTTAATTTCAGATAGTAGTTGGTTCCGAAGAGTGCAGTATTTGATGGTGAAAAAGTTTGCCCTAATGGATTTTCTGTGGGTAGCCACCTTGACAAGGTAGTCGTTGTTTCGCTGCTGATAAGACTTGATATTTGCCCACATTATGGGTGAGTTACTGTAACAATGTTTCCTGATGAATTTGAAGAGTAGAAACAAGTTGCATTCCACTTTCCTTAAGCAGAGGTGTTCTGATTTCAGTCGTATACACTTGTCAGCATATTTCACTTGTTGGTCAAGCCCTATTGTGCCTTTCTTGAGGGATCTTTGGACACTTTCGATGTTTTTGTCCTGTAGGCCTTAGGTTAATAAATAGGAGAGCAAAACTATGCATTTATGACGGTAATACAGCTCAGAATGTCCTTATATATCTATGTATTTGGTGACATATAGGGAAGCATGTATTATGGGAGCTATTTGTGTGCAATATACTCTGTGACCAGGACGGTTTCGAAGCAGTGGATTGTTAGAACTGCGGTCGTTGCTACGAAAGTCTCAGAGCTTAGCATCGAAAGAGGAGGGAGGGCATCATATTCAGACCAGTAGATATGGTTGTGGTCACTAAACTTAACCGCTTCAGTCTGTAGTACAGCAACGCGTATTTTTGATACCTCGAGATTTAAACATGATTTTGGATCCTACCTTTAGAAAACAAATAATTATGGTTGTTTGTGTTTAATAATGCTTAAACATCTACAGATCTCAGATTCTTGTCAAAAGGCAATTACGTGGGCCTTACACAGGTTTGTCAAACATCTTATAGGTTAGCATGTGCTACATGCTCTACATTTTCAGGTCCTTTGACTACGCCATAACCAATGTACTCCATAAAAATTTTCACTGGGGCACCACTATACTCTGATGCATTTTAACTGCCCAGCCCAAGCTTCTAGTGAATCCGACTTTTACTCTTTTCATTTGTATTTCCTCTCCTCCACAGTCTGGTTCTTCCAAAGAAGAAAATAATGCCTTTTTAGGGGAAAGTTGTGTTTTCAATGAAAGCATCATAGTTTTCGTGGTAAGACCAATACGGTTAGCATTATACTTTGTAAATGTACACAACAATAAATACTGTACAGCTTGTTCTTATATATCTTCCTTAAATGTATTTCTAATGATACGTTACGCTTACTTGTATCTCATTTCGCTCGGCAGTCGCTCAGATCGGTTTTAGTGACTGGACTTATCCGGCATGTTGGTTGAAATTTCGCTCGGCAAATTTTTTGTCAGTAATTTTTAATAAAATTTTGTTATATGTTTTCTGGATTGATAGGAATTCTCATTTCCTGGCTAGTTATGTTGGTGTCCGCGTCATTTAATCTCACTGCGACACACTTAGCATATTGGTTGTAATGATCAGTGTTTCATGCTGAATGCGTCAAAACATCTCTACAATGAAGAAGATGGGGTAGTTGGGGGTAATGTATCTACACAAATAGTTTATTTCTTGTAGAAACTGCAGCTTTCGCCATAGTGTCATTCAATAAAGACTACGTCAATGTGGCTATTTTCGTGTGAAGAACAGTACTATTTTACAAAAGAATGCTATCAGTACCTGGGAATCACCTATAAATGCCAACAGAACGTAAAACCAATGTGTAAACGAACGGCTACGGAACTGCAATCCAACATAATCTACTAACATGGACGAAAATGACCTTTGAGCGTCTCACTCCATCAATGACCTTGAGCATGCGGGATAATTTCAGCCGTTTTAGTCGCTAAGATGGCTCTCAATCACGCATGGGTGTGGTACTTACCTAAATATTGGTTGGTTATCGGTTGCCTCGGTGGCGCAGAGGTAGAACGCTCCCCGACCATGCACATGGTCTGGGGTTCGATCCCTGGTCGAAGCACCACTTCACCTTGCCAAGCCAGTAATGTAGCTGGTAAAGAGGAAAGGTTGGGCATGAGGCTAGGAACCTCATCCTGTGAAAATAAACACTGCTACAGAAACTTCAAACCTCCAGCTTGAAGCCCTACGGTCCACTGGGAACGTGAAGGAATAAAAGAATCGGTTGACTACAATCACGAGCAGTAAAACAAAACGCAGTCGGGATTTCCACTAAACCTTGATGATGACATTGGCAAAGGTTTTACAATTTAATCCTAATACTGCAACAACGAAAGGCAAGACATGGAGGCCAAGGTATATATTTTCACTGGCCAGACCGCCATTGATATATCTACAGTTTATATTCTTTAACCAATCACTGAGCGTGTGGGTTTGGTCTACATCAGACGTCAAGAAATAGAATGTCTAAATTTACATAGAATCCTGTTGCCAATGCAGTATCGAACTGTGAAAACAATATTCTGTTTCTAGCAAAAAATAGTGTCAATGTAGTTGAAGAATGAATGATCAATTCATGGTTGTTTACTCAAAACCAACTCCATATTCTGGCCGGAGTCATCGATACTGCAGTCATCGTCCCATCGTACGCTGTTCGTTAGAAGACGGAGAAATACTATCAGAAGTATTATTGTGATTAATTGTTGTGACATTTATTCTTAGACTTTGTGTATAATAACCTTACGGTTGGTTCCATATTGGTGCAAGAATAAAGGGTTCTCGAGTCACCAATCTATATTCTTTTTTTCGCGTTGGTTATTGCACATTGTTGCTGAAGATCTTCTAAGGACAGCGTTAAGTCCAGTGTAGTTGGGCCTGGATATTGACACAGAGTATTCAAAATGATATGTCGTATTCAGTTGCGAATTCCGTATTGAACTGTGGGAATATGTGAGAATCATATTCCGTCGGAATACAGTGCCTGCATTACACCGCCACTATATGGACCTGCTTTAATCTCTTATATCATAAATCATCTTTTTAAACTGTTGAAACAGTACTAATTTGTCGACATTAGACGACTTTAATTTGTATCATGCCTGATCATTCCTGTTAAAATGGTAAGCATTTCATGCATATTCACCTGTTAATACAAAGATACTCCATTATTAAAAATGAAAAATGCAACATTCTAATGTCTTAACTTTTTCTGGCATCCTGCTTAAACCTTGGGTTACCAAAATTTTCCGTCACTTATATTGCATCTGATTACTTGGATTTATTTTGTTTTAACTTTTCAGTTATATGCCCAAATCGTATTAATGACTCCCGCGATTATTTAAAATGTTTTCAACCTGGTTATTTGCGTGTTTATAATAACTTTAAGAAAAAGCATCATAGTGGGTGGCAAAGATGCTTACAGTGTAATCCAGTGTATCAGATGACTGTTCCTGTGATTATGAGCACAAATTGCAGGTCATTATCGAACAAGATTAATTACTTGGATGCTCTATTATGTTCAAATATTTGCCGTAATACATGTGTAATAATGCTTCAAGTAACCTGGCTCCACGATTCATATGGTGACAATTTAATCTTACTGAATGGTTTCAATATATACAGACAGGACCAAAGTAGTTCAAGGAAGAAGTGAGGTGGTGGTGTTGCTACTTTTATCAATTCTCAGTGGTCTGTTGCCAACAACGTCTGCTTTAAATTCTCAAATGACAATATTGACTGGATAACTGTCAAATGTCGACCTAATCATCTGTCTAAGTACAAATTCATTTATATCACGAACATTTATGTCACACCTTCTTGTAGCACTTCAGAACTATCTACGCTTGCTGATGAATTCACTATTTTCGCTGCCGCCTCTTTTGGAAACCCATTGTCCATAGTGACAGGTGATTTTAATTCTTGTGACTGCAGCTTTCTTACAGGTACTTGATATGAAATTCAACGTGGGTTCTCACTCTGAGAAATGTCATTTATGTTAAAGTCAGCCTGGAGTATATTCCTTATGAATATTTAGGAGATGACATGATGTCGGCGGTTATGCATGATAAGTGGTATATAAAGTCGACTTCCTATCCCATAGCTCCAGAAACACTTTTCCTAATGGGACTGTAGGCGGGTCAAAACACCGGAGTTAGCATACGAAAAATGAGATGAATTTGGGGATGAGAACTGTATTTCAATGAGGACTGCTCGGCTGACTGGGCATCTTGCACGAGCAAACGAACGCAACAAGACAGGGTGAGAATATTTCACTGTATAGTTTGACCTCAACGAGTCGACTAAGGCAGTGAAGGTCAGCTTCCACTACTGAGTGTAGGACGCCGTAGGCCAATGGTTTTTGGGAATTATCTTCCGATACACGTGCAGTCAGTTCTCAGAATACGTCTGATTTTGTAACTAAGACGGAAGTTTCTTCATATGCCTGCAGGCGACGGTCATTTATTCGGTGAGGCGGGAAAACTTTCAGGTCACAGAGCAGGCTGATTTAAAAGAGGCAGTGAGGGCTGTGAAAATATTTTGGGGCAATGTGTTTCTGCTAATTGATAGCAAGTTGTTCCATCCAAAATGTTAGTTGGTGTCAGGTCATCCTTACAAAAGTTTCAGTGAAAGCTCACAGACAAATGCAAGTATATTGGGAAGTGATAGTCACAAATCGTTAAACACAGGTTCATAAAAAGTAACCTTCAAACAGGAATCCTGTAGTCTAAAATATGATATAACCCATTATCTTATGACTCATTCGATTAAAAGCCCATCACTGAACCTTGGCTCGGGGTATGCTCAGAGGAGATTCGGTTGAAATCTCCTGCAAACCATTCGAAATACAGGACTCACTGAGAATGTTGGAGACAGCACTACGTGGGGCCCTAGTGGAATGTCATCGAAACTAGATTATATTCTAACTAGTGACCAACTACTCGTCGAGAAGATTCAGATCATGACTCCACTGGGAAGTAGTGACCATGCAGTTATAGGATTCGATCCTGTTCTCCGTGAGCGCTTGCACGGGGACGTTGCGCGACCATGTCTGTGCTGTAGCAAGGAGGACTATGCTGAAGTGCGGAGGTGTTTGTCCGACGCAGAATGGCCCTTAGCATGGGATGAGTTATCTGTGGATGAACACTGAGAAGTGGTAAAAGAGATTATTCACTCAGCAAACTCGGAAACCGCCCCTTTAGTCACAACACAGCCCAAAATAGGTCCTCATGGCTGAAGAGAGTTAAGCAACGTATTATGCAAGCAAGGCGGAAGGCTTGGTTTACGTGGCGCGTATACAAGGTTCAGGCCGACCACGACGCATGGACGTAACTCAAGAACCGGTGCGACAAGAGAGTCAGAAGTGACAGGAGGTCATCTCAAGCTAACCTTGCCAAAAACTCCTGTAGAACCCCAGAAGCTTGTATCGATTCATGTCGGAAAGAAAGCAACTAATCAAGGGGCATACGCCTTAGTAGGTCCAAACGGTCAATACCTCACTAGTCTGGAGATGGCTGAAACATTTAGTTTAGCCCTCGCCAAAGAGCACAACAGCAATGTGGGTATTACTGGCACGCACGAAGATGGCGCCATTACTATTTCACCGTAGGAAAACATAGCGGCCACTCCCCAAATAAACTCGGCAATAGTACTAGGGAAGCTACAGAGACTCACATCTGGAAAGTCCCCAGGCTGTGACGAAATCAGGCCATCTGTTTTGAAACAGTGCGCCGAAGCTCTCTGTAGGCCCTTATGGGACTTGTTCCAACTCTCGATGGATTCGGGGAAACTGCCAAGGGAGTGGAAAAGAGCCATCCTTTCTCATATTTTCAAGGGTGGGGACAGGCAAAATGTCACCAGTTATAGACCAGTAGCATTACTTCCGGTGATATCAAAAGTACTGGAAAGCTTAACTGACGGTCACATCAGGGAGCACCTCGATAGGACTAACAGACTCCACGAATCACAACATGATTTTAGGAAATGCAGATCCCGTGTAACAAACCTACTGTCAGCTTGGGACGATTGGACATCATGATGGCATATGAATATTCCAATCCACGAGTTTTTCCTAGATTTTGAGAGGGCATTTGATACAGTTTACCAGGACCTTCTTCTACACAAAATAAATTAGGCAGGTATAGGTGAGCCGTTTCTGTCATGGTTGAAAGACTACCTAGATGAAAGGAAATTTTGCACTAAGGCCAATCGAGTCTGATCGTCTTGACACGGCTAGTCATTAGGAGCGCCACAGGGCTTTATCCTATGACCACTAATGTTTTTGACTCTTATCAATGACCTACCATGCCCTCTAAGCT
This sequence comes from Trichobilharzia szidati, assembly GCA_944472155.2. Lineage (NCBI taxonomy): Eukaryota > Metazoa > Platyhelminthes > Trematoda > Strigeidida > Schistosomatidae > Trichobilharzia > Trichobilharzia szidati. Next base: position 176,372,956 of record OX235279.1, read on the forward strand.
GCTCGACTCTTTGCTGTGATGGCATAAAGATTTGGAGGGCAATAATATATATATATTTCGTATAAACGGGTAAGTTTACATGAAATGCATGCCATTTTTACAGGCACGATCAATTATGTTACGAATAACAATTGTTAATTAGCATACATTGTCACTTTTTCAAAAAGTTCATATTGTTGAGTTATAGTACAAGCAATCAGAACAGATTCTTATAAATGTTAATTTGTAAATACTTCACGAAGGTCACCATCAAAGTTGAGCGACAACCCGAAATTCGTTCCATTTCCCGATGATAGTTATGACCAGTCGATAAACAACATATATTTGTGTGAGTGCTATGCCTTCAAATGCTTGAACGCTATTTTAGAAACTGAAGAAAATCTGGCGCAGCTGCAAAATGGTATAGAATGCAATTACGAATAATACATTATTAAAAGTATATTTACAAAATAAATACAAGAAGCTATGTAGTACTTGAAATGATAATACACAATATAATGTTCGGAAGACTCAGATAGGCTGCAGGCAGATCTAAACCTTCTGGAAGACTGGGAACGAAAGCTTGTCGTGCACAATGTCGGAGCGCGACTTAGGCCTAGGTCTAATGGAGAAAATGGGCACAAGTTTTAATTTTCCATGGGGGATACACAGACGGCAAATACAGTCATACACTTTACACATAGACAGTTAGGTGCACTCTTTCCTGAGCTCATTCTAAGGTTGTACAAAACATACGTCAGACCACACCTTGAAGTGCATAATCTCATTGCACCCCCACTGTTTAGAAGAGACGCAGACCTCTCAGAAAGAGGCCAAAGACGGGCGACAAAAGGAGTGGTGGGTCTCTGAAATAAACTGTGTGATGAAAGGACAACACACACACACACACTTAGCTACAGTCGGCTTACGGGGGGTTTTATCATTGTCTAAAAAATTATGAACTAACGGATTCCCCGAAACAAAGGTCTTGAGTAGGTACAGGCTCCCTCGTGGAAATCCCAGAAGGATGGCTCACCAGAGTTCAAAAACTCGTGTGCGTTCCCACTTCTTTTCACCGCGGGTTCACCATCTCTGGAACTCCCTACCGGCAGATGTAGCTATGGCACCGTCTGTAGACGCCTTTAAGCGAGGGCTGGACAATCATGCGGCGACACAAGGACTGCGTACAAATGGCCTATCCCCTTAAAATCTTATACACCATTCATGGGTTGACAACTAAATTTGTCATTTTACTTCTTTTTCATTCTCTCCCGTCTTACTTTCCTGACAACTCCAACTACTACACTTATTATTATTAAGGATATTATATATATGTATATCAACTTCCACAAACTGGAAGATATGCAAGTGAAAAGCAACAAGTTGGCTGAAGAAGCATCCAGAGAAGATAGGAGGGACTTCAGGTGAACATAGAGAAGACAGAAGTGATGAAGATTCCCGGGCAACATCACCAACAGCAACAACAACAACGACAACAGACAACAATCAGCATAAATGGGAGGAACCTGAAAGAAACAACCTCTTTTACCTGCCTGGGAAGCATCGTTTCAACTACAGGCAGACGCAACTAACGAAGATATCAAAGCAAGAATCGGAAAAGCACGACAAGCTTTCACTACTCTCAAGTCTGTGTGGAGGTCAACAACATTCAGCATGAAGTTGAAAATAAGATCCGGATTTTCAACTCCAATTTGAAGTCAGTGCTACTTACCATACGGATCAGAGACTTGGCGTGTCATAAAGAGCATCTCAAACAAGCTACAGACCTTTATTAACAGTTGTCTTCGCTCAATACTCAAGATCAGATGTCCAGCCAGAAAAGATCAGCAACAGGGAGGGATCTCTGGGAGCGAACCAACACAGCAGGAACCGATTGTGAAACAAATAGGCAGGAAGAAATGGAGATGGATTAGCCATACTCTGAGAAAACAAACCATCAAGTGACATCACTAGACAAGCCATCGCTCGAGTGGAACCCGAAAGGGAAGCGGTGAGTTGGTAGTCAGTGCAAGGGTGACTTGGAGGAGGTCATGTGAAGAGGAGATGAAAACGTGTTGGCAGACTTGGAGCCAGGTGAAGACTCCAGCAGGGAACCGAACTCAATGGAGACGCACGGCCCTATGTTCCTCTAGGAATTAAAGGATACAATAATAATAATACAATAATATCAACTTCAAATTTAATTAGGTCTCTGTTTTTACGTTTTCTTTATTTCTTTTTCTGTCCTTTAGTCTGAATAACCTACACCGATCTGTAGGACAGCAACATGCATTTTTTGACAGCTCGAGAATTAAATATTAGTCTGGACCCTCAACTAAGAAGAATATATAAGGGTTGTACAGATCTAAATTATAAAAAAGTGCTTTTGCTACTACCATCTACAAGCCTGTTCAGCTTCTTTTCAAGATGCTACCCATTGGGCCCTACGGAAATTCGTGAGGCATCTTACAGGTCAGCTTGTCCTATGGGTTCTAATTTTTCAGACCTTTGAATTCACTGCTCACTTAAATATCACTTACCTACCGCATGATGATCTGTTTATTATACTCTACTTTATCTTGACCACCCCTGCCATTATTAAAGCTAAGACTTGCTCTTTGTTCATATTTGTTGCTTACCCAAAGTCTGGTTGCTTTGATTAAAAACACAACAACACCAATGTTTGAACAAAGCTATATTTTCATCGGAAACGTGATAGTTTCCATGCTTAGACCAATATGGTTAGCATTAAACACTGAAAATATATATTATAATTCCAAGGAATCTCCACATCCTTCTCGCATATATCTTGTAAATGTACCTTCAATGATGTATTAGCCAGTTTCCAGTTTCCCAGGATGCTCTCCTCTTCCTGACGGGCTCAAAGCGATGCAATACTACAACTGCAGTTATTGCCAAAAATATCTCAGGACTTAACACCAAAAAATGAGGGAAGGTGGCGCATGCTGATCAGCAGATATGGTAGTGGTCACAAATGTGAATCGCTCCGATCTGTAGGACAGCAACAGTTTCCCAGGATGCTCTCCTCTTCCTGAAATAGCTTGTAATCACGTGGCGACATGGCACTTATCCAAATATACGCTGTTCACTGGTTGACCATAACTATCAGCAGGAAACGGAACGAAATTTGGGTTGTCGCTCAGCTGTGATATTGAAGGGTTTAAAAGTTAACGTTTATACGGACCTGTTCTGATTGCCTGTACAATAGTCGAACAATTTAAACGTTTAAAAAGTATTAATTTATGATACTTCAGGATTGTAATTTATAACCTTACTGATCGTACCTGTAAAAACGGCATGCATTTCTTGTAAACTTACACGTTTATACGAAATATAAATTATTTTTATTATTATGAAAATGTCGTTTACTTTCCCGCGAGACTGGATACTTCTCTTGATCTTGTATTTATAAATGACTGCGGAATATATGAAGCTCGTATAAGAGCCCCACTGTTTAACCCAGATCACTGCACGGGTTTTACCCAGAATTTATGGAAAGTTACGCAAGAGAACTTTTTCACACCTTTCCAAGAATGTTCAGAATCTTAGGGGTATGCTCAAAGACACAAGGTGGGACTAGTTTAATGAAGACCCTCTTGATGACACTACCTCTAATATTACATGTTATCTCAAATTTTGTCTTGACACCTTGTCCCAGAGAAACGCTCTCCATCAGATCTGACCGTTTCTCCTCCGCTCAACTTAAAAAGCTTCGCCGGCAAAAATGTTATATAAAATGAAGGATAATACTGGTTTGAAAAGAATTAACATCCTAATAAAGTCCGAAATGCATAGATAGAATAGAATTTGCAACCAAAAGTTTATATCCTGTAAAAATGCCTCTAATATTTGGAAAATTTGTAAAGAAATTACTGGTGGTAAGCAAATGAATAGTATTCCTTATTCATTTGATATTTAAGCACTGAACAAGTCTTTCATACATTCTCCCACAAATGCCAAACCTTCTAGTGTTACAAGTGTTAATGAAACCTGCTTCCCTGGTTTCAATACAAATGATGTTCTAAAATGTATCCGGTCTCTAAACCCTTCTTGTAGCCTAGGTCCAGATGGTTTGCCTAGTGTTATTCTTAAAAAGTGTGCAGATATCCTGTGTTGTCCTCTCATGGACATATTTAATGAATCTTTTTCCAGAAATGTCGTGCCAGCCGTTTGGAAGGATATTAAAATTTTACCTATTGCTCTTACCTCTCCTTTTCTGAAAAGTATGGAAAAGTTACTCTTACTTATTCTTCAACGTTCACTTAAAGCCTTTAACGATCCCAAACAATTTACTTATAAACACAGTAGAAGTACTTTAGATGCAGCTGCAGTCTTGCATCACAACACTGTCTTCAGCGTAGGCAAAGGCGCCAAATTTGTTCACTGCAATTTCCCAGCTTTCGAATCAGTACCTAGAGATATTTTTTTAAACAAGCTTGCTGAAACCCAAACTGACTGTTGGGTTTTCAAATGGCTGCATTCTTATTTCTCAGGAAGAAAGCAGTACACGGTGTGTCAGGGAAAGTCGTCCACTTCGTTGTTTACTGAGGCTGGTGTCCCTCAAGGCGCTGTCCTTTCTCCTTTTCTGTTTTCTTTCTTGTATGACTTGCCTCACTCTGATGAAATGAACTTTATTAAGTATGCCAACGATCTAACTATTTCAATGTCTGTTAACTCCCAGCTAGACTGTACTAAGATGAACAGCTTTCTATCAAGAATTAGCAAATGGTCTTCGTCTAACGGCCTTAAACTTAATCCTTCCAAATGTCAGACTGTTAATTTCAGTTTCCGATGTAAACGAAAGTTAACTGAAGCTGTTGGTTCCTATGACCCTTGCAAAATTGATGATACTGATATAAAAAGCAAGTCTGAAGTTAAGTATCTTGGATTAGTTCTCTCTTCTGACCTATCCTGGTCTTCTCATGTCTTAGCGATTTCTTAAAGAATATTTCGTTTGACTTTTTACATTAAGAAGTTGAGGCACTCGGGCATAACTCAACCACTCCTCTTACAGTTTATCAACTCGTGTATTTTACCTATTTTTCTTTACTGTTCACCCTTATTCATTCCTGGATTGCTTAAGAAAGACTATGTCATACTTCGTAGAACTCCGAAGACTGTCAGTAGGACGAATGGTCTCCCTTTGGGCCATATCGTTAACATTGTCATTGATAGGCACTTGATTTCGTGCAACAAATTTGCTAAAGGAATTTTATCAGACTGTGAGCACCCACTCTACCCTCAGCTCCAACCTTGTGTCTCCTCATGTAGAACAAGAAGTCTTTTCAGAAGACTTTATGCACGTACGTCTAAGTATAAAAATTCCACTGTACCATATTTAGCATGTACTTTATGTGATGAAAATAGTGTTAGGCATGAACTAACTAACTTTCTCTGCACTACTAAATAAACCACTTTCCTCCATCCTTACAACCTCAAGCTTTATTGCTATTGTACTTCTTATACTTATAATCCTCTCAATTTTTTGTTCTTATTTGTTTATTTATTCATAAGTGTGAAAATCATTTAGGCTGTGTTATAACTGTTAATTTTGTATTTCCCCTCATTCTTATTATTATATTTAATATTCTCAATTCGTGCTTCGAATATTCTTGACTTTATATCGTAAACGTGGACAAATTCCTCTGGTTAATTTTGTTTTAATTTTAAATTTTATTTATATTTTAAGTAAATCAGATGCAATATTGTGCTATATTTCGATATAGCAAAAGCCTTCGACAGAGTTCCCCATAATCTGCTAGTCAGCAGGTTATGCTCACTAGAGATATATGTCCCTCTCCTGAGCTGGATAAAATCATTTCTCTGTGGCCGAAGTCAGACAACGAAAGTTGGCTCGATAATCTCAAGGCCTAAACCAGTAAGTAGTGGTGTGATCCAGGGAAGCGTATTAGGCCGACACTTATTCATAATATATATAAACAGTATCTGTGAATGCTTTGGTGTAGGTTAAACCAATACTATATGCAGATGACTTAGAAGTGACGTATAAATGCAAGAACACAGATCTTGGAATAACAGGAAACGCCATACAGCAAGAATTAGAAAAAATGGATAAATGGTGTGACACCTGGCAACTCCGATTTAATGTCGAAAAATGTGGCTGGCTCTGCATAGGTTGCAACAATTTAGAACTTGACCTGACAATTCAAGGCCATCCACTTCTACGACTGGAATCTGTACTGGACCTAGGGCTGAAATATTCACATAACTTATCATTTTGTGAACATATCTCCAAACAAGTGTCAAAGTCACGCAGACTTATCGGCTTTCTACTCAGGAACTTCTACAGAAATGAGTCTAGAATTCTGTTGTACAAGGTTTGTGTGCGTCCTTTATTTGATTACTGTTCATTCATGTATAGTAGTATACGCATAGAGGACAAAATGGAAGTCGAGGGAGTGCAGAGGTACTTCACGTTAAAATTACTCGGAACCGAAAATTGTGCGAACTACTCCACTAGATGTGATACCCTAGGACTAGAAACACTATGGCTAAGACGCCTGAGGCTAAACTTGACACTTTACCATAAGCTTCTAAACCACTTAGTTTTTACCTCTACTAATGGCACTCGACTTTCAGATGACAATGGCTACAAACTAAGACACACTAAGGGTACAGTAGCTATCGAACAATGTAAAACAGGCAACAGGCAAAAGTTTTACTTGATTAGGTATGCACAGATATGGAATAAACTACCAATCGAAATGCGTCAAGCAAGTACATTGGCCTCCTTCAAAAAGGTACTTAATGACAAACTACAAGAGTTTGCAAACGATAGTAGTTCTAGTTCCTATCTGAGAGCCTCCGAAATTATAGGTCCATTTAATGTATAAGCTTAAATACTACACCTGTTGTTTTTTGCCTATATTTATAATTCTAGATAAAACATTAACGGTTAAGATACGTATCCTCAAACAGACAAGAAATCTCGTTTGTAAAACTACTATCCACCAAAGACATGGTTTTTTTGTTAATGCGAAGACAATACTTCTGTATTTCCTGATGTGTTGCACTCACTGACAATCTAGCAGATTTTTCCTACTGTGCACAGAAATGATTGTTTATAAGTGAAAAGGCTGTTTTATACTACTGGGATTAACATTTATCAAGTGTATGTATAATCTTTAGCGAACATGTAAAGCATATCTTGCTACTGCCTGTAAATTGTGATTGAATTATATGGTTCTATTTCTGTAACAATTTGATGATGCCTGTAAACTGGCGTCCCTCATGTACTGCACTATGAGAATAAATTTATTTATTTATTTATAAAGTTTCGTACCGTTTCTCTAAAAAATTCAATAACTAATTGGCACTTCTACATGCAAAATGGTGGCCAGCATTGCAAAGAAGTTGAAATAAAATTGGGGGCAGATAAAATTTTAAGTCTCATTCGCCCTACTGATATATAACACAGTCACGCTAAACAGCTGGGCGAAAGACTCTACCACAGATGAAAAGTGAAACAGCTAGGAATGATCACAATATATAGATGGACCAAAATGCCTAGGATAGTGTGAGGTACTGCAGTACTGATATATGTATACAGCTCAAGTTTCTCGGACAAGTGAGAACACTTAAAAGGCGCTAACTGATTTTGGCTAGTGATATCAGGGGAAAATATTGGTTCTGAATATCAAGACTATGCAAGTATTATTTCACTGAAACTGCTAGCATTCCGAAACTTTGACGAAAATGTGTTTTACCTGACGAGTTCTCTCGCTAGATTCTACTTGGAGAACGAATAACAGGTTAGTCTCACTTTATTCGAAAGCCGTTTCTCAACAGGGGCAGTATGTATAGCAATTGTAAATTAACGCTTTTCGACCTCACCACTAAAACGTGTTCAGGCGGATGGAGCGGTTTTGTATTTAGCATCGTTAGAGCGAAGGCAACTCAACATTATCACTTTTTACCTTTCGTCTGGATACTGGAATAACCGTGATAAACATATTTAACTGTGCTTGTTTAGACCACCTCAGATGAATTTAGAAAAATACCAAGAAACTTTAGGGGAAGAGGGTGTGTTGACGTCTACAGAATGTATGATAGCCAGTAACTCAAGTTTGTATACTCAAGGCTGCTACAGTATTTGTTCTACAAAGGCCAGAAGTAAATAAAAACACCAGATTGACCGTAAAAAATACGAAATGTAGTTCGGGATCGAAAATCTAGCGACAGGATGATTGCTCAACCAGCTAAGGATCGTGCACAAAAGAAAGAACGTAAAATGAACGTGCGCTAAATGGCGTGGATACCAATCGCTGACCTTCAGCTGAACAAGTCGACTTAATTCGTTAACGTCAGCAACCAATGTTGGGTGATAAATACTGTACGCTAATAATTTTGAGGAATCATCCACCACTACAAACTCATTCAAATGATGTTCGGAAATCCCTCGTTCTTGCCTGAGAGTTTTCATGCGGAAATAGGAATACCCAGGGCAAGGTCCATTAGGGACTGTTGGGACCTTTATTTTTATTCTTTAAGATTGTTTTTGAGAACAGTTGGAGTTAATTTGGTTCAAACTTTGCGTCGGTGGCATAGCGGTTAGGACGCTCGCCGACCATGCATATGATCCGGGGTTCGATCCACGGCCGACGCACTCCTTTACCTTACTGAGCCAGAAATAATGCTGGTAAAGAGGAAAGGTTGGGCATGAGGCTAGCAACCCCATCCTGTAAAATAAACACTGCTACATAAACTGCAAGCCACAAGCTTGAAGCCCTATGTTCCACTGGGGAACATGAAGGAAAACAGAAACTCTCTCTTAGATCTTATGTTGAATGCACAGACACTTAGTTCTCAAATTGTCATTAGAGTTGAGTAACGCACAATACGATGAAATTTTTTGGACTACCTATATTGGCTGTGAAAGAATTGTTAACTTGGTGTTAAATTTGTTTTAGTAACTCGCTAACCAATTACACTTTTTAAGCGGGATTTTGACCTAAATACTTCTGGTCAGTATATTTTGATAACGTGACGATTATGATTTGTTTAACACCGTGGCATTAAGATATTTATGAAATGACAGAAAATTATCCTCGTGAAATACATATACATAATGGTAAATATACACAAAACCCTACTACTTTTGGAGATGAAAAGAAGGAACATAACAAGTTAGCCCGAAATGTTACTATTCATTGGTGTGCACCTGAAAGGTCTTATCACGAATTATCACGCGAATACACTGGTGTAGATATACGTAACAACGAGATACAAAACACCAATTATCTCGTTGCACAAGGTGGCCAACTAAGACCAGCAATATCAGAAGTAGAAGGCCTAGACAGATACGCCAAACAACTTATGGATGAAGTTCCTTCTCATCCAATACGTAAAAGCAGTCAAATGAATGTGAGTCTCATTGCAGATTTGGAATAAATTCCCATGGTGTTAAATTTTTTTCCCAGCTCATCACCAATTTATATTTTTGACACGATTAAATCTTTATAAGTTTGCTCAGAAATGCTTGACAATTGGAAGAATTAAAAATAATTCATCCACATTCACTGCATTTGATCTTTTAGGTGATAACACCATCACTACAGTGAAAGAAAATGAAAGTGTATGCTTGATTTTGGACAATGCTTATGGAATAAATTTCTGATGGCTGCAGAGTTCCCGAAAAGTAACTGAAGAATACTCGAAAGACTAAAACGTTTTTGTCTCGTGTTATTGCATATGAATGTTTTAAAGTCCCCCTTGAGTGTTAGTACGTTTATTTTCGAACGAATTCGTTCATGATTTTGAATTCATACTGCACCTGTGTGTGCGAACTGTTCACAACACCAAAGCGATACATCTTACTTCAGCATCATATAAAATTGTGTGTATGCAAGGTGTTTTATAACACACATAAGAGAAACTAAGTAAATTTAGCCCTCTAAGAATAAATGCACAATTATTTGATAAAGAAAGGTTTCTTTTTTTGAGATTTACGTATTTGTAGCAGAAGTAATCAGATTTCATAAAGTTCCTCACCATGGTCTGGAGCATTTAAAATCCTTTTAGTAGAAAAATTAGTAAACCATACAGAATACTTCTACAAAGGCTTTTACTAGATTATTTTGGAAGTTGGAGACAATGCGAACCTAGAATAAATCCATGATACACCTTGTGCTCTTGGTTAATGACTCGTTGCATGTGTCTTGGCACCCAGCACCCAGATTCTTCCTGTTTATAAGATTATTACTGTGAAGTCATCTTTTTAATCCCGCTGTATGCATACTAAAATTGTGATTGAACTTGACGTCCCATAAGACAATTTTGTGCTCACAAAATTTATTAAAAAGAGCAGTAAGTGCTTTATTGAATGGAGAAAAAACTTCGCTGCAGCTTATTCCAAGACCTAAATGGACGAAAAATAGCCAAACTACATATGTCTGCTCATTATCATGGTAGATATCAAGTGTTATTACTAAAATCATAACACCCTGTGGATTTAAAAACAATTATTTTATTTATTTGACTTTATTAAAACCTTTTTATTTTTCATACTCAGTATAAACCCGGCAAACAACATCTCTTGAAAAGATAACGTCAGCTACATACGCAGTACAGTTCGCCAACAACCGATAAGATGATGAATGATAAGAGATTAACACTAATTGTTTGAAGCGACTGATTGTGCAGAGTTATGCTGTGCGAGGAATATCAGTTTAGTTTAGCTTAAGATGAACAGTTTGTGCAGAGCTACTAGCAGCAGATAAACAATGTAAGACTTGTTAGCCTTAGCAAAACTGGAAATCTAAAGGGCAAACCATTGCGTTTCATAGACTTTTGTTTGACACCGATGACAAGTACACCTGAACCAATAAAAAGATCAGGTTTGAATTTTCGGCCAGCCAGCTAAAGTTTTCTCAGCAGTTAAACCTTTTAATGTGAAAGTTACACTGCAAATTTGACATATAGCTACTCCTTTATGGAATCTAATATCACCACTGGTCGAATTTTGAAGGTGATTTCGAGTTATTGAACTCTGAATAGGATAATAAGTTACACAACGTTTATTGAAAACTACAAAAATGCATATTTACATTGGTTTTCAAAGGATTAATGCTGATGTATATCTGCATATCTGAGGCAATTTTAGTTTCATTTCAAAATATGAATAAATTCAAGATTCGAACATACCGTTTACTCCTTTTAGTTTGACTGTTGTCTGTTAGACCACTATAGTTCAGATTCTCAGGCACAATCACTACTGACATATTATACGTGTGTAAGAGTATCATGTTATGAAATGTAATTCTGTTGCTCAGTTGGCCTTCTGCTTACTATTCCAGGTAGGATACTGTTTGTTTGAATTATGAAATATACTCATATAAAAGAACTTCAAACAGTGTAAAACAAAGCGACAAAGTAGTGGAACAACTTGTTTTTTTATTATTTTGTTTTATTTCCTACCTTAGGGTTATTCATCTAAACACGAAGCTGTAAATCACACAACTACAGAATCCTTTCACTCACTTAATGGGGAAAGTAGTTACAAGGCTGATCAAAAACCTGTACAGAAAAGATCAGATGATTTGACAACTTTTGAGAAGTTATGCCAAAATTTTTCAAAAGATTCCACAAATAAAAACGAAACACGAGCTGGAAAACGTTTAGGATTTTATCGATTTGTTCTGGATATTGGTAGGGGGAATTTTTCAAAGGTTAAATTAGCTCTCCACAGTCTGGTTAACAGTAAGTTTTCCTACTGCTTGTTTTATAGAATGCAATTGTATATACATTTATGAATATTTGCATTATAAATTTACTTTTTGTATTTCAAGGCTTTTTCAAAAATAGATATTTATTCCTTGATCAAATTATGTGATTAAGCATCAAAATTAGTATTATTTGAAATGTGACATTTGCGGTAACTGAAGCGAATGTTGACAAATCCCCGTACCTCAACCTACAAAGTGACTATGCTAAGTCACCTCACACGAAATTTTGTGCAGCAAGAATTTTTAGCCATGCTGTACAACTTGAAGAATAAACGATGATGGTGATCACTTCTTGGTATGTCGTAGTAGGACTACTCTCATCTGCTTAAAACGATAGTATTTGTGAAGTCAGCAAATGTATTTCTAGGTAGACACGATCGAATGATTACCCCCCCCCCACCTTTATTATTTTCTGAGCTTAGGATGTTTAGAAAGGGCTTAGAGAATTGATCCATACTTGGTGGAATTACGCTTGGTTTGGCTTTTATCAGTGCCTATGGAAGTGGACGACAATTATTTTTGTCCAGTGGTTGGTTTGATGACTTAAAAATGGTCCATTTAATCTATCATAGGTGCACCTACCCCACTTTTTCACTTAGTGTACGCATAGCATCTCTCAAAGACTTGACTGTTTTTATTCGTCCGGGAACTGAAATCAGATGCCATTCGGTATATAGTATTCATTCCCAAACCATACCACCTTTTAAACAATATTTTTACGAGTTTCTTACAAGGGGTATTTCCAGCATTTTGTCTGTGAAATAAATTAATATGTCACACTGGGCTTACTGAAATATGCCCTTCTTGATTTGTCGTTCTCTAAATCACCATTAAAACGCTTCAACCATTGTGTTCATCCGTTTGATGGTGGTAACATAGGTGTCCTTTTCTTTTAATTACTTCAACTACGACCTCAGTTCGTCGACTGAAGATTTTAGCCTATAACTAATAGTATTTTAAACTCACATTTACAACTTGGTTGTCAAAAGGCTTTAATTCTGTTTGTATTAAGTGTTATCCAACGATAACTTCATCAAGTATTACTGACTACTAAAAGTTTATGAAATATTAATTGAAGACTGCAAGACTGACATTTTTCCGATTAATCCACTTCACCACCCAATTATATGGCATCTATGTGTTTTCAGAGTTCCTGTGTCTTTCTAAGGCATTTCTGATCAGAATAAAAGTAGTTTTCATAGTTTTACAGGATTTTCAATTGCCAGTTGTATATAAACGCCTAGTTAGAATCTCCTGAAACTGACTTATTCTTCTGCTATTATTATTATTGTGCCCTTGGGTTCCTAGTGGAACATAGGGCTTCAACTACACGTCTCCACTTGCTTCTGTCTTCTGCTGTACTTTTCACCTGCATCCATCTTCATCCATACTGTTTCAACTCCTCTTCATACGATCTCCTCCATGTCACCCACACTTTGACGTCCCACTCGCCGCTTCCCTTTCGGGTTCCACTCGAGTGATGGCCTGACGCGTGATGTCACCCAGCGGCCTCCTCAGCGAGTGTCCAATCCATCTCCACTTTCTCCTGCATATTTGTTGAGCGATTGGTTCTTGTTTTGTTTGTTCCCATAGTTTCTTGTTGGTGATTCTTTCTGGCCGGCCATCTGATCTTCAGTATAGAGCGAAGACAGTTGTTGATAAAGGTCTGCAACAGGCTGTTGGAAATAAATATTCTTTGTAACACACTGGCCAAGTTTCTGATCCGTATAGAAGAATTGACTGACTTGACGTTTGTATTGAAAATCCGAATTTTGTTGTTGATGTTGTGAGTGACGAAGATTTCCAGATTTGTTCCTCTTCTACAGCTAACTAATCACATTTTAATCTTTTTGAGATGGATAAAATTCAATTGCTAATTAACCTCATTTATCGCTAGTTTCAAGGATATTGTGTAAGCGAATAAAATAAACAAATTCGTGTTATGAAGAAATAATAAAAATGCCGGATTGAATTTGTGACTAATGGTGCTGGACAACAACTAGTCCATAGGTGTCATATTATAGTTCAGTCTGATTGATTAGAACAGTGTGGTGAATGACAAAATCAAAATGAACAAAACTGTACTAAGAGAATTGAACAGTTATCGCTTCATAAATGGATTATTCACAGATCAACTTGATTTCATGAGTTCACTGGTTATTATGTGGTTTGGTCACAATCTTTTATCTAGAAATCTGGCAATAGTTTACAGTTGGATCACATTTACTCCACTGCCAGTGAACTTTAGACAAAGACAACTCAGGGTTCAAATCCTTCTGATGTAATTATTAACAAACACTCATATTAGTTGATTCAGTGATATCTGGAAGTCTCGTTTTTTACAGCAGTAATTGCATATTGTAAGGAGTGTTTACTTAAACACCATGAAACATATTCCACTGGGAGGGGGGGGTGGCGAGGTCTTTCAGTGGTTGCCTCACAGAATGATACTGCATACAGTTTTCGCCATCCAAAAGGCTGACATGAGTGTGTTCGGTTCTCTTGACAACCAGTGTATATTTATCCAGTCAATAGGTATATTATTATTATTTGAAAAAGAAACAAATTCTAAATTCAAATGTTCATTGATCTAAGTTTTGGGCAAAGTAAGAGTCTATCCTAACTAAATGAAGGGTATTGTGTGCGCATTTTATGCTGACATCTTCAGGCCTTTTCTTGAGTTTGCCGATGTATATATGTGTATACATGATTTCTTCTTCCATAGAAATAGTTCCCTTTCCACGACTAGGAATACTATTCATCTTCAAACTTTCTAAAACCAAATAATTGGCTTCTTCAATGATTTTTAAGCGTTAGTTTGTAGGGATTTGATTTATTTCAAGTTAAAGAACCAGGGAGTATGGAAACACATGTTTCGTCCCAGTTTGGGACTCTTCATAAGTGCGCACTCACAACCCCACTGGGGATCGAACCTGAGACGTACAGCTTAATAGGCCAAGCTGCTCGGCTATTGCGCCATTCGGATAGGAATTCAATGACTCAGTTCTTTAAAAAAAGCCAATAGTGATGCGCTTAGATTACAAAAGAAAATATCTAGTCAGTGGAATAGATTTTTACACGACTATTCCGAGTTAGTAACTAATGTGAATAGAGAGGTACTGGCTAGTTTAATATTTATTTAATTGATCAAAAAGGAAAGTCAGTGAATTTCTACTTTAATGTATAGACGTAAGTGGAGTTTTACAATAAACTGTGAAAGTACTTTGAAGTACTTTGTGAGTAAAAGTTGTGTATTGACTAGACTGGTGAATTAATCGAACGGAGAGAGAAGGCAGATGTTGTTGACATACATATTTCTTTCTTTTTTTACCTTCTGTACATGCTAAACTATTTATTCATTTATTCATCCTTTCATCAAAACTGACTGCAAAGGCTTTTTTAATAAAGACTCTGTGAAATTTAGTTCACCTCAGCCTTACCACCCCACTCTCCATCAGAGTAGTTTCATTCGGTCAGTGAATCATTCATCTTACTCATCGGGTACAACAACGAATGCAAATTATATATATGTGTGTGTAATCTTTTTCTCGTTGTATTCACATTCTAAAATTGTATACGCTTGATTGCCTGTGGTAAATTTTGATAAATCAAGAAAGGTCATAGTTTTGCTGTATAATATGAGGTTATTTCATTTTAAAAGTTTCATTCACAGGTTTAATTTTCATCTACAGGTTACCTGAAATTACAATGAGACCCTACGTAGGATTCTGCATAGAGCAGGAATTAGGGTGGCCACATTTAAACCTACAAACTCACTCAGGGACAATCTCTGTAGGTTAAAGGACCCAGTGGACCCAATTAGACAAAATAATATAATTTACAAAATACCCTGCAATGACTGTGAGTCAGGTCAACTACATAGGTCAAACTAGTAGGTCAGGGGTAGTCAGATTGTCAGAACATAAGAATTTAGCTAAGGTAAGAATGGTTGACCCAGAGAAGATAAGTAATTTAGAAAAAAGCTCGGCAATTGCAATGCATGCATTAACACACAACCACACAATAGGGTGGGAGAGGGTCAAAATTCTAAAAAGTAATCTAGGTAGGTGGAGAGAGAGGTTGATTACTGAATCCCGCCTTGTTCATCGAATCTACACCCAACACGTGCAATAGGAATGATTCATCACTCATACCCGAAATATGAAAAATATTACTACCAATCAAATCAAGTGAAAAACAACGGAACTATATAAATGAATTTAGGAAGTCGTGTGATTACCTTGATATGATTATGAGCAGTAATAAATTGTGCTCGAAACGTCATCAGTAAACATTACTGTACAACAAACACTGTGAGACTTTATCAAAACAAAATTTACCCATAATGGAATTACACTCTACCACATTGCACAAGTTTTATTCTTATATCAATGAAATTACAATGGTTGTATGAGTATGAAAAAAATAGAATGATAGATCAGACAGTGTTACAAATAAGGTCATTTAAAATGGTACACATCACCAGTTTATGTGAATTGCAAAGCGGAAATTGAGGAGAAGGGGGAGGGCGTTGGGAGGAAAAGGCAGAAAATAAAAGAAAATGATAGACAGCATTGGCTTAAGATGGTTATACAGCAATTCAAGGGGATTCAATTATAACTGGTGGATGGTGACTAGCAATGAAATCCAGGATGTGAATTTCGTCCTATTTGGGACTCGTCACCTGGGTGTACCGGCATTCCACAGTGAGTGATGATGTTCCCACCGAGGCTCGAACCCAGGGCCCATAGTTTCAAACGCCAAAGCGTTATCCACTAGACCACTTGGGCCATGAGAGCCACCTTTTATGCAACGGGTCATATTAATTGTTCAATTCAATTACAGTACATCTGACTGAAATTGACTCAATGAACTAAACATCACTAATATGGGTGTGACTATGCAATCTATGCAAAAATGGCATCATTTTATGCTGTAAATTTCTTCCTCTCTTGCTTCAACAATTCTAAAAGTGTGTCTCACCCTACAGAGCTTTAAAATAGACTTTCTTTGCCTGTAGAATGGCGGTTACAAGGGAAAAATATGTAATAGAACACCAAAATTTTATTCTGTGTTTCCTGTCAATAAGAAATCTGAAGACTATTAACAATTGTTAATGCTGTCTAAAATGATTATCATTTTCACTTTATGGTATCAAAAGAAAAAAATTAATATGCCATGATTTATCAAGAACACGGAATAGCCTGTTAAGGTTGCCCTTGATAGTTTGGTGTATATTTGTGTAGCCATCTTTTGTTAGTTTGAATGCACTATTGAAGGGGTAATTCGCCTACTGGCCAACTGAGCAAGTTGTTCGGGGTTCGATTCCCAGCCGACTCACTTTTTTACCATCACTTAGCCGGTAGTAGGGTAGTAGTAAGCAGGGAAGTGTGAGTGGGTGGGTGTGTGTGAGGCATAACACCACTGCTACTGAAACTTCAAGCCTCTAGCTTGAAGCCACCTATGTTCCACCTGGAACGCAAAGGAATAAAATAAAACTAAATAATAATTCGTGCGTCGGTGGCACAGCGGTAGAATGCTCGCCGACCATGTACATGGACCGGGGTTCGATCCCCGGCCACCGACTCACTCCTTTACCTCCCTAAGCCAGTAGTAAAACGGCAGGAGAAAAGGTTGGGCATGAGGCTAGCAACCCCATCCTGTAAAAATAATCACCACTGCTACAGAAACTTCAAGCCTCTAGCTTGAAGCCCCTTATTTTCCACTGGCATTTTTTGGCTTCCGTCGTTTTCAGTGCACACAGAGTGAAGAGGAAGTGATGAGCCACCAAGTAGAGGAGTTGCATCAGTAGAAGGAAGGCAAGATAATAGAGATGAAGATGAAGACAAAGATGAGTGAGGATTAGAGAGGTTTCGCGTGCACTTCGGATTGTGAGGGCGATTGTTACTTCCCGGCCGCTCACACCGTGGAAGTTGGTTGCGTGACTGCAGAGCCCAGGGGACAACTGCTTGAGGCCGGTCACACACGGCCTGTTTTTGTTTGTTGTTTTTCATTTGGTGTGTCTCAGCAGCATATTTATCACTTCTGCCCTGTGACACGGCAGCAGAAAGCGCGGTCGTTGTTAATCCGGGCCCCGACCGATCTGGCATGATATTTTGTGATTTTGTTTGATTCATAGCATTGGATTGGGTAGCTGCTTTTTGTCTAACCGCTATCCAAACAACCTTTCTGGCATGGTAGGACCTACAGGAACATAAGTTCCAGCCAGTATAGCTTGTTGGGTCATTGCGGTGTTCAAGCCCGACCACCACGTCAAGGTAGCAGCTTTCGGTCGGGATGTTCCACTGGGAACGTGAAGGAATCAAAAATAGTAATAATAATGATCATAATTCGCCTTCAAGACAGCATACAAAAAGCAGACACAGGTGTGTGTGTGTGTGTGTTGGAATAATATCACATCAGTCACTGGTAGAAATAGTCATAAAAACTGAAATATGCAGTTTTAATGATGATGATGATGTTGATGACGCTGATACTATCGACATAACCATCGTTGTTGTCAATAACTTTTTTTAAATATGTGTATTTATATTATCTCTCTACATATATATGGTGGTAGATTAGGTCAATCTGCTCAGCTTACGTTGCTGCTGCTGCTGCCAAGCATAGTATAGTTAGCATAGATGTAATCGAGCTGTATTGTGATAGAAATAAGGTTAACTTGAGTCCTGTCTTCAATTCTTTCATAACAGATGAATCAGCCGTTTAATAATATGGTGATCGATAAATTTATCAAAATATTTACATACATACAATACGCTTTTATATTATTATTATGTATTATATCAGATTACTGTAATACCAATATAGAGAATTATATATAGATGGTTAGTACTTAAGTATCCAATTTCAGCCTAACACACCAGAACATTCATCCTTCATATTTACTTACTTAAAGTGTGTATAATTAGTACATATATCTATATATACATATATATTTAGTATGAGAGTAACAATTAATTACTTTTATGGCCTACAATGATGTCAGTTATAGAGTATTATATATATATATATATATATATATATATATATATGGAGAGAGTTTTTAAATAATGACTGCACCATATCCAATTATTTTTTTTACACTGAATGAAGTTTACACATGTTGCTTCAAGTTTTCAAGTAATTACCACAATGATTTTATTTACTCAATGCAAACAACGGGAAGTAAAATATATATATATATATAATTTAATCGGAATCCAGTCAAGTACCCAACAACAAACTATTATTAGTAGAATACGTTAAATTAAATGCAATGTGTCAGTTGATTTTCTAATCACATTTTAAATTTCGCCTCCTCTTCCATGTGTGTGTATCTACCGATTTAACTGCTCCTGTGGAGTGAGCCAGTTAGTTACACAGGCCGTACAATTAGGCGTGTTTCTCGTCGGAATTCCGAACATCACCCTGCACAGTGGTTGGTTAAGTAAAGGACAAAAAAGTCTATTCGTAGCGGTATTCTATCTCTTCTTGTGGATACAGAACACAAGAGTGATGTCGACGAGGCGGCTTTCAAAGTCATTTACCGCATACCAACAAATCCTAAATTCTCCGCAAGAGTTCATTTGCGAAATATTGCTGAGGATGGCCGTTGGGCTCCACATTAAGAAGCCTAATTTATGTGTACAAAAGAAGCTAGTTCAGACATTATCCTTACCCACTTGGCCATCTAGGTTCGAATGATTCTCAATTGTTTTGTAGAAATTTCCTTAATTTTAGTTAATACTCTATTTGCTATTATATTTTTATGATTATTATTATAATAATTTAAGCATCTTTAATGAACTGTGGTGATTGCATTGTGATCCTACTTAACAAATCGATATTATTATTTAAAAAACGCCAATATTGTTATTGACGACCATTCTAGAATATTCTATGTATATAAACATATATATGTATAATTGTAGAGCCAGAAGAGGAAGGAATTATCGAAAAGGATATTCCTTGCTCAATTATTTTGTTTATTTTACATTTTAAATTAAAACAATTAGTCCCTTTGATAAATTTGAAAAAGGCATCTAGAAGACAAATTTCGCCGCGAGATGATATCATCATTCCGTAGTTTCTTTACAACCAACCGCTTTACAACAACTAACATGGTTAACAATAATAAAATAAAATAAAGGACATGACAGTTACTCAGTTAAATAAAAAACAAAAGTAAATACTAATGACCAACTGAGTGATTGTCATGATCTTTATTTTATTATTGTTAACCATGTTAGTTGTTGTAAAGCGGTTGTAAAGAAACTACGAAATGATGATATCATCTCGCGAAATTTGTCTTCTTAATGCCTTATTCACATTTTAAATTGTCAATCCCTTAAATAATCGATAATGTGATGACTACTCAGTTATTCATTTGTCTAGTTTATTTATACAGTATATTTTCGGAAAGAAAGTCATTTTAAAAATAAACAACTAAAAAGTAGGAGTGTAAATGCAGTTAGTTGTGATCATGGTCAAGTGACATCCACTAAAAATACACAGGTAATCAAAGGGTAAAACGTAATCTCTATCTGCTGATATATATAGACAAAGCCCTCACAGATTTGATCAATAGCTAATATCAATTAGAGAACTATTAGAAAACCGACAACCGGCTGTATACAGTAAGTTACGTGTAGTTTCAAGTAGAAATCGTAACCAGCAGAGGCCATCAAGTCAGGTAAGAGAACAGTCACTCGCCTGTAACATTCGCTAGCAATTGCGCTATATTCATTATATCGTGAATTGGTAGAAGTTAGAATTCATGGACTGGTCATTCAATCGGGTCCCAGTAGCTGCTCCCAATGCTCCACGAACTCGTCTCGTCACCTCAAGGTCGTAGGTTCACACACCAGTTGGTGTGTACCACTGGAGACTCATGAAGTAGAGCAAAACAGCTGTCCAGTAGTCACTTCTGATTTCCCAATGCTTCTCTAACCGATGTCAACACGTGACCAGACCTGTATTCAATCAAATCCCTGCAAATCAATAGTTGAAGAAATCCTTACAGACATAACTTATATGTGCAGTCGCGTCATATATAAATTCTTGAAAAACAGAAGATATATATATAATAAATGCAAAACACTAAACACTAAGAAAAAACACGATTATTTCTAAAATTCTGAGTAAAACCCAATCTACGCTGAGTAAGATTGAACAAGTTTCACGTATTTTACTTGAACTGTTTTCAAAAGACTGATCAGTGGACGAAGAACAATCTTCTCGATAATTACGCCATAAGTTTCTACAGTTATATACATCCATTATAGTTAAATAATAATTATTACTGTTATTACTTTTTTGTATTCTATTCCTTTACGTTGCCAGTGAAACGTAGGGCTTCAAGCTGGACATTTGTAAAAAGTTATATTTGTAAAATCTCAGCGAGATTGAAATGAGTAATTCCAACGTTTCGTTCGGCAATCTGGTCAAATCTTGACGACAGTTCATTGGAATTCAAGCTGGAGCTTTGAAGTTTTAGTAGTAGTGGTGTTTTATTTTTATGGGGTGGGGTTGCTGACCTCATGCTCAACCTTCCTTGTTTACCAGTCTTATCACCAGCTTAGCGAGGCAATGAGGTGCGTCGGTGACCGGGGATGGAACCACCTGCGTGACTGGTGAAATTATTATTCACAACGTAAATATTTTTTAAAATAACACTCGGATTTGTAAGATCACAGCATGCCTATGCATAGATGTGAACATCATGTACATTAAGAGTAATAATAATAATACAATAAATTTATAAATTGAAAGATTCCGCAGCAGGCCAGTATAGCTACAGTGGGTGGACTTATCTATTTTGTACACAGAATTCCGGTTGTTTTAAGAAAGCTGATATATGGCTTCTTTTGTTCAGAGTATTTGGTACCAAGTGAACTAATAACTAACCATTTAGGGAAATCTATTTAAAGAAGTTCTAATGTCTGTAAATTGCGGCCCAGAAATTTACGTATCATATATATATATATATATATATATATATATATATATATATAATATTCTTCATTCACCAATAAGTCTTTTGAAGTTTACAACTAGCAATCATAGGAGTTGCGCAGTGGAGGCGTACTGCGCTCATAGCCTATAGGTCCATGGATGATAACCACTCTCTGCTAACAGTACATCGTTGGTTCACTGCTAGGAAACTGGTCAACCAAGCGAGTTCAATCTCTTGGCCGACACACTGCTAAACCTAGCCTAGTCACCAAACAGTAAGCCTGGTAGAAATAACACTACCACTACTACTGAACCTTCAAAGCTCTAACTCAAAGACGTGTGTTTCACTTGCAACTGAAAGGAATAAAATCTTACACTGAGTTAGGATTGTTTTATTTTTCATTATATTTCCCGATATACTTAAAGACTGGCGGTCAATTCATTAGAAAAACTCATATAATAATAATAATAACAACAACAGTTTGGGAATCTTTTTAAGCGCTTATTTGTGAATACAGTTCCCTTGGTGATTTCATTCAATACTAATGTATGCATAGACAATGAACTACAGTTTAAAAGTAGCTGGTTTTATAAAATGACAATAATAACAATTAATAATAATAATAGTAAATCTACAATACAAAAGTATTTTTGTTCTTTCAAACAAAAAAAAAAATTAAAAATTTTTAAGGTGATGTGGACACATATTAAACCAAAGTAGGACAATAGCCTAATAATATATTTATGCAGAAAAATAAGAATTATATAATTGTCTTATGTTTTTTTATCACTATGAAATTTGATTAATGAATATTTTGTCATCTCGTTGAGCTAAGGGATGTCAACATCTTGGTCAGATTCAGATTCAGATGATAAGGATAGAAGGCTCTTGTGGCCTGTGTTAATCCTTGCAAAATATATCTCTGCAGAGATCTAACTTCTCTCTGAAAGCGTTCACCGATGGAGCTGTTACTACTGAATCAGGTAAGGAGTTCCAGTCGTTGACCACTCTGTGAGAGAATCTAAACTCCACACGTATTTTATTCTACCTCGGTTTGAGCACCTTTTTGCGGTGACCCCGTAAATGTATCCTAGAAGGGGAGAAAAGTTTAGAAAGGTCAGTTCCTAAATCACCCTCAGGTATACGGTATGCTAAAATTAAGTCGCCTCTCTTTCTTCGGTATGATAACGGAAAGAGATTTAAATGCTCCATCCTCTTATCACAAGGAAGGTGTGAGATACCACTAACTAATTTAGTTCCTACTCTCTGTACTCTTTCCAGGATATGTGCCTCCTTTTTGAAACATGGACCCGCCGCTTGTACGCAGTATTCTAGATGAGGCCTGACATATGTTGCATAGAGTACTTGGAACATAACCTCGTCTAATCGTTTGAAAGCCCTTCGAAGTGCCCATAGCATTCGAAAAGCCTTAGCTGCGGCTGCATTGCAATTTGCAGTTGTTTTCAAATCATTGCTGACAATGATTCCTAGGTCAATTCACTATTCATTTCATTCAACATCAGTGGTGAATAAAGCTAAGCGACACATCCATCGGATTACGTCCATCTCCTATAGTGCCATATAGTGCCTGTTTTTTCTGTGTGAGCTGACATTCTATTAAACAACTACTGAATGTGTCAAATAATGAGTTTAATATCTGTGCTACTTACTGTAGTTTGAAAGTCATTTGTCAGTAGCATATGACTAAGTGCACAGTGAATGTTCAGGTCAAGACGATAGATTTATTTGAAAGACACTTTTTCAGTTCAGTCATTTTGCGCATTTAGTTTGCATGTGATTGGGTCATCGCGCAGTACAGACAGTGTTTTCTCATAGTCACTACTTTTTGGCAACAGGTCTCTCTCTGTATTACTGAGCAGTCAGGATTGAGGAGAGTGTAATCTGTAGTGGAAAATTATGCCCAGATGGTTATTCCTCTAGTGATATAGGTGGAGGAAAGCACTTTCATTGAATAAGAACAAAAAAGAATTTATTATCAAATGTTTCTTTACAGCAGGGACTACTGGACAGCTGTTTTGCTCTACTTCGGGGAGCATTGGGAGCAGCTACTGGGATGCGATTCAATGAACAGTCCATGAATTCACGATACAATGAATATAGCGCAATTGCTAGCGAATATCATAGGCGAGTGACTGTTTTCTTACCTGACTTGGTGTACCCTGCTGGTTACGACTTCTTACTAGAACTCGCCTCATAACCACAAGGTCTTGAGTTTGAACCTCGGCGGCCCCTTGCTAGCACGAAGCAGCTGTCCAGTACTTCATCGTGTTCCAACGGTCCTCTGACTGATGTCACCCGGTGATCAATCCTGTAAAAAGCGATTTATTTCGCGTTGGATACAAATAGTAGTAGTTTTATTACAGGCACCTTTAGTCACAACATATGTCTTATTAACAGTCAGTTCCACTTTGTCATAATGTTTTAAAACTTACACATGACAGAGTAAAATAAATCTCCAGAGATAGCATATTTAATTTAACTCAAAGAATACATCATCTACTATTCTTTATGAAAATGTGTTCATCAAATACTAGTTTAACGAACATTTCTGCAATTTAACAATTTAAAGTACATGACTTGTGTGCTTGATCGAAGTTTGACTATCTGGACTTGGAGGAATTCCGTGTAAAGATTCACAATGATTCACCAGTTTATTATTATTGTTTCCTTTAGTTCCTAGAGGAACATAGGGCTTCAGCCACACTTCACCATTGCATTTGGTTCTCTGCTAGAGTCTTTACCTGGCTCCAAGTCTGTCCACACGTTTTCATCTCCTCTTCACATGACCTCCTCCAAGTCACCCACTCTCGCACTGACGACCAACTCGCCGCTTCCCTTTCGGGTTCCACTCGAGCGATGGCTTGTCTAGTGATATCACTTGATGGTTTCCTCAGAGGATGGCCACTCCAATCCACCTCCATTTCTTCCTGCCTACTTGTTTCACAATCGGTTCCTGCTGTGTTGGTTCGCTCCCAGAGATCCCTCATTGTTGCTGATCTTTTCTGGCCGGCCATCTGATCTTGAGTATTGAGCGAAGACAACTGTTAGTTGGTGCGAAATTGCAAATATATATATATATGTATAGAAAGAATTTCACGTTTCTCGGAGCGAATATTACTCACATCTATAGCTGATGTGTTACACAGCCACATGATATCTATTTAAAGTCAGTTAATTAGTCATGCTCAATATCTTTTTCTTTTTAAAACTCATAAAACCCTGAAAATAGACATTGATATCGATTTCTTACTTTTGTTTCAAGTCTTTATATTAGTTCTGGGAAAAAAATAACTTAATTTAAGTGTCCAACAAACTTGAGATGGTGAGTAAAATGGTCTCTCTTTTACTTTATATTTATTTTTAATCTATACCATACCATGATTATTGTTTAATCTGATGACGACAATAGCACCTACATAAATTTCAGACATGCGTGAATGATGATATTTCAGTGTATCTGCTTCATTCAAACTAGACAGTGTCAGGGGGTGTGATAAGAAAAGAAGTGTTATTTTGAAGGTATCCACTGAAAGAGCTAATTTTCAGTGACGCTATACAAATTAACTGCATTCTATCTCCCGCGTGAAGTGGTATAATAAGGTGAGCAATATTGAGGTTAGGCGGGGAAACCAGTCGACGAGACTGTGAAATTATATCGACTGAGATGGTTAGGACATGTGTTACGTATGCCTGATCATCGCCTTCCTCGACAATGGGCAATGTTATCTGATATAGGGCCAGGCTGGAAAAGAGCTAGCGGCGGTCAAACGAGAACATGGTACCAGTCAATGAAATCTACAACAGTTAGTCTAATCCAGGCACGTAGGAAGGTGTAGACTTCCTGGTTGGGGTCCTCGGGACGGTAAAAACCAATGGTTGAAAACAATTGGTGACATGGCTCAAAATCGTTCTCAATGGCTGGCTCAGATGCATCCACTCCTTGTGACTTATGATTTCCAATGAAACTGTCTTGTTATCCGTTATTACTATTCCTTTCTCTCACACCTCTGTGTACTGTCTCTATTATGCATTTCTCCTACTTTCTTCTGTTGCTTTGTGTGTTACATGGAGTATGGCGACTTGAACTGCCGCACATATGTGCAAAGTTCTATGTCGAAAACCGACCGATTCACGACCAACACATATTAAAGTGTTAGCAAGTGTGCAGAGTTGAGGATGACAAGTGCTAAATAGTCTTCATTCAGAGTGTATGACAAATCACGCGTCAAGTTTCTAAGCTCTCTGACATTCTCTGCCATTAACTTGAGTAAATAAAAGCCATCTTAGATTTATAATTCATCTAGAATTCCATTATTCTAACTATATGAAAAGTTCAACCAACAAATTGAGTTGTGTCACATGTGAATAACAATAACGCAGTTGTGCTAGTAATCATTCTGTCTCAGTGTTTACATAATGTAACTGTTGGCTTGACCTCAGGAACAGTACAATAAAGTTACTCGATTTAATTATGACTTTCCTAAAAATTCGTAATTGTTGACCGACTACTCTGACTCATATGAACAAAATACCATCAGTAAATTCAAATAGTAAGTTTCTGATAACAATTACGTAACACAGAAAAAAATATGAATCGTCTAAAAACTAAAATAACACTGAGTAAATATAAACTGAATGATGTAATATTGAGTACAAGTGAGGATGTAAGTTGCTGATAAAAAAACAACAACTTGCTGTGTATTAGTTTGTGTGCACTTGAACAGGCTAGAAGAGAGGCACTTAATTACGAGTTGAACTTTTTCTTCAAGTAGTTGGTTTCATGTGATTTTGTATTAATTGCGTAGAATAATGCTGTAATCACATATTATTGTTTTTTTTAATTCCTTCACGTGGAACATAGGGGGCTTCAAGCTAGAGGCTTGAAGTTTCGATAGCAGTGGTTTTTATTTTTGGTTAACGGGATAGGGTTGCTAGCCTCATGCCCAACCTTCCCTCTTTACCAGTCTTATTGCTGGTTCGGGGCGGGTAAAGGAGTGCGTCGGTGGTCGGGGGTCGAACCCTAGACCAAATGCGTCGTCGCCGAGCACTCTACCGCTGTGCCACCGACGCATATATATATACATCTTGCATTTGGATATTTTAAAGGTGTTAGTTACATAAATGTTTCTACACAGCTAGAGCATATGTTGTGGCGTTTACAATATTATGTTTGGAAATATCTCGCAACAGGATTAACAATAACTACCTATTAAGTTTTCAGACAAATTTGGTGCATTATAGGTTCAATAACTGAACTCCGAACAGAACTTTGTTCAGGTATTTTTTTAATTTAACGAAAAGTATTTTATTTTTATCCCTTCTTACTGTATCATATTTTTACTCTTAACTTGACCCTCTTTCAGTCTTATCTGACTTGTACTCAATCCTGTCAGTTATGTTACGTCACTGAATTTACTGATTTAATGTTATTTTAGTTTTTAGGCGATTCATATTTTTCTGTGTTACATAACTGTTATCAGAAACTTACTGTTTGAATTTACTGATGGTATTAACATCTTTCGGCTGGTTTATGAGCATTTGTTTTGTTGACATGAGTGAGAGTAGTAGGTCAACAATTACGAATCTTAAGAAAGTCACAATTAAATCGAGTAACTTATTGAACTGTTCTTTAAGACAGAATAACTACTACCAGTATGTTATTGATGTGTCATACAGCAAAGCTGTTAAGTCCTGGGTTCGAACCCTGATGGTGGATGCGTACTGCTGAAGAGTCACAAACTAGGACAATGGAAACAGCTGTCCAGTACTCGCAGCTGGTTTTCCAATGGTCCTCTAACTGTTGTCAGCTCATGATGAAAGCCTCTAACCAACCAACCAACCAAAACACAATCCTTACATAACCAATACTTGAAAATATATTGAATTTTAACTTAAATAGATGTTGAATGAACTGCTCCACTGCCATTATTCTGTAGTGTTTAGGGATAGGGAAAATAAAAAAGTGAATCTCATGAGAATGTGACAACATTTCAACTGAGGCCTTCTTTCTACTTGATTCAGTGCGACTTCTTGTAGTGTTCACTGGTCAGCTGCTTTGAAGTGGATGGATATTTTCCACTTTTCTGAATTGATTATTTCCAGTTTTGTTGGAATAACAGTGATGTTTATTTGGGAAAAGCCATCGTGCTTGAAGACAATTCTAGAATTTTATCGGGTCTCAGTGTAAGGAATACAAAATTTACAACGGTGTTTGTATACTGTTGTTCTAATCGCAAGCAATATGCTTTAAGTCACTGTGGGTTGTATTCAGTGTCGGTTGTATAGTGAAATTTACGAGAATCAGTTCACAAGGAGACAAGATAGATTAGTTCAGTAGAATCACCTTTGTTATCGGATTTATAGGTGTGCTGAAAAAAGAGGGAAGACAAGTGTAAATATCAAGTTGGGTCACCTGAAGAAGATCTGAGATATTGTTTAAATCCGCAAACAGTCATTTCCACAGTAGGATAGGAAAAATTATTGCTTTCAATTTTGTCATGGATTGATATCAGTTAGATAACCAGTGAAAACCACCACTGCAGTACCGGACAGCTGTTTCTTCCTAGTTTGAGAATCATTGGCAGTACACACCCACCACAAAAGTTCGAAACCAGGACCTTTCGGTTACAAGGCGAGCTAGCTCGTCAATTATTAAGCAGCCACTGGGATCCCAGTCAATGGCCAGTCCATGAATTCTAACTTCTATCAATGCGTGATGATTTAGCGCGACCACCAACCAATGTCATCGGTAGGAAATCCATTCTCACTCCCGACTAGATGAATCTAACTGGTCACGACTTCTCACTAGAACTCCAGGAAACTCTATCCTGTAGCAAATCACTAGCTAGCATCAGATTAATTTTCAAGAGTTGGTTTGTAATGGTCTGATCTGTTTCAAATTTGATCACAGATTGACGGGACATTGAGTTGGGTCCCAGTGGCTGAATTGTCTACGAGCTCGCCTTGTACCTGAAATTTCCCTGATTCGAACCCTGGAGAGGGGGGTTGCATACTAGAAATGAGCTGCATAGTAGGATGAAATCGCCGTTCAGTACTCTTTGGATTGCAATGATTCTCTAACTGATATCAATCCGTAATCAAGCCCCTGACATAAATCAGAACCCCAATGAACAAACTCTTGAAAGTTATTTCTTAATAAACTTTAAGTAATAAACTGGTAATAGAAATGTTGTCATAGGTGACACAGGTGATCCGAAACTTATTATTATTATACTCGCCGAAGACATTGGCTAGCGGTTGCGCTATATCGTGAACTGGCAGAAATTAGAGTTCATGGGCCATTGGATCGGGTCCCAGTGGCTCAATGGTCTACGAGCTGACTAGCCTTGTAACCAGAAGGTCCTTGAGTCGAACCCCGGTGGGTGCGTACTGCTGAAGAGTCACAAACTAGGACAATGGAAACAGCTGTCCAGTACTCCCTGACTGGTTTTCCAATGGTTCTCTAACCATTGTCAGTTCATGATGAAATCCTGTAACCAATCAACCAAATCCCTACAAACCAATACTTGATTATTACACATATCTTGAAATACTTCAACTACTACTAATAATAATAGCTTAAATAACAACTAATCAGTATAAGTATAAAACTTGGGCACTGTGGTAGAGTATAATTCCATAATGGATAAGATTTTATTTTGATAAATCACACAGTGTAGTACAGTTATATTAACTGATGACGTTTCGAGCACAAACTATTACTCTTATCCATTATGGAACTAATCAGCATGTCAAACTCCTTTGCTTTTGGTTACATACACACACACAAGTTGTTAAACAACCTACTTCTCACGAAAACAGCAAAATCGTTCTATGCGTCTTTCGGTAGTTCATAAATTAATCACGTGTGTGTGTGTGTGAATATCATAC
This sequence comes from Trichobilharzia szidati, assembly GCA_944472155.2. Lineage (NCBI taxonomy): Eukaryota > Metazoa > Platyhelminthes > Trematoda > Strigeidida > Schistosomatidae > Trichobilharzia > Trichobilharzia szidati. The sequence goes on from OX235279.1 coordinate 176,402,569, forward strand.
AAAACTTCTAGAAACTGCTTAACAATTAATTATTAATTGAAAACTAATCGGTGTGGAGAAGTAGATTAGATATCAAGTGAAAATGTTGAGTTGCATAAATACCTTTTTTTCTTTTTTAATAATAAAAAAATAATAATACCTACACCAATAGGTTTAGAGTTGTTTGACGAAGAAGAAGAAGTTAATTTTTGTGTTTTTTTTGATTTTTCAAACTTGTCTATACTTTAGTATAGTATTGTCAGTCACTGTGGTGTTAGATAGTTGAAGACATGAAATCCGATTGAGTCACATTGATACTATGCAGCCTTTAAAATATAAAAAAAGAAATAATATTCATAATTAAATGATTTCTAGTTACATTTATACATATATGCATATATATGTATATATATATATCACCTGTACACCTGAACAGCAAAACTTGTCGGTATTATTTTACCAATGATTGATTACATGACGCATGAGAGTCTATTGATAATATATTCTCATGTGCTCAAATTGAGGAATCCATTTATTCGTGAATGTGAAAATAAGTGAAGATTTTTTTTCGTCTTCTACTCCTCCTTCTTCTTCTCCTTCTCCTGTGATTACAGTTAAAATACACTTGAGTTTTATGTGTTTGCGTGTGTGTGATTGATATAATTCCGTCGGTGGTAATAACTCTACTGATTTGACGGTTACAATACTACTATTTTTATTTTAAGTAATAATATCATTATCAGTAGTAGTAGTAGTAGTACTGCCAGTGATATAAATTTTAAGCTGGTCGATATCCACAGATGAGCGTGTCAGTTCAGTAATATATATACATACTTAAGTTTTTATTTATAAAACACTTCGACACTTCATTAAATGCTAATGACCAGGGATTAGTTAACACATGCATTTATACAAGTTGAATCATATGAGCAAACTGATACTCTTCGTTTGGTGTGTTTTGTTTTCTTTGAAGCAATTCATCTAAATTTCGGAGGGTGAAGACAACTTGATAGGTTTACTCTATCAAAGGAATACCTAGTTAAGTTAATTTAGCAGAAAGCATTAAATAATATCTATTGTCAAGAGGTGGTTTGTAAGGATTAGATTTGTTTTTACACAAGTTTGACTATGGATTGACATCATTTAAGAGAACTATTGAAATTCGTGGTCGAACTCGTAAAAACAAATCTAATCCTTACTAACCAACTATTGAAAATTAATCTGATGCTAGCTAGTAACTTGCTACAGGACAGAGTTTCCTGGAGTTCTAGTGAGAAGTCGTGACCAGTTAGATTCATCTAGTCGGGAGTGAGGATGGAGTTCCCGCCGATGACATTGGTTGGTGGTCGCGCTAAATCATCATGAATTGGTAGAAGTTAGAATTCATGGGTTGGCCACTGAATCGGGTTGGGTCCCAGTAGCTGCCTAATGATTTACGAGCTAGCTTGCCTTGTAATGTGAAGGTCCCGGTTTCGAACTTGTGTGGTGGGTGCTTACTGCCGATGATTCTCAAATTATGATGAAACAGCTGTCCGCTACTGCAGCGGTGGTTTTCAATCGTTCTCTAACTGATATCAATCCACGGTCAAACTTGTAAAAATATCTTTCATCGAGCCTTTAAGCTAGAGAACTACTTAAATATTAAAGTCCTTGAGATTCTATTCTATTGATTTCAAGGTAGACTTTGTCAAGAACCAGTATTAGTTAGAAGAAATACTTAAGACAGTGGAGCAGTGGACACTTGTTCTCCTTCCAGATGGAAATAGTTCCGCTGTGTGCACTCAACACCCTACCAGAGATCGAATACGTTGTCGATGAGCTAACAATGCTTTGAAATGGAAAAGACGATGAATGGTAACTTGTGACAACTTGTAACTTGTTATCCACTCTCATTCCATACTGTCTATGAACTCCACTAGTCTTAAATTTTCATTAAATTTTCAGTCAACCGCTAATTATAATCAAAACATACAGTTCAGTGAATTCATTCACTTAGCTGTACAATAGAAATTATGTATAATTATTCTTTTTTTTCAAGTATTGGTTTGTAGGGATTTGGTTTATTGGTTAGAGGATTTCATCATGAGCTGACATTGGTTAGAGAAACATTGGAAAACCAGTCAGGGAGTACTGGACAGCTGTTTCACCGGACTAGTTTGGGACTCTTCATCAGTACGCATCCACCGGGGTTTGTGTACGCTCAGTATGTCAGAATAAAAATTAGTTTTGAGTGATGAATAATCAACGAGTGGGTAAGAAGTATTAAGTTTGCACCTAAGGTTGAGTAATATGAAAAAATGTTCAAGAAAACAAAAAAAAATGGAAAAAGCCTGGAGACAAGTATCGAAATAAATTATTTAGCGGGTGAGTACAGTGAATACGAAATGACGTTAATAAATGTCGTACGATAAATGCGAAAAACAGTATAAAAACAAACAAACAAACAAAATATTGATAATGGATGAGCTTGGAATTGTAGCCCGAGACTAGATGAAGAAGGGGATGGAGCAGTTCCTTCTGTGTACATAAACCACAGTTTTCTATCCGACTCGCTAAAACCTCAGAAATGCAAGGTATCCAGAAGCATACCGTTTTTAGAAGGCTTCTTTTGACTTGGTAGATAACTTTGAATGAAATTCCCTGACATACTGAGTGACCATTGTTGAACATATATATGTGTTCAGTTACAGCACTCTTTATTGGTCCATTGTGACCATTCTGTATGCAAGTGAGGTAATGTTCCTTGGCTCTTTTAGATAGAGCACATATCGAACGACCTATATATGCCGCTCCACATGAGCAGTTCAGTAGGTATATACACACATAGGGGAATCATTATCATTCAGTGTTAATGGGTTAAAGTAAGATAATTCCATATTAGTTTGTTTGTCTCATGTAACACTGAGATATGGTATGAATTATTGATTCATTGATTATTCTCTTAAGTTCAGAGTGGAACGCAGGGCATCAACAGCACATCTCAATGTCACAAAGTCCTCTACACTCCTCTATAGATGCCTCCACGATTGCCCATAACCACTAATCTCCATCTCATAAGATCTCACCCATATCACTCTCAGACGCATAACTCGTCGTTCTGCCCTCACGTTCCACTTAAGGGTCTGGCACGCAATGTCACCCAACAGTTTCTTCGGTGTGTGTCTGATCCATCTCTATTATCTTCTGAATATTCGCTAAGCAGTAGGTTTTCGGTTGGTTCGCTCCTTGTTGCTAATTCGTTCTGACCCACCACTTGATCTTCAGTGTGAAGTTGGTGAAGACAGCTGTTGATGAGAGTCTGCAGAAGCATGTTGGAAGTGCTTCTCGTGATGTGCAATGCAAGTTGCTGACCCATATAGACGAACTCACTGACTGACTGACTTCACATTGGTGTTGAACAAATTCCGAACTCCAATCTTCATATTACGGAATGGCTCAGAGTTCCTCACTGAATTCAGAATGATGAGGGTGTGCGTTGTCTTCCCCATATCTGGCTTTGACATCATCCATTCTGCGTACCTGTAGTTGACAGGATGCTTCCTAGATAAGTGAGGGAAGTCACGCCTATCAAATCTCTCGCGTTGATGATGATTGGTGCTAGTTGTTGTTGTAGTTGGTTGGTTGATTATCTTGATCACCTCCATCTTCTCCATGTTCATCAATTGCAGTCCTGTTTTCGCTTCCATCATCTCCTGTCAGCTTGTTGGTTTTCGCCTGTAAGTCTTCGCGTTTGTGTGACATTAGACATAAATCGTCCACACACGAAATCCAGATCTTCTAGAGTATTCTATACGGTCCAACGTATTTCTGTCTTCTCGCTCCCCACACTCAGTGTGTCACGTGAACCAGTCCACCTCAATCAGGAGTAGAATCGGTGATAGTAGATAGCCAGGTTTTTCTCGCTCCTGTCTTCACTTCGAAAGCATCTGTGAGTTTTCTGTTGTGGACCAGTTGACATGTGACATTGTCATACAAAACAGAACAGTTGAATGAGGTTGATGAATGTTTGTAGCACTGCACTGCGTAGTGTTGACGCAGTTTCTGGGGGTAATATTGATAATTTGAGATTATCCATAGACGAAAACGGTCAGTTCTCTTCAAGTTTGCCGAAGTAATCTTTATGAAACGCGTGGAAACCGATTTATGTGTCCTGGTGACTGGTTGTCTCTCTCTCTTTCATTTGATTACATAACCTCTGGCCTTAACGTAACCCTACTTTGACACAGTGTAATTGCTCTTCTCTCTTGTGTCTTCCTCGCAGAACTTGAAAACGGGAAATATGATAACTGGAAATGCTCCAATTTTGTGCAGATTTCTACTTTGATAATTCAGATTAGTTTGATTTACTGGTTACTGTTAGAAAGCCGCGATTATGAGGCATAAATCATGGTTGGAAATTCACAAGCGGTACAAAATAACATTTAATTATACTCAGTCACATTGCCTAAAGTATATTCTTATATATTAACTGAAACCACGTACCCCTTGTTTCCCAAATTTCGGCAATAGTTAGGCGACACTAAGTAACAAATTCACACTACATAAGAATATGCCTTGTGGCTTTACGGCTAACTAATTCAACTTCCCTATATATTTAATGCTGAATACCTGAGAGTAGTTAGTGGAAAGTTATGAGTCGATCGCTAGGTGAACACTGTAAAATTAATCGTAGATCAATTTGTATTGAATCTTTCTCAGATTTTGTTTCAACGCCTCGAGCATTTAATTCAAAAAAAAAAATAAATTAGAGCAACCAACTAATTGTATCTCCTCCGTCTACTCTGCCGAAATCACAGTAATGTATACCACTGACATGCTAAAACTACTAACATGTCCCTTTTAAAAAATGGATGCTTTGATGAACTTGATTTGGAAATTCTGACGCTCGCTAGTGACTGGTCCTATTCAGGCAGTTAACCTGGGGTTCTAGTGGGAAGCCGTGACCAGAAGCGTACAGCAGGTTGAAGATGAGGCAGTAAATCATCGAAGAAGACATTGCGAAATGGTCGCGCTATGTGGTGAATTGGCTGAAGTTAGAATTCAAGGACCATTGGATCAGGTCCCAGTGACTCAATGGTCTACGAGCTCGCCTTGTAACCAGAAGGTCCTGGGTTCGAATCTCGGTGGGTGCGTACTGCTGGAGAGTCCCAAACTAGGACGAAACGGCTGTCCATAGTCCCAGTTGTTCTCTAACTGATGTCAGCTTATGATGCAATCCTCCATATAAAAAGTTCTAATTTATATTATTCTAGTTCACGTGATCATCGTCAACAGTCCCATTGTATCATGTACATATTCGTATGCATCGACGTTACATGTCAACCTGTCACTAGAGTAATAAAATGCTTAGATAAAATGAAATTTGTCTGTTTTAGAAAAACATCTGGTGGAATTATGCATCAGATTATCTGGGTTCAGTAAGTGGCATCATTTAAAACGAACACTCACCGCCCCCCCCCCCCTGACACACACCTCAGAAACTTAGGTAGCGAATTTCTGAACTTATATCTTGGCTTTATAGAGTAAGTAAATTCACCTCAGTGTTCACAGTCTTAGTGTGGTAAGATGATGTAAATTATTTTTTGCAACTCAGATTGTAAATTGTTCCGATAGTCTTATTTTTAGCCGACATTGTTTTGTTTTTTTCTTCACACTGTACGAAGTTCAAAGTGAATTGTAACCACAACCAGAATACCTGAATATTATACAGGTATGCATGTGCATTGAAAACACATTCCTTTGAATCACGTTAAACAGTGTGAAAAGGGATCATCATCAAATATTTATGTATGTAAGTATAGTATATATATACACTAATAGTAGAATGAATTCCGAGAGAGATAAACAAAACAAGAAGACGGTAACTACAGTCACCCGTCTTCTCTCTCATTGGACAACTGATTGTTTTGTTTTCATGTGTTAGAATGCTGTGAACTTTCTACCGCTAACTCTGTATGTAGACAGTTGCTTGCGTAAATTATTTTTTTTAAAACGATGCAAATGTCATAATTGTTTGCCTATAATTGACTGCTGAACATTCCTTATACTTCAAAATGAAAATTGTTTACAATATACTGACTGATCCATAGCAGAAAGTTTTATTCTAACTTCGCGGAGAGTCAGTTTATACTAGCAGCTTGATTATTTGTAAGCAATCAGGTAAATTTTTCATACAACTCTGATATTACTACACGTTAATATCTTAATTTTGAGTAAAAAAGTACAAAATTGACGTTCACTGCACCTGGGGTGAACACAAAATATGATCTCCAGACTGAAGGTTGTAATGGTTAAGAAGAAACTAGTTTTCATTCTCACGGCGTACAGGGGAGAAAGAAGTATTGACAAGAATCGAAAAAAGAAATCAAGGGTATGTTGAAAACGGCACTTCCCACGGCTAGACTGACTCTCCTCCTTCTTTATGGCACGAAATGTTCACTAATACAGTTCAAAGTAAGTGAGTGTCCTGCTCATGTCAACTCCAAATGTATGTACTACTGATTTGTGTGCGCTTGTGGTGGCAAGTACATACTCAGGACTGTGTGGAGACCAAATACCCGATTTTCTGAGCATATCCCTAACAGTCTTCATATGAAAATGCAATCACTAAACATCTGAATGAAACAGGATATATAGTGAAAACAAGTCGAGTCTTCAGGGTAATCAATATATACACAGAGAAAGCAGCCTGACTACTACTTCGCTTTGCATAAGCCATTGCTATTAAACGATTCCAATCTAATCTCTGTATATACAAAGATAGTGTGATTACTGTCGCGCTAACCTGGTAACCAGATGTCCCTATGTTGTTTCTATGTTCCTGCTGCAGCAGAATTCTTCTTTCATTACAGCTCACTGAGCTGAACTCATCATCAATCTTCCAATTTATTTAATTGTTAGTTCACATAGTAATTCTAGTTTTACTTAGGATTTCTTTTCATTGCCATCCCCTCCTTCACCTCCTCTCGGACGCTTTATCACACCGCATTTATAAGTAAACTCTAGTTGTCAGATTGTTAACTGTCTTGTATTTGCATGTGCTATTGCACTAGTACACCCCTTGAGTTGATGCAGCTTTTAAAGTACATTAAATAGGTTTTTGCATTTATAATAGCTTGTGTCATTTTTTAGGCTGTCATCAGTTGAAGAAAAGCAGTGAAATAAAAGAAACATGAGCTCTTTTCATCTCTTTCAAACTAATCAAGGGATACTAATATATATATATATATATATATATATATATATATATATATATTATAAATTCCTTTACGTTCCCAGTGGAACATAGGGATACAAGCTAGAGCTTTGAATTTTCGGTAACAGTGGTACTTATTTTACTGAATAGGGTTGCTAGCCACATGCCGAGCCTTTCCTCTTTACCAGCTTTATTTACGGCTTAGCGAGGTAAAGGAGTGCGTCGGTGGCCGGAGATCGAACCCCGCACCATGTGTATGGTCGGCAAGCGTCCTAACCGGTGTGCCACCGACGCATTTTATTCAAATTTCTACTGTCATAAAAAGCTTTCACCGAAAAGGATGGGTGTTTAACTTCATAGATTTAGGAAGGATAGGTAGTGAAATATGAAATTAATGATCGTGTACATATTTTTTTGTTGAAGTCGTGATAAACCATGGTGTAGTGAGTCTGTACAACTACAAATCATACAGGTAATCATGAGGTGAAATCGATGCCGGTAAACTGAAATTACCCTGACTTCGAAATTTACTTTACATCAAACTATACAACTCTTTGTGCTTATATCAGTATTTCATAGTCTTCCTCTGGATCTTCTGTGTTCATTTTGAACTAAATGAGATTTTATATCACTTAAATACCTATGAATCTTGTATTGACTCAATTTTAACCAGTTCATCTTTCGTGTTTGGGCTAACAACGAGGTGAGAAAGTCTCCGAAATATTTTAGAGTTAAGTATTATAAAATCCGTGCGTCGGTGGCACAGCTGTAGAGTGCTTGCCAACCCCACAGGTGGTTCGGGGTTCGATCCCAGGCCACCGACGAACTCATCTACCTCGCTAAGCCAGTAGTAGGAGTGGTAAAGAGGGAAGAGACTGGCAACCCCATCCCGTAAAAATAGTCACCACTGCTACGAAACTTCAAGGCTCTAGCTTGAAGCCTTATTTTCCAGTGGGAACGTAAAGGAATAAAAAAATGATAACATCCTGTGAACATTGGTTACTAAGATGAATGAGTAACTAAAGCTCATAAAACAGTACAAAAACATTTACTTTCTTGCCACATTTAATCGTTATTATTATTATTGATGTATTGGTTGGAGGATTTCATCAGGAGCTGACATCAGTTAGAGAACCATTGGAAAACCAGCTGGGAACACTGGACAGCTGTTTACGTTGTCCTAGTTTTGGGCTCTTCATCAGTACGCATGAATCATTGGATCGGGTTCCAGTGGCTGCTTAATGGCTACGAGCTAGCTCGCTTTGTAACCAGAAGGTCTTGAGTTCCAACCCTGTTGGTGGGTGCATACTTCCTAAGAGTCCCAAACTAGGACAACGGAAACAGCTGTCCAGTACTCCAGAGATGGTTTCCAATGGTTCTCTAACTGATGTCAGTTCATGATGAAATCCCCCAACCAATCAAACAAAATCCCTACAAAACCAAATACTTGAATATTAATATATTCATCATTCTGAAAGCCAGCCACGAATTATTAAATGTACTCTGCAGGTGTTTTTCCTACCTTTTTGTGGAACTCAGGGCTTCGTCTTTGAACACTTAAGTTTCGGTATTTTTATTGTTATTTTTTTATTTATCTGGATGTTAGGATTGTTAGCCTGACGTCTGACTTTTCCGCTTCACTGGGCTTAAAATCAGTTAATCAGCGTTTAGGAGTGGGTCGACAGGGAATTGAACACAGACAACGGGTATCGTCGGTGGGCACTGAACCTCTGACGCTTAATATGAGTCAGATTAATGAGCTACACTTAAAATACAAAAAAAGCTGCACTAACATGTTCAATATTCTGTATTTTTAACTTGAAATTTCTTTTCAGAAGGTATCTTCTGTTCCAGTCGATAAACTAGGTTTAATAAAAACAATGTGATTTTTCTCTAATTCATCTGACTTTATTATGTGAGTAGTATTCATGAATCAGAATATTATACCTGAATGCTTTCGCTTACATCTTGCCTGAGTGAAATATTTCGAATAGCCTAGAAATAAATCTTAAAACGCATACTATTGATGATAACTGGGTTTTAGTTTGTCATTTGTGAATGCGAATTTTATTCTTACGCAGGTATCTATGACCAGGTGATTGCCAAACAAGTGATTTATAAAAAAATTCTGACTAGTGTCATGCATGTAGGCCTTTGTTTCGTGCAGACTGAATTCTATCAGTCTATCAGTTTGTAGCGTGGTCACCATTCTACGTGGCTTGCCATCACGGTAAACTGTGAATTATTGGAATTGGATGGTTGGAGGCAATCGTCAGGATATCCTGCACCCAGTTTTCGGGCTTGTTGACAGTCACCAGTCTGTAAGGTGTGTCATCAGTCTTGAAGATTCGAATCCGCGTAACCCAGTGCTGCAATCGAAGATGTTACCACTGAGCTATTCAGGCTTGCAACTGACCTCCTGTAGGACCGACTGTATTGGATACTTTTGATTGGACACTAGTCAGTAACTAGTGTATGGTGTCTAGTCCCATTTTTGGTGTGGACTGAATTCTTTCAGTCTGTCAGTTTGCAATGTGGCTCTGTATCATGCACATTCAGAAGTGTTGTTGGAGGTCGGCAGGAAGCCCAGCCTTACCTAGGTTTTGTGCTTGTTGACACTTATCACTCCCTCAAAGAAATACGCAGACTATCTCATTTACCATGGTAACTAAAGAAGCTGCAATTAAATAAGTTTCGTGCTAGTTGGCACTCATCAGCAAGGCGTATCTGCAACCTTGAAGGAACTCATGTCCCTTCTGAGATTCGATTACAATTAAATAGACCTTTAAAGTTACAACTGATCGGTATCCTGTAGTCCATTGGTTGCTTTTAATTTCACTGAGCAGTAGCGATAATACCCTATGCATAATTACTGACACTGTGACGTTTAAACACTTAACAATATACTCTGAGAAATTGTTTTATTTTATGGTTTTTTCCGTTCATATTCCGGGACTAACAGTCTGATAGTGCGTTGGTGGCACAGCGGTTAGGACGGTCGCCGACCATGTACATGGTCCGGGGTTCGATCCCCGGTCGACGCACTCCTTTACCTCACTAAGCCAGTAATAAAATTAATGGGAGAGAGGAAAGGTTGGGCATGAGGCTAGCAACCCCATCCTGTAAAAATAAGCACTGTGTTCCACTGGGAACGTGAAGGAATACAAAAAAACAAGAAAAAAAAAACAGTCTAATAGCTAGCTGTTAGCAATTTATGCAATGTAGGGATATTGGGAACAATCTCTCGTTATATGATTACCAATATTTCTCTTTATAGTAAGAATGAGAGGAGTTATGTTATCTTCATATCTACTAAAGAGATAGACAGTTTTAATTTTCTTTTTTTTTAAAATATATTAATATGTTCACACGTGAAGATTATTTTGTCTTAAAATGTAATAATTATTTAATTTCGAATAAGGCACATTTTTTTTCCTTCATCGAACACCTGTAGTGGTAAATGTTATTCAACAGATTGGTGATATGATTCACGCCCATTTGGTTAATTTTGGGTGAATCCTATTGTTACTACTCCTGATTCTGAATTCATGCACAGTGTACACAGTGAACGAAAATATTCGATTGAAAATATATATATATATTGGCAAAATAAAAACGAGGTCTATGGACAGAAAAAAATACTAGACTATGATGTTGAAAGATTTTCCCGCGACGTAATTCAAAAATATCAGTAGAAATGTATGCACTGAAAGTAAATGACGTTTTGTAGTAGGCTATTCACATATATATTGGAATAAATGTGTTCAAATTCTTATTTATTTTTATTTCATTTTATTTCTTTACTTTCCCAGTGGAACATAGGGTGGCTTCAAGCTAGAAACTTGAAGTTTCACTAGCAGTGGTGTTTATTTTTAAGGGATAGGGTTGCCAGTCTCATGCCCAACCTTTCCTCTTTACCAGCTTTATTTCTGGTTTAGAGAGGTAAAGGAGTGCGTTGGTGACCGGGATTCGAACCCCGAACCACCTGCGGGGTCGGCGATCATTCCGTCAATGTGCCATCCACACACAAATTAGTGAACATAGATTACCGGACAGTTGTTTTGTCCTAGTCTGGGACTCCTCAGCAGTATACACCCACTGGAGTAGACTGTTAGGCCACTGGGACTCAATCCATTAGAAATGATATACACAAATACATCAGAAAAAATCTGTTCAAATGCCAGTTCTTCGATGATTTAACAAAATGTCGTTTACTGTCAGTCAATATACGTGTAGAATTTGTGCACTGTGGTAATATGTAATTACATATTAATTTGTTTATTCGATGTATCACACACAAAAACAGTATTATTTACTAGACGACTTTTCGAATACAATTTATTGTTTACAATCTTGTCAATTGTAACTACACTACCTGGGAAGTAGATTGCTGCATTGCCCATTCTTCCTTCCCATTCATCGTAGAGAGGTGGTCGACATGTGTTGAAGCATTACTGCTGTTTTGCATTCTCAGTCGATTCGATAAACAGAGGCTCAGTGAGCTATCACTCTTCTCCTCTACCCTATCATATCAGATTTCCTAACTGTCACTTCATGTATGCTATGGCCTAGATGTCTTCAAATCTCTCACCTTATTACGGTATATTCCATATTAGTTTGTTTATTAGGTATATCACACAGTGAAACAGTATTATTTACTGGATGACGTTTCGAACAAAATTTATTGTTCATAATCATATCAATTGTGATCACACGACTTTGACACTTGAGTTTTATAGTTTCCTTTGTTCTCTCCTATTCGTCGTATGGGTAGTAGAATTTTCCAAATATCGGGGACAGGTGATGAATCATTCCTATTACATGTATTTGTAGTTGATTCGATAAACAAAGCTTCTGTTATCAATCTCTCCCTATACCCTGTGACATTAGATTTTAAAACTGTCATCCTATCCCATCCTATTGTATGGTTGTGTGTGACTGCATGTAGTGCTATAGCTGAACTATTCTCTAGATTTCTTATTTTATTCGGGTCAACCAATCTAGATTTTGCTAAGTTTTTATGTTCAGCTAGTCTGACTGCCCCTGTTCTACTAGTTTGACCTATGTATTTGACCTGACAATCATTGCAGGGTATTAGATAAACTAAATTGTTTTGTTTTAAAGGCTCTACAGGATCCTTTAACCGACAAAGCTTGTTTCTAATTGAGTTTGTGGGTTTGAATGCCGTTTTTATTCCTGCCTTGTTAAGAATTCTGCGTAGGGCTTCCGAGGTTCCTTCCTTGTATGGAATTACTACTGATGATTTAGATTCTTTATTGTTGGTGTCGTCATTATTACGGTATACTAATCTACATTTCGCGGGGTGTTGTTGTTGCAGGCAATCGGCTGGAAGCTCAGCCTGACCTAGTTTTTGTTTGGTGCTTGTTGGCACTGACCGATCAGGACTGGGTGTGACACCGGTTGAAATCTCAGAAGAGACATGAGTCCCTTGAATAAGGGCAGATACTCTTTTGCTATTGGGTGAGTGTCAACAAGTATGAAATCTAGGTGCAAAGCTTCCTGCCGATTACCTCCAACCATCTAGAAACATCTCAATATTTAACATTTTAGTATAACATATATATCAATTTTTGGGTGTGAATAATATTTTGTTAATAAATGTTTCATAACATGTCATCTCAATTATGTATACACATATATATAAATAGGTTTACACATGTTTTGTCCTGTGTGAATAAAGCTTTGTGAGTAAAAATTCAGTTCACAGTTAGTCACACTGGTTAACAAGGTAACACTCATTCACTCACCACAGTCTAACTTATTTTGTAGTATATACATATACATGTTACCTATCTGTACACTCAAAATATGCACAAATCAATCGATAAAATCTATTAGTTTCGCTCACTCAATTGTGATAGAATTGTCTACAATGAATACGGATGTTGTTAGTTAAAATTATTCAAATGATTGTGAAGACCTTCAATCATGTTCATTAAAATACTGAATAGATGAGAAGCAGTTTTATGAGTAATCACATAATGATATGCGTGTACCATAACAAAACAAGCAGAAACAAATGCATTTTATATGAATTATTTTTTTTTCTCTAAAAGTTTGACCACGGATTGATTTCAGTTAGAGAACGATTGATAGCTGTTTCATCCTAGTTCGAGTTCGGGCTCGAAACCCAGTAGGTGCCTGCGGTGATTGTCAGGTCAAATACACAGGTCAAAATAGTAGAACGGAGGCAGTTGGACTAGCGGAGCGTGAAAACCTAAATGATGAAATAAAACAGATAGAAGAAGAAGCGTTGGTATCAAATAACTATCCTATAAAATTCATTAGGAAGATGAGAAAAGGTTAAAAACAGAATTAAAATAATTGTGAAACTAGTAATGATAACATAAATAAGGGAGAATATAAGTCATCTACAGTTATACCATATAAAGAGGGGACATCTGAGACCCTACGTAGGATTCTAAATAAAGCAGGAATTAGAGTGGCATTTAAACCTACAAACTCACTCACGGACAAGCTCTATAGTTTAAAGGACCCTGTCGGTTGACCCAATTTCATTTAATTCATAATATGTGCTCGAAACGTCATCAGTTAATATTACTGTGTAACACTGTGTGATTTATCAAAATGAAATCTTATCCATAATGGAGTTACACTCTACCACAGTGCCCAAGTTTTATACTTATATCGGGAATTTTCCACACTATCAAATGCCAATTTAAATTAGAACTGAAATTGAGCAAATAAGTTGGATGACGTAACATAAATGACTAGAAAATGAGCGTTGGTCAAGTCATTAATAGTGGAAATGAAGTGTAGAAATTAAATCGGGTTGGGGTAGAGAGCAGGAAAGTTCAAAATGTAAAATATTACAATTGAAAAGACAAAATAATACTGATGAAGAGACAGAAAGAAAGAAATAGAATTTACCTGTCAGGTATTAAGACAGATTACATCCATTGCAAGTGTAGTGATTGAACGAACTTCTTCTGTATGCAGAGTTCAGGACTTAGCATGTGAATTGCCAATGCTTGTGCAGTTTGAAGAGAAGTTTGACTCGTACACTTCTAGGAAGACTGCTTCGTATTCTGTCGATGACTTTGAAGTTTGTTTCGGGTGTAGCTTGGTGTCCGGAATCTATCAGATGTTCTAAGATAGAGCTGCAGGGACATCGTTTTTCTCCTTTGTTAGGAATAAGCTTGTGCACAGGTTGATTACGTAACAGACTGTTACAGAAAATAAAACGATTTGGACATTGATAACTTGTAGCTAAGTTTGAAGTGGTTATAGGAATTAGATTAGTCAGATTGTCGGAACACAAGAATTTACCTAAGGTTAGAATGGTTGACCCTGAGAAGATAAGTGATTTAGAAAACAGCTCAGCACTACATTGCATTGTGTGCATTAAGACACAACCACACAATAGGGTGAGAGAGGGTTAAAATTCGAAGAACTAATATATGTAGATGGAGATAGAGAGAGAGAGGTTGATTACTGAATCCTGCCTTGTTCATCGAATCTACACCCAACACGTGTAATAGGAATGACTCGTCACTTATACTGGAAATATGGAAAATACTACAAATATCAATCAAGTCAAGCGATGAAGAATAATGGAATTATATAAGGGAAGTTAGAAAGTTGTATGAGTAGTGCCTTGATGTGAAGTGATTATGATGAGTAATAAATTGTGCTCAAAACGTGGTCATCAGTAAACACTGAGACTTTATCAAAACAAATTTTACTCACAATTGAATTTTATTCTTATATCAAAACCTAGCAAAATCTAGGTTAGTTGACCCGAATAAAATAAGAAATCTAGAGAATAGTTCAACTATAGCACTCACTACATGCAATAACACAACCATACAATATAGGATGGATGGGATAAGATGACAGTTTCAAAATCTAATGTCACAGCTGGGTGGAGGGAGAGATTGATAACGAAAGCTTTGTTTATCGAATCAACTGAGAGAGAATACGTGTAATAGGAATGATTCAACACTTGTCCTAGATATCTGGAGAACTCTAGTATCCCAATGACGACAAATAAGAGAGAGAGAGAGAACGAAGAAAACTATAAAACTTGGGTTTCGAAGTCTTACAATTATAATTGATGAAATGATTATGAACGGCAATAAATTTTGTTCGAAACCTCGTTATCCAGTAAAAAATACAGCTGTTTCACTGACTGTGTGATACGTCTAACAAACAAACCACTATTAAATTACTTGCTACCACAGTGCCCAAGTTTAACATATATGGTAAATTAGGGAGTTTGGCTCTTGAAAATAACCGTCCTTAAGTCTGGTTATTTTCGACAAATTGGTAGACTTTGTACGTATGGTGATGGAGAATAAGTAAGCACTCGATAGACTTGCAAAAAAAAAACAAGCGCATCTATCTGCATTTCAAGCTGGTCTTACCATTGAAATATGAATATGGTAATAGTAACAGGTGAATACTCTGTTACATTTGAGCTGATTAGAATTATTCAATGAATCAAACGGATGGATAGTTTTACTACAGACCGCATTCTTCATTGTACACAACTCACGGGTGGGAAACAATTCTTACTGAAATTGCATAACTATATCGGTTAGAATCTAAAGACAGCCATTTTAGTTTGTAATTGGCAATGGAATCCAGGACACGCATTTCGTCCTATTTAGGATTTGTCATCTGGATTGATGTTATTCCCACTTAGAGTTTGTCCCTGCACCCGTCGTTTCAAATCCCAGAGCATCACAACTTTTTTATTAAACCTTAAATTAACTTTTCTCTCTGAAAGTTTGTTTTGTAAAAGTTTGTTTTCGAACAATTTTGCT
Organism: Trichobilharzia szidati; assembly: GCA_944472155.2. Classification (NCBI taxonomy): domain Eukaryota; kingdom Metazoa; phylum Platyhelminthes; class Trematoda; order Strigeidida; family Schistosomatidae; genus Trichobilharzia; species Trichobilharzia szidati. Next base: position 176,418,553 of record OX235279.1, read on the forward strand.
CCACAGTCATTTTCCATGTTCCCATTCAGCTTGATTTCAGTTAATAGATTGAACGCCTGAGTAATTCATTAGTCTGTAATTTTTTTTTCGTGAGCGTTTCTACCCTCAGTCTACACAGTGAGTCGGTCGATACTCAATTCATAAACTAAATTAAGTACATTAAATTTCTATGAGTTTTTGCGTAAAATATTTATTAACCTTGATATTTGTTAGGCTGTAGATGAGGGCTACTAACTTACCACCACGTGCTGACCTTTATGACCTTAACTTCTTGTATGAATACTTAACCTTCGCTAATTTAGTCAAATGGTTCCCTAGTTGACTTCCAATTGATTTATCTTTCCTTAGTCATTTGTGTATTGGACCTGCGTTCACGTGACTATTGATAGTTTCGTGTCTCAAATTTCATTATATCAAGATCTCCCTTGCACCTGTTAAGTGTATTTTGCTTTCCATATAAGATAAGTTTATTTTAATAGTCACACAGTGATGATGCAGTATTAACATTTGGATGACAAAGTGTCGAGCATAAATTATTGCTACTCATAATCATATGAATGTTAGTCAGACGTTTTCACAGTTTGTCTTACATATATTTTTCTCTCTATTCTATCTCTTCAACTTCCCTTTGTTGTTTGTTGCCATAGGCATTGCGTCATTCCGATTGCACGTGTGTGCTGTTGAATCGATAAACAGAGTTTCAGGGGTTAACCTCTCCCTCTCTCTCTACCGAACCATATCACTTTTTAATACTTCCACTCTGTCCCACCCACCCTATTTTGTGATTACATGCAAGTGAATGCAGTGCAGTGACTGAGCTTTTTTCTAGGTTATTTAACTTAATTAGCAGGTTAATCATCCTAGGTCTAGCTAAATTTTTATCTTCCAGTAGTCTACTTGACCCCAGTCTACTGGTTTGACCTATTTAATTGACCTACATGGTATTTGGTAAATACCATAAATATTTTTCCTAATTGGATCTGTTGGATCCTTAAGCTGATAAAGTTCATCTTTGAGAGAGTTGGTTGGTTGGTTGGTTTAAATGCCACCCTAACTACAGCGTCACTGACGTCCCTCCTTTATACGGCAGTGATACAGAGCCTTTGAATTCTATATCGTTTTCATAATTTTCATCACTTTTATTGCTAGTCTTAGCTTCTCTATGGTCCTTCATATATTTCTGAATAAACTCTGGTGGGTAGTGTGTTATTCAGTAATCATATTTCCTTTATTCGTTTGATCTCTTTATTTGAATCTTCTGGCCTACTGGTCAGGCCCTTGACCAGTAGGGTGCAGCAGGTCGGGTGTGAAGACAAATACTCGCCGAAGACATTGGCTAGGGGTCACGCTATGTCTTGGATTGGCAGAAGTTAGAATTCATGGGCCATTGTATCGGGTCTTAGTGGCTTAATGGTATAAGAGCTCGCCTTGTAACCAGAAAAGTTGTGTGAGTAACTTGATATGATTATGAGCAATAATTTGTGCTCAAAACGTCATCAGTTAATATTACTGTGTAACACTGTGTGATTTATCAAAATAAAATCTTATCCATAATGGAGTTGTAACCAGAAGGTCCTGGGTTCGAACCCCGGTGGGTGCGTACTGATGAAGAGTCCCAAAATAGAACGAAACAGCTGTCCAGTACTCCCAGGTTTTCCAATGGTTCCCTAACCAATGTCAGCTCATGATGAAATCCTGTAACCGATAAAGAGATTTAACTAAACCTATCTATCTTTACCGATTCTGGATAGGATGAATTAAAGTCTAAGTATTTATTAGAGTGTGTCGATTCCCTATAAATGTTGGTATTCAACCCAGCATCTTGTCCTATCTCTAATAGGGTAGAATATTAAAATGCTAAATATTTAGATAACTTGTACCTTTCGATCAAAGTCTCTGTTGCAGTTAGGCATATCTTTTACGATTAGGCTGCTGCTTGATTCTCATGCTTTCTACAAGCTGCCTAAAAACTTCAGTCACCAACATTGTGAAACTGAGAGTCTGTGCAATTGGTTTTGTAGATTATATTCATGCTTTTTGCACCAGTGTTTGTTTTGATTGATTAAACTGGTTGACAAGAATGAAATATGCAGAGGTGATAGCTATTCACAGACCTGAGTCCTCCTTTCCCCACCCCCACCCCAGCCTCAGTATGTACAAAAACAATTATATATTACACTTAACCTACACCTTGGTAATCTTGATCTAGCGTCGGTAGCACAGTGGTTGTGACTCTTGCCGACTATGCGCATGGTCCGGGGTTCGATCCTGCGCCAATGGACACCAGATATCTGTGGTCTGGGCTACCGACATCATATGCTGAAAATTCCATACTTGTACCAAAAATACTGTTTGGTTCCGAGCTATAATCAAAAAAAGTAAACGTAGTACTAAACATTTTTATTCTAAAATCCTTTATCATTTTGTCTATTTCAACTGGTGATCCCATTATTGTTAGAAATGTATTGCATAAATGCCCCCTAAACAGTTTGAGTTTTCAGTTAATCTCCATCCCCCCAGCAATACTATCCGAGTTCAAGATTAAGCAGCAAAGCTTTGCAGGACAGTAAATTATTATCTTCTTCTTGTGAGAATAGAAGGCATCTCCACTACTACTACTACTACTTCACTATTCAGATCACCTTTGAGTGACTGGTAAACATAATTTAATCACAATAGATTTGACAGTTTAAAAAAATATGCCATTAATCGTGGAAAAATCTATTCTTTCTCTGTATTGTCATATCTTTTATTTTAGTCAGAAAATACGACATTACTACAGTAAGTTAGTATTCTAAATGACTGATCCAACAAGTTTAGTTTGGATATCAACAGCTATAATTCATTAAATAGTCATTAGTACAACTGGATCTCATCTTTCCAACCCACTTCATCAATAGGTTCAACATTTCCTTTCTTTCTGTTCCTTTTCTCTCTCTTCTTTTTCCGTTATGTGCTGATTTGTCTCTTTCTTTCGCTTACGCCAGTTAATAAGACAGCTTCCACTCTTCTAACACCTTCAAACACTGTTTCAGCTTTACCTTTGCTACTGAACATGCCAATGTATTGTTGTAATAATGAACTGTGGTTTCCTCAATCTATGTAGAATTCTATTTATTGACAATGTACTAACTGGATGCAATACTGTAGTAAAAATGCTGAGAATTCCATTCTGTATCACAAGTACTGTTTTGGAATAAAGCAAATTATTATTAAAAAAAAAAATTTTTTTGGTAAGTATTTTGGATTCAATGCCAGAGAAGAAAACCTTAAGAGTTTAAGGGGGAATCATGCAAACTAGATAGAGAAATACTCTTTTGTTATGATATTTCACTATTCACTCTGGTTCCTAGTGGAACATAAAGCTTCAACAGCAGATCTCATTGGCTGCCACCACGATTGCCCATAACCACTCATCTCCTTATCATACGATCTCATCCATATCACTCCCAGAAGCATAACTCGTCGTTCTGCCCCCACGTTCCACTTGAGGGTCTGGCACGTGATGTCACCCAACAGTTTCCGCAGCGTGTGTCTGATTCATCTCTATTATCTTCGGAATATTCGTTAAGCAGTAGGTTTTCGGTTGGTTCGCTCCGAGAGTTCCTTGTTGCTAATTCCTTCTGACCCACCACTTGATCTTCAGTGTGCAGCTGGCGAAGACAGCTGTTGATGAGAGTCTGCAGAAGCATGTTGGAACTGCTTCTCGTGATGTGCAGTGCAAGTTGCTGACCCATATAGACGAACTCACTGACTGACTAAGTGACTGATCGACTGACTTCACATTGGTGTTGAACAGATTCCGAATTTCACTCTTCATTCTACGGACTAACGCAGAATTCCTCACTGACTTCAGAGTGATGAGAGTGTGCGTTGCCTTCCTCCATCTGGCTTTGATATCATCCGTTCGACGTGCCTGTAGTTGACAGGATGCTTCCTAGATAAGTGAGGGAAGTAACCTCTTTCAAATTTCTCGCGTTGATGGTGATTGTTGCTAGTTGCTGTTCTAGTTGTTGTTGTTGTTAGTTGGTTGGTTGATTATCTTGATCACCTCCGTCTTCTCCATGTTCATCACTTGCAGTTTTGTCTTCGCTTCCATCATCTCCTGTCAGCTTGTTGGTTTTCGCCTGTAAGTCTTCGAGTTTGTGTGACATTAGACACAAATCATGCACACACGAAATCCAGATCTTCTAGAGTATTCTAATCGGTCCAACGTATTTCTGTCTTCTCGCCCGCCAAACTCAGTGTGTCACGTGAACCAGTCCACCCCAATCAGAAGTAGAATCGGTGATAGTAGACAGACAGCCAGGTTTGTCTCACTCCTGTCTTCACTTTGAAAGCACCTGTGAGTTTTCTGTTGTGGACCAGTTGACATGTGACATTGTCATACAGGGCAGTTGAATGAGGTTGATGAATGTTTGGGTCACTGCACTGAGTGAGTAGTGTCGACGTAGTTTATGGGGGTAGTATTGATAATTTGAGATTATCCATAGACGAAAACGGTCAGTTCTTGTCATGTTTGCCGAAGCAATCTTTATAAAACGCATGAAAACAGATTTATGTGTTCAGTTAGAAGCAGTTGTCAGTCTTCCCTTGTTTTATTCCTTGTTTCCTTGTTTTTCTTTCCTTGTTTTTATTCTCTCTTTCATTTGATTACATAACCTCTGGTCTTAACGTCACAATACTTTGACACAGTGTAATTTTGCTTGTTTCCTGTTTCTATGACTCCAGTACATTGTTGCCCAGCTTATTAGTCTCTGGTAATCTTACACACCTCTCGTCTTTATTATGTAACACAAAGCGACTGATGCTCACTAGCGACTGGTCCTATTCAGCTAGGTAGTTACCCAGGGTTCTGGTGGGAAGCCGTAACCAGTAGGGTACAGCAGGTTGAAGGTGAGGCAGTAACTCATCGAAGAAGACATTGTGAAGTGATCGCGCTTTGCCATGAATTGGCAGAAGTTATAATTCATGGATTGGCCATTTGACTGGGTCCCAGTGGCTGCTTAATAGTCTACGAGCTAGCTCGCCTTGTGACCAGATCCTGGGTTCCAACCCCGGTGGTGGGTGCGTGCTGCCAAAGAGCCCCAAACTAGGACAACGGGAACAGCTGTTCAGTACTCCAGAGGTGGCTTCCAATTGTTCTCCAACTGATGTCGGCTCATGATGGAATCCTCCAGCCGATTTTTGTTCCGGCTAAAGTCTAATAGGCAATATACAGAGCTGATTAAACATGGATTGTCCTTTCGGGATAAAGACGCAGGCCGTACGCTCAACCTTCCCTATTTTTTGCAGGGCTTAGAACTAACTAATGAACAAATGAACTAGTCGGCGTGGATGAGGATTTCAAATTCAGGATCGGAAAGTCAGACAGACCTCCATCAGTCTAAAATCACTGTGGAAATCTGCTGCAATCAAGTTGAAGAACAGTATTCAGGTTCTTAACACTAATTTCAATCACCGCCTGTATATTGTTCAAAGACTTGATGAGAGTGTCACCAAAAGCATTTTCGACAGGCAGCTGCAAACATTCATCAACAGGCGCCTTTGCTGCCTATATACTGAGGATCAGGTGGCCAGAAAGTACAAGCAACGAGGAACAATGACAGGCTTCCAAGCATCAAGAACGGATCGTCCTAAAAATATACAGGAGGAAATGAAGGTGTATTAGACAAACGCAGACGAGATCGCTGAGTGGCATCATGCACCAGGCTGGACCTCGAGTGACAGCTGAATTGGCGACGACGAGGTGACAAAAGGAAGGTGGTGTGAGAAAGAAATGACAGGCTAGCTGAAGTCGTGCTACTAGCTTAAAATGACCACAGATAATAGGAAGAAATGGAGATGAGTTGCTGAAGCCTTATGTTCCACTCGGAACCCGATAGGAATAATAATAATAATAGCAAAAATGAAACACTGTTGAGATTATTTATATATTACCTTTTCTTCTTCCTTTCACAAGTTAACTATTTTCTGTCGTTGTTTTCTTTTTGCACACTATATTCACCATTCACACTATTCACCTGAAGTATTTACTAGGGTCGAACAATCATGACACAGCTAGAGAACCATGAAAGCATCTCAGCTGATCTACTACTATATCTAACCGGCTCTGTCAGTGTTAACTCTACACAAGATGAATTTTAACACAGATTTACCTTTACATTACACATTTTATTGATTGAAAAGACAAAAAATTAAGTCTTAATTTCATGTGTGCCACAAGAATTTAAATGACTAAATCGATGCTGCTTTAATTTGCTCTAAGACATAGTAGTAAGACAGAAAGGCATAGAAACAAACAATAAAAAAGAGCAATTAAATGACTAATATATATATGTATACATATATATATATATATCATAGATAAATGGTTAGTTAGAAAATTTGCACACAATATTTGCGCATAATTTACAAAAGCCATATATATATATATGATTTCTGGATTAGATGAACAACACAAATAGAACAAGTCTACTATTTATTATTTCTAGATTAGTCTCGAATGTACCAACATTAAACTACACAATGTTTGCATAATTAATTTTAAAAACAAAAGTTTCGCTGGATACTCTTATATATAAAAATATTCTATGTCAATTTGTATATATTCGTGCATATCATTTCTCTTTTTGAAAATGACACTTTTATACAATACACTTTGTGTTTCAACGGTGTTTACTTACTGTAGTTAAATAAACTGATAAAAAAAAGAAAATCCTCAAACAAAAGTGGAGACAGTCTTGTTATGCCGCTGTCTTTTTTTTTAAAAAAAAAGAAAGCGGTTTTTCTAAATTAAAACGGCGGCGAATTAGTCGATAAAAAAAGCGTGAATTCTTCGCGCGCAAAATGTTCTTTTGAAATGCATTTTTGGTGTTTCCAGGGTAGAAATTAGCAATTAATTGTTCTAAATTCACCTGTGACTTATTATTATTATGTATAGTATTAATTCCCTTGGGTTCTGAGTGGAACATTGGGCTTCAGTGGAACATCTGCATTTCACTCCGATCTGTGAAGTCGTCTCTTTAGCTGACTCCACATTTGCCGATAAGCTTTCATCTCCACTAGACACGATCATCCTCGGAGCGAGGCTCAACTCTTTCTTTGCTTCCCACTCTGGTTTCACTTGAGAGCCTGGCGTGCAATGTCAGCTGACGGCCTCCACAGCGTGTGTCCAACACATCTCTATTTTCTTCGGAATATTTGTTGAGCACTAGGTTCATGACTGGCTAATTCCTAGAGTTTCTTATTCAACAAGGGTAACTGTTGATGGATGTCTTAAACCATTTAGAAATGCTACTTGTGACGCACCTGCCAAGTTTCTGATCCACATCGAAGAACTGCCTGACTTAACATTGGTGCTGAAAATCCGGATCTTCACACTGATTTCTGAGTGTTGACCTTCTAGCTTGCCTTTCCGATTCTGCATGGCATTGACATCAACCGTGCTGCCTCCTGTAGTTGTAGCGATGCTTCCTGGATAAGTGAATAAAGTCATCTCTTTCAGATTTATTCCATTGATAATGAATGACCTTAGCGACCGGATATCTTCGTCTTCTCTATGTTCCCTCGAAGTCCTGTCTTCGCTTCCAGCCTCTTCTCCCAAGTTGTTGGTTTTCACCTGTAATTCTTCGAGTTTATGTGACATTAGACATAAATCATTCACGAAGTTCACACCTGAGGTCGTTACTAGTACTTTTCCTGTCTATTTGTTTTGTGATCCCATCTGACTGAGTGCAATAACAAAAGGTATAGTTTTGATTACACTTAGCAGCGTTTATACAAGGAAGTTGTACAGTTGGAATTCGTGGCTTCAAGTAGGCAGGTGAAATTCAAACCGTTGTAAAATCTTGGTTTGGCTAGTGATATCTACGAAAATAATAATGCAAACTGAAAACAACAAATCATGTGATGCAATGATTCACTGAGATAGTCCGATGAACAGTGTTCAGTGATCATACACATCTTTTATTTTTTATTCCTTTACGTTCCCAGTGGAACATAGGGCTTCAAGCCTCTAGCTTGAAGCTTCGTTAAGAACGGTGGGCATTTTTACGGGACGGCGTTGTTAGCCTCATGCCCAGCTTTCCGTCTTTACCAGTCTTATTACTGACTTTGCGAGGTAGAGGAATGAGACGGTGGCCAGGGTTCGAAACCCGGACCACATGAGGCGTGGTTGGCGAGCATTTTACCGGTGTGTTACTGACACGAGGGCAATTATATGGTGTATCCTTATTTTGAAGTAGCCCTACTTGTCTTTTCTGATGGGTATTAATGTGTTTCAATAAACAGGTCAAATATACTAGAGTGATTTCATGAAAATTCAAAAATATACATTTAACTTCTGAACTCTTACTGCCTCCTTCAGATACCACTACCAAGTCAGAGTTTCTGATACAATTGCAACAAATGTAACGCTGTAACAAGCACGTTACATCTTTGATATTATGTACGTTAGAAAAGCGATGTTAGTGAAGAGCTTCATTTAAAAAAAAAACATGGACAAGAAATACAGCTTGTCATTAGCCCACCATAGCAACAAACTGTAACGCTACAATTAGCGGGGGAAAGCAATATAGCCAGAGATCTAATGTCCTTCCAGTGTTGGTTTGCAGGGATTTCACTGGTTTCAGGATGTCATCATGAACTGATATCGGTTAGAGAACCACTGGAAACCACTAAGGAGTATTGGACAGCTGTTTCGTCAGACTCTTCAGCACTACGTACCCGCCTGAGGTTCGAACCCATGGAATTCGTGCGCCATTGGATCGAGTCCCAGTGGCTGCTTAACGGTCTACGAGCTAGCTCACCTTGTAACCAGAAGGTCCTGGGTTTGGACCCTGGTGGTGGGTGAGTACTGATGAAGAGTCCCGAACTAGTCTGTCCAGTACTCGCAGCTGGTTTCCAATGTTTTTATAACAGATATCATTTTATGATGAAATCCAGAGATCTAGTGTTCATTTGACTAGTATGAACTTACGATTAGATATTCCAGAACAACCTCTGATGGGTAATATTTCCCCTTGACACTTCTTCCTTTTTATTATTTTATATAGTTTGGTTTGTAAGGGTTAGTTTTGTTCTTACGAGTTGATCACGGATTAATATCAACTAGAGAAGCATTGAAAACCAGCACTGGAGTATTGGACAGCTGTTTCATCCTAGTTTGGGAATCATCGGTAGTACGCAACAAACGCGGATTCGAACCCAGGACCTTCCAGTTACACGACAAGCTCGTATACCACTCAGCCACTGGGACCCGATTCAGCGGCCGGTCCATGAATTCTTACTTCTACCAATTCGTGATTTAGCGCGACCCCAAACAATGTCGTTGGTGGGACATCCACCCTAACACGTGATATCTAATTGGACCTCACTGGTCACGACTTCTCACTAGAACTGACTCCAGGAAACTCCATCCTGTATCTAGTGGTCACTAGCCAGCATCAGATTAACTTTATATAGTTTGGTTTGTAAGGGTTAGTTATGTTTTTACGAGCTGATCACGGATTGACATCAGTTAGGGAGAACCATTGAAGTTAGACTCAATGAAGAAATGTACTGAATTGGATTACTGCACAGTAATACTCACTGCGCTCTGCTGACACTGTCTTCATGTTTAGTTTAACACACCAACTTCTTTAATAGCGTTACTATTATTATCATCATCATTTCATTATTATTGTTATTATTCAAGATTGCTTTTGTGCAAGACAGAACCACCAGTGCAATATATATATGTGATAGTGAATGAAGATTGTCTCATACACATTGTAACCGATGTGTGTGTGTGTGTATAGGCGAGGACACTTTGGTGAGTAGTAGTAGTAGTAGTAGTCTGTAAACAGGTTATTAGCATAAATTATGCATTCAGTTAGTTGGAAAGTTTTTGAAAAAGACAAAAATAGATGTAAAACAGGTTCCTTTGTCAATATTTAAAAGCCAAAAAACTGAATCATCTGTTTGTCACTCTGGCTACAACTACTGATAAAGAATGAATAGGAGGAATAAGCAGTTGTTTAGTCGGATAGATTTTGGACAGATAATTATGTGTTTGACCTCATTTGGCATGTGTTGGCCGAATGTGTACACGTGTGTTGCTTTGTGTGTGTGTGTGTGCAGATATATGTTTTCATTCTCCATTGGTGTGAATGTGTTACAACTAGAATTGTTTGTCAGTTGATTATCTAATTTCACAGATTCACAAATAGCAAAAACACACTGTTTTGCAGGACAAAGGGTTTTCTGTTTGAGTTGACAGAATTTTTACCAAACTTTATAGTAGACCAGTAGGAGTTTGTATACTGAAAAATGAAAAGTGTGTGAGGAGAACAAAACTATGCCAATATGATGTCTACAATCAAATATAAATGAGACTTGAAATTTGCTTTAGTAATCTTATTTAGGTTTCTACTAGGATTGAAATATTTTTTTTTTGATGAAAGGAATTGAAAAGTCACTAGGCTGAGTTAATCTGCTTGAAATTATAATTCGAGATTCATATGAACTGTGATCAAGATTTGACCGGATAGTTGCAAAATAATTGAGCGCTGAGTGAGAAGTAGACATTTATAAAAATTATATTTGTAAAATCTCAGAGAAATTGAAATGAGTAATTCCAACGTTTCGTTCAGCAATCTGGTTCGAACTTCTTCAGGGAAATTAATCGAAATTGACATAACAAAGGTTTATATATAAAACGAACATCTCTTGTTTTTGAAACTTTGTCCAATCATGAGCCATGCATATATATAAACAAACAATTTTATTTATTATACATGTTGATGCCTGTTGCATGACTCATGATTGGACAAAGTTTAAAAAACAAGAGTTGTTCCTTTTATATAGAAACCTATGTTAAGTTAATTTCGATTAATTTCCCTGGAGAAGTTCGGACCAGATTGCCGAACGAAACGTTGGAATTAATCCTTTCAATTTCGCTGAGATTTTACAAATATGATTTTATAAATATCATTCGAGATTCCTAAAATTCTCCGACTGTAATTTGAAAAATTCACTCATGAAAGTTATCCAAGACTTCTTATCCCTTTTTTTCCTTCATGTTCCCCAATGGAACAAAGGGCTTCAAGCTAGTGGCTTCAAGTTTCTGTAGCAGTGCTTATCTTACAGGATGGAGTTGCTGGCCTCATGCCCAACCTTTCCTCTTCACCGGCATTATTTCTGGCTAAGCGAGGTAAAGGAGTGCGTCGGCCGGGGATCAAACCCCGGACCCTGTGCATGGTCGGCGAGCGTCCTAACCGCTATGCCACCGACGCACAATCTTATCCCTTGAAACACTCTAATTAAAACCATATATTGTGTATAGGTCTAGGAGACATGAGATAGGATAAGATTACATTCGGAGTGTCCAGCTGGATTTAAGACATATTAAAGCCTGTGACTCAGTGCCATTGCTTCGGTGGTTCACTGGTGGAATGCTTGTCAGGCATGAAGGAGGTTCCGGCTCACTTCTTGGCTGACGCACTCCAAAATTACGCCTAGTCAGTTTGCTGGTCGATAGTGGACGCGAAAAAGACGGGAGGTTGTGTGTGTGTGTGCGAGGCTAGAAAACTCACTTGGTACAGAAAAATAGCACACACCACAGCTATCGAAACTTTAAAGTTCCGTGTTCCTCTCGGGATGTAAAGGAATGAGAAAAAGACTTCGTACCACTATTTGAAAAAAAAAATAAGAGAAGTCTCATGTTGGCTGCTTACAGTTTAAAACAAACTAGACAATGGCGTTAAAATTCCTTCTGATTTGTGCGTTCAGAAAGAAGCGGTTATCAGTCTTTCTTTGCCCTGGTAACTGGATATTTTCATCTCTCTTTCGTCTGAATACGTAATGCCGAAAGTTTCCATTGTGTATGATCACTACTGTTCGGAATAGTGTTTATTACTGTATGCATATATTGATTGATTGATTTTTGTTTAAAAATGAACTCTGTGCAAGTACGTTAAAATTGTTTTTGTAGATATACTTAATAATGACTGTGGCCTGTAAGCAGCTGATGAGAAGGCAACGAAATAAATGATAGTACCACTTTATTCTGCAAAAACTGTAGTCCTCGCTTTATTCAAACTACTAATAGTTGTTAGTCAACTCCAAAATAAGATGATTTCGTATAAAACTGCTGAAATCGTTTTGATGTGGCTGCGTTCTCTAACCTGGGTCCTGTGCTGAAGAAGGAAGATGAAAGCATCGCAATTAAACCACCCATTTGAGCGAATGCAACTACATCAAGATGACCTATCTGAGTTACAGATAGCATCTCTGTAATTTGGAATTACATCATAGCTCTATTTACTAAAAGGCGGTAACAGTCACTTTATTAAGATCCGGCTAGATAGACAGCAGCTATTGGCAGCTAGGAGTATTGACTGCCTCATTATTGTTTACTGGTTCAAAGCTGACAACAACACCACCACCAACAACAACAACAACAACAAATATTACCTCATTCATGAAAAATCACTTGTTTTAACCAGAGAAATGTTCACTTTCTTTTCTTGTTGATAATCTTGTTATTTTCATCTCTAGAAGACTTGACCAGATTATTTTCATTTTCACCTAGTTTCAAGGACATAAGCAAATTCAGTGTTTGTTTTTTTTTTGTGTGTTTTCAATTTCCCTGACTTGTTTGTGTTTTAATTACCTTTGAAAACAGAAATGTGAAAATCAACTGATCCACGAATTTCTGTAGATTATCAATACCATACATAAATTTTTTCTATTCCTTCACGTTCCCAGTGGAACATAGGGCTTCAAGCTACAGGCTTGAAGTTTCTGTAGCAGAGTTTATTTTTACAGGATGGGGTTGCTAGCCTCATGTCCAACCTTTCCTCTTTACCAGCTTTTATTTCTGGCTTAGCGAGGTAAAAGAGTGAGTCGGTGGCCGGGGATCGAATCCCAGACCATGTGCATGGTCGGCGAGCGTATTAACCGCTATGCCACTGACAACACCATATTAGTACTGTAATATTCTTTTTTGTTCAAGTCCACTCTCTGAACAATGAGGTGGGTGTATTTATGCCATTGTGGTTACTGAACCATTGGAAGGTATTGTGAGAAAATGACATGCACCACTGTAAGAAATTTTGCTTGATACATTCATATTACAAGAACGGTTAGTGAATAAAGAATATTCTTTTCGATAACCTGCTCTTCATCATCAGGTTCTACAGTTACATATCCATCCATAACAGTGAATGAATGAATAAATCAGTGTTATTAACAACAACACAAATGTTGTTGTTCATATAACATCGAATCAATGATAGTGATAATAATAATAATGTCTATGGGTTACAGTTCAGTGGCATCAACATAACACTACACGCTGAATATCAGTAAAATTAGGTAAAGTGACAATAATAATGATACAAATTCATGAATTTGTTGTAGTCTCTGCTGAAGGCCGGTCAGGGCAGTCGTAGTGACTGGTTGGACGTGCTTCTTCTGCACAGAGAGTACTGGTTGTTTCAGGTGAATCGCGATATCCTGTGTTGTTTGTAGTATGCGTTACTGTGATGTTTTTGGTAATTAGTTTGTTACGTGATGGATGATGGAGGAGAACTCTTCAATGGTGGCATTGTATTGGCTTTGGACCAGTTTGTCTGATATCAAACAGTTGATGGTTCTCTCTACACCGTTATTTGGTCACACTAGTAGATGTTCTCGAGTGAGCATGAAAATAAGTAATTTGGTAGAATGCTCGCCAACCACCCACGTAGCTCATGGTTTGATTCTTGACTGGTGTACTACTTAAATCTCTCTTATGCAATAGCCTTAATCTGGTATGGTATGAAGGCTGAGCGTGAGGATAGTGACTCTACCCTTTAAAAAGATACCACGTCTATTGAGACTTTAAAACTCAAGCTTGAGGCATTATGTCTCACTCGGAACTCGAAGGAGTGATATGAGCTTTAAGAGGCTCATTTTTACGAAATAAGTCAATTGAAAACGAATAGTTTAGGACAGATATCACAGTAACATTTTTGTCATTCTTTTCAGCGTTATGGAGAAATTACGACTTTCATTAATGACTGTGACTGTGGTGTTACTGAAATATTTGTCGGAAATACAACAGGTTATAAAGACACATATTTCGACAGGAGTATTCCTATAACTGATATAAGAATAAAACTTGTACACTATGGTAAAATGCAATTCCATTATGGGTAAATTTTGTTTTGATAAAGTCTCACAGTGTGTTATACAGTAATGTTTACTGATGACGTTTCGAGCACAATATATTACTGCTCATAATCATATCAAGGTAATCACACGACTTCCTAAATTCATTTATATAGTTCCGTTGTTTTTCACTTGATTTGATTCGTAGTAATATTTTCCATATTTCGGGTATGAGTGATGAATCATTCCTATTGCATGTGTTGGGTGTAGATTCGATGAACAAGGATTCAGTAAACAAACTTTTCTCTAAATTACTTATCTTCACGGGTGGGGTCAATTGTTCTTACCTTAGATAAATTCTTAGGTCCCGACAATCTGACTACCCTCGACCTACTAGTTTGACTGACCTATGTAGTTGATATTACTCACAGTAATTGCAGGATATTTTGTAAATTATATTATTTTGTCTAATTGGGTCAAACGACAGGTTCCTTTAACCTGCAAAGCTTGTCCCTGAGTAAGTTTGTAGGTTTATTAAGAATCCTACATAGGAAGGGTCTCCTTATGTAAGGAGGGTTGACCCTGCGAAGATTAGTGATTTAGAAAACAGCTCAGCACTACATTGCACTGCAGGTATTAACACACAACCACACAATAGGATGAGAGAGGGTTGAAATTCGAAGAAGTAATATAGGTAGGTGGAGATAGAGAGAAGTTGATTACTGAATCCTGCCTGGTCCATCGAGTCTACACCCAACACATGCAATAGGAATGACTCATCACTCATATCGGAAATATGAAAAATACTACTACCAATCAAGTCAAGTGATGAAAAATAATGGAATTATATAAAGGAAGTCGGAAAGTTGTGTGAGTAGTGCCTTGATGTGAATATGATTGTCAATTAATTTTGCTCGAATCATCATTCTTTGTGTGCGTTGGTGGCATAGCGGTTATGACTCTCGATGACCATGCATATGGTCCGCGGTTCGATCTCCTGTCGACGCACACCTGATATCTATGGTCGGCCTGCAAAATTTGGGCTACTGAAATCAAATGCAGAAAATTTCATGCCTTTACCGAAATCCACGGTGTGGAATCAAGCTGTAATCAAACAAAAGTAAACATTACTGTATAACACTGTGAGACTTTATCAAAACAAAATTTACCCATAATGGAATTATACTCAACCACAGTGAAGAAGTTCTATTCTTATATCTAGAATAAATCAGTTACGACAGTATACTGCTTTCCAGTTTAATTTCTCCATAAATTCGGAATTGGTATTTAAATCTTCTTACGCTTTTGTCGCATTTCGAAGCTTGACCACCATGCGAAGTAGCTTTCCATCACGATGCAAACTTGGCTAATTGGATTCAGTCTGTACCAAACAAGCGACTAGAAACATAATGCTAGTTAATGACTACTGTTCACTTAAAGTATCCAATGCAGTCTGTCTTACAGGAAGGAGGTCAATCGCTAACCGGAATAGCTCAGTGCTAACATCTGTGGCTGCATCACTGTGTGAAATGAGTTAGAATCTCAGGAGGGACATGAATTCCCTCAAGTGTGCAGATACGCCTCACTGACTGGTGAGTGTTAACAAGCACGAAAGCTAGGCGCAGGACATCCTGGTGATTGCCTTCAACCATCCTAGTGACAACAGCTTTACATCCATCCCCTGCTATTTTCATAATTCACATTCAGTGTCTCGTCAGCACTTCGTCATATCTACTTAAGTTATTTGGAGTTTTTTTTAACATCACGAATTATTCGTAAATATTTGTGCATTTCACACAAGTGGTAATCTTCAATAGGTTATTTACCTTAGAGTTTATAAAACCAGAGCTGCGAAAGTGGATTCTTGTTTTGTTTTTTAATTGTAATATATTAACACTTCACTTCTTGAATCTTTGAGTGGGCGTATTTGCGTGTGTTTTATTATTTTTTTAATTTTTGATTACAGCTTGATTCCACACCGTATTTCTTGGTACATGTATGGAATTTTCAGCATGTGATATCGGTAGCCCGAATTTTGCAGGCCGTCGGCAGGGGATAGAACCCCGGACCATGTGCATGGTCGGCGAGAGTCCTAGCAACACTGTGCCACCGACGCACGATCTGCTTTCTAAGACGACTAAACAATTCCTAAATATCACCATTTTCATTTTGCACCATTTATATAATTGTAATAATAATAATAATAGTAATTATTATTGAAAACTATGGGAAATCATCTATAAACCTTGAACTCAATTTCTCTACCTCTGTCTCAAAAACATCCAAAATCTAGTTAAACCATCGTTACTAAAATCACTACTGAACTACTTAAGACCCTTCACTTAGTTACTATATTAGTATCATATGTCGAAATGTTTTAACAAGCAACGACAAATAATCAAGATATTAGGTGTTACCTGACAGTTAGTTTAGCATGATCGTCCTAACACGCAGCTGAATAAAGCCAATATGATAGGATGTCACTTTAACACTCTTTTTTAATATGCTTCTTACAGTTTGCCCATCATTTGGTGAACGCTATACCATATAAATGTGTGCATCGGTGGCACAGAGGTGGGATGCTCACCGACCACGCCTCATGTGGTCCGCAGTTCGATCCCCGGCCACCGACGCACTCCTTTACCTCGCTAGGCCAGTAATAAAACTGGTAAAGAGGGAAGGTTTGGCATAAGGTAAGGAACCTCATCGTGTAAGAATAAATATCACTGCTAGTGGAACTCCAAGCCTCTAGCTTGAGACCCTGTGGTCTAATGGGAGCGTAAAGGAATAAAAAAACAACCATATAAATGAATACTGCTCTGTGATATTGATTAGTGACTACATCACATGATGTACAAAATTTGCTGTTACAAACCACTGTTCCATTCCTACGCAGAAATGGTTTTATTCACTAAAAATAGCCCGATTACCTTTTGGATAGCCCAGTTCACGTATTACTTTAGAGTGAAAAGGAATATGTATGTCTTTGATTTCTTTGTGCTCCTAGGAGAACACTGGACTTTGAGCATTCATTAGCTGTGAAGTTTCAATAGCCGAGGTGTTGTTTTGTTTATACAGTGTGAGGTTGTGTCCAAGTTTCCATCTATATCGGGTTTAATACCTACAGAGAAGGAATATAAAGGCTAATTTTATTTGATAGTAGACCTTTATAGTCTGAGGGTCTTGCATCAGAAATGAAAACTGAAGAAGTATATTTATATTCATTGCCTACTGGGAAGCTGGTTGCTTAAATTTCTCAGCTTCTTGATAATTTCTCACTCAATCCCCGAGTTGATTTAAAGCCTAGGCCAGTGGATTTTTCATCTGCCTTAAAATAGATGCAACATTTTGTTTCATTTTGCAACCCGCAAAATGTTTCACTGTTATTTCATGTAAGTGCATTAATATTTTTAAGAAAAGACAGCAAAAGGTACATACTGCTTTTAAGTTTTGATGTACCCCTTTGACTAATATTCATTATTAAGTAAAATCTATAATTTTATATTGATCTAATCGACAAATAGGAACTACATTTGCTGATGCGATACTGATATAAAGAAGTTATTCATACCTGTACTTAAATTCCTAGACATCGAACAAAATCCCTAGTCGAAGATTCATTGACTGCAAAAACAGAAAAGCAAAACTTTTAAAAACTTTTGCAACATTTCAACTTGACGCACTGATTGCAGTTTCCAAACGTCAACTTAACATGAGAATTTCAAAGTCTATTCTAAGACATCTAATACATGCAGTTTTAGATTGTAGCGTGAAAAGAAAAGAAGATAGGAAGTTAAACAATAGTGTTTAAAGGAAAACCACACATTCAAACATATGTTTGGACTTCCGATCATCCCATGCTATGTCAGTGAAAAAAAAGGATTGGCGAAATGCTTAAGTGACGATAGGGCAGTAAAACTAAGAAGTGCAAAGGAAAATCTAAGACAGGAAGTGGAAAATATAAGAGAAGCCTTGAAACTTAATAATTACCCTGATAAATTAGTAAAGAAATATGTAAGGAAATGTAAAAATAAAATAAATAATGTTAGTAATGATAGTGATAATAATAATAATGACGACATGCATGTCAAATATGCGCAAGACAAAATCAACAATAAGGAATCTAAATCATCACTAGTAATTCCATACAAGGAAGGAACCTCAGAAACCTTACGCAGAATTCTCAACAAGGTAGGAGTAAAAGTGGCTGGCATTCAATTACACAAAGCTCAGTTAGAAACATGCTCTGTTGGTTGAAGGATCCAGTGAAGCCTTTACAACAAAACAATTTAGTTTACGTAATACCCTGCAGGAATGATTGTCAGGTCAAATACGTAGGTCAAACTAGTAGAACAGGGGCAGTCTGTCAGTCATACTAGCGGAGCACAGAAACCAAGCAGCAAAATCTAGATTAGTTGACCTCAATAAGATAAGAATTTTAGAGAATAGTTCAGCTAAACCACTCACTGCATGCAATTACACACAACCATACAATATAGGATGGATAAGATAAGATGACAGTTTTAAAATCTAATGTAACAGCTGGGTGAAGGGAGAGATTGATAACAGAAGCTTTGTTTATCGAACCAACTGAGAGAGAATACGTGTAATAGGAATGATTCAACACTTGTGCAGCCTGATATCTGGAAAATTCTACTACACCAACGACGACAAATAGGAGAGAGAGAGAACAGAGAAAACTATAAAACTCAAGTTTCGAAGTCGTATGATTATAATTGATGAAATGATCATAAACAATAAGTGAATTGTGTTCGAAACATTGTCATCCAGTAAATAATAGTGTTCCACTCACTGTGTGAACAAGCTAATATGGAATTACTTGCTACCATAGTGCCCAAGTTTTACACATATATATTGACATCTTAAAAAGATGACCGAATTATCACTGAAAATAAATAAAAACAGGAAGTTTCTGTTAAATTTCAGATTTCAATCATGATGTACATGTCATCTCACAACCTGACCGACTGACTCGTAGGCTTCACAAGAAAGCAATTATCCCCCAAAAATCCACCCTTATATATAGCAATCAAGATTCGATGTATTAGTTTAATTTTAAAATAGTCGCATTTAGGTTATTACTATGTGTTCTAGGAAACTCTTGATGCCTACATCACTCTAAATCGTGATCTGTTTCAGCTTTCTGAGGCATTGAAATGCTTGTAAGAAACCATGGCCAACATGAATCTAAAAGAGTTATCCTTATCACTAGATTGGACTTAAAACACTTCTGCATCATTTAACATCTTGATTTCTCTATGTATGGCTGAAACCTTTGATATAAAGACTAGTATATACTCTATTTACATGAATGGTAACAGGTGAAAAATTTGTGTGTGTGAATACTGTCCTAACTATTATCACTTTCTTTCTTTCATTTTTTGTTTTGAAATTATTATACACTCTATATATCAGTAATGTGAAAATAAAACTGTTCTTAGAACTGTTTAACAATATATATCTTTCTTAAGTTCTTCTATACAATCAGAAATTCAGGCTGTTTTTTAACAGGCTGTTTCTATCGCACAGTATAAAAAAATATTCACAGACATTGAGATTTTCATGAGACAAAAATCGGTGGGAGATTGGCATGAGCTTAAATGTGTTCTTTTTTTATAGATATATATATACATATACGTGTATATACATATATATGTATTTTTGGTAGGCAAAAAATGCCGAGCTGACAAAAGAATGCCTGTGTATATACATATATATATGACAGATTAAGATGAAGCCATTGTAGTAGTAGTAGTAGTAGACATTGCATCAAATCGCTTCTACTGTCATTTATTGCCAATCACTAATGACGTTATCGAAAGAAGTTAACATATCTCATTATCTGTTCATTGGAAAGAGAGATACTGTTTCGGTGTGTTATAGATTTTCTGCATTACAGATATATGATGAGATGTTCTTTTTTGTGAAAGTTAAGCGGATGTTTGTGTAGTTATGCTGAAAAAAACTGTAAAAAACACAGGCAATATTCACCTATATATATATATATACATATATATATATACATATATGTATATATATATACGTCTACATACACACGGGCTAGTTCATATCCTTTCAGACTGTCAAAATTCACGCTGTCTCATCACACGAAGAAAACTGTATCTGTGCTACTGAATGCCCGCGTGCTCGATACCGTGACAACATACTGAAATGGTTGGAAGGCAAACTTCTAAGTATTATTATTGGCCTTT
Source organism: Trichobilharzia szidati (assembly GCA_944472155.2). NCBI lineage: Eukaryota > Metazoa > Platyhelminthes > Trematoda > Strigeidida > Schistosomatidae > Trichobilharzia > Trichobilharzia szidati. Next base: position 176,438,922 of record OX235279.1, read on the forward strand.
TATAGTATCACACAAATACTCTATATACGTTATTTCAGTGGTTAAATAAATTTCTGCAATTTATTTTAACACTACCATACCAAAACTGATTGGTGCCTGGTGTTGGTAATTAATACCTCAACTGATCAGCGGTCAGCATATTTTTAAGCCTAAAGAGATATACTGATTGAAAAAGATTAGAGTATAAATTATTATTGGATCTTAATTCAGTCGATCTGAATTCACCTGTATTCAAAAGATTGGTTACTGAACAAAGAATATTCTTTTCGATAACCTGCTCCTCATCACCAGTTTCCACGGTTACATAAAGGTCTGCAACCTGTTGGAAATAATTACATCACTTATGAAGAATTCACACAAGTCCATTTTATACTAAAACCTGCGCTGAAAGGGATGTTGTCAAGAAGGACGACGAAGGCTTCGTAATTAAATCAACCAGCTCAGAGAACACACAACTAATTCACCAACTGAATATTATTTCCAACACAGTAGTGTTATTTTTTATAAGATTCTTATGTCTGTATTCTAACTTTGTTTTTTCCTAGTTGAAGTCGCCGTCAAAGTGATAGACAGAACAAAATTTGATGAAAAGACCAGACGATTACTTTCACAAGAATTGACCAATATGGAACGCTTATTACATCCGCATATAATACGTGTGTATGAAGTACACGAAGTTCTACAACGTTGGCATTTAGTAATGGAATATGCTCCTAAAGGTGAACTCAATTCACACTTGAAAAGATCTGGTCGACTGGATGAAAAAACCGCCAGGAATTATTCATCACAGATACTTTCAGCTCTTGAACATATGGTAAGTTGTGCTGAGTGGTTTTCCTCTCTTTTTTACTTTAAAAAGGCATGTGTGTAATGAATTTTATAATACTAAATAAATTATCCTAATAACTGGTTTCTAAAATAAGAAGGTTGATGGGAAGATAGTAATAGACAGAGACTTTTCATAACTGACACGTTATAAAACGAGTCAAGTCATTATCCTATTCACATGAAGATATTTTTTTAACTGTAGTTGAGTTCAACTCGTTACAGGAACAAAAAAAAAACAAGAAAAAACTGAATTAAGTTAAAGAAAACATGGGACCAAGGTTAAGGCGAAAGATTATGGACTCCGATAAGCAAATCTTTCTGAACACACAATTGATTTCTCAAACGTTTGACAGCGATCGCTTCAGTAAATTTGAGGAGAGTTGAGTCATGTTGTCTATTAATAGTTATGAAGGATTTTATGGAGCTCAACTCCTCAATTTTATCAACAAGATTTCCGATAGTAGTGTAACAACAGAAGACAACGGCCAGACAACAGATCGTTTATTAAGGAAATCAACACATATTTATATATTTTCATGTCCATTATAATAGTTTAGTTAAGCAAACAACAGTCTTCTGATCGGTTGTTTCTCACTTAAAGTTAATCTTTCATCTCCTTGTGACTGTTTCTTAAATATCAGATCATCTATATGTTAACTGTATCCGCCTACGCAAAGTCTGCTGTGGTCGGTTTTGAATCAGTCTTTGTTCATATTTTCTCACGACAAATCTTGAGAATGTAAACATTGACGTAAATTACTGTCTACCAATTTGGCTAATAGACAGCTCTCACCACAGTAGTACTATTCAAAACATTTTTTCACTTGAGACGTAACAACTTTTTTAGTACATGTTCAAAGAATCTAAGATAAATGGTGCAATTAAAGGTTGATAGATACCCTTCCCATGTTAACGCTAATTGTGTTTACAAATTCAGTCTGCACCAAAGAAAGGACTAGACACATCACACTAGTTACTAGTGTCCAATCAAAGCATCCAATACAGTCTTACAGGAGGTCAGTCGCGAGCCCGAATAGCTACTCAGAGGTAACATCTGTGACTGTAGCACTGGATGACGTGGGTTCGAATCTCAGAAGGGACATGAGTTCCTTCAAGGTTTCAGATACGCCTTGCTGACTGGTGAGTGCCAACTAGCACGAAACCTAGGTCAGGCTAGGCTTCCTGCCGATTGCCTTCAACCATCTAATATCATCAAATCAATGTGCAGCGTGATGGCGAGCTACCTAGAATGGTGGCCACATTGCAAACCTGACTGATAGAATTCAGTCTGTACCAAAGAAAGTACTAGACACATCACACTAGTCACTAGTGTTCAATCAAAATAGTTTACAGATTTACACTGTATCTGAGGTAGCAGTTACACTGGAAGAACAGAAAGAAAGGTATGCCTTAGATTCTCTGAACATACTACACCAAAAAGCTTACGTCTCAGGGGAACAACTGCTTTGAAGAGTGTTATTAATAAACAGTATAAGCGTACTCTCCTCACATTTGCCGAAGCGATCGCTACCAAAGGTTTAAAACCTGAAAGAAAGATCTTATTTGATTACATAATTTTCTGCTTAACCAAACCACCCACCCCTGTAATTTCTCCTTTATCGTAATTTAGTCTGTTCTGCTTTTGTTCCTATGACTTGAGTTGAACTCACCACCTTATTACTTAATAATAAATAAGACTGAGTGATTAATGCGCATTATTTTACTGGTTTAAAGATTTTAATGTTCTAAGTATACTTTAAATAATGAAACAATAAAATGCAGCCATCCATACGTGTATTGTTTGAATTCACTTACCCGGCATATATCTTCAGAGGACCAAACTAAGAGATAAACGCAGCGGGATTCTAGCCCATTACATGTTGGCTGCATACAGGGCTCTTAAGCTAATCAACATCAAATTCCTGCTTCATCTGCGTATATATGTATTTATTTTTTAAGCCACAGTTATCAGGTGTAAGCTAGTGATGCTACTTAGTTTAAACAGAGTTTGAAAGTTTGAGCCTTATTCAAACCTCATTAAGAGTTAATGAAAACAGGGATTTATCTGAGTAAATCTAAGCAAATAGTGCATTCTCTACGCCTGAAAGTTAAATTTATCTTTTCACTGAACAAATCTTTATGTTCCATATTAATTTGTTTATTAGATGTATCATACAGTGAGTCAAACAGCAGTATTATTTACTCGATGACAATGTTTCGAACAAAATTTATTCTTCATAATCATTTCATCAGTTATAATCACACTTCGAAATTTGAGTTTTATAGTTTTCTCTGTTCTCTCCTATTTGTCGTCGTTGGGGTAGTAGAATTTTCCAGATATCCGGCTGGACAGGTGTTGAATCATTTCTATTACACGTATTCTCTCTCAGTTGATTCGATAAACAAAGCTTCTGTTATCATTCTTTCCCACTTGACACCCTGTTACATTAGATTTTGAAACTGTCATCTTATCCCATCCATCCTATTGTATGGTTGTGTGTAATTGCATATAGTGAGTGGTATAGCTGAACTATTCTCTAGATTTCTTATCGTATTCGGGTCAACTAATCTAGATTTTGCTGCTTGGTTTCTGTGCTCCGCTAGTATGACTGACAGACTGCCCCTGTTCTACTAGTTTGACCTATGCATTTGACGTGACAATCATTCCTGCAGGGTATTACGTAAACTAAATTGTTTTGTTGTAAAGGCTCCACAGCATTGATCCTTTAACCGACAAAGCTTGTTTCTAACTGAGTTTGTGGGTAATTGAATGCCAGCCACTTTTATTCCTGCCTTGTTGAGAATTCTGCGTGAGGTTTCCGAGGTTCCTTCCTTGTATGGAATTACTACTGATGATTTAGATTCCTTATTGTTGGTGTTGTCTTTCGCATATAAAAGAAGACTTGAAACTAGATATAATAGAGAAGATTTGTAGCTCAGGTGGATGATTTGGTGTGGTTGTGTTCTCTGAGCTGGGTGGTTTGGTTGCGACCATCCAGACTTGAAACTTAATAATTACCCTGATAGATTAATCAGAAAGTATTTAGGGAAATGTAAAGTAAATAAAGATAGTAGTGATAGTGATGATAATAATAATAATGACAACATACATGTCGAAAATGCGCGAGACAGCACCAACAATAAGGAATCTAAATCATCAGTAGTAATTCCATACCGGGAAGGAGCCTCGGAAACCTTACGCAGAATTCGTCACAAGGTAGGAATAAAGGTAGCTGGCACTCAATTACCTAAAAAATCAACTAGAAACAAGCTTTGTCGGTTAAGGGATGAATCCTGTGGAGCCCTTAAAACAAAACAATTTAATTTTCTAATACCCTGCCTGCAATGATTGTCAGGTCAAATACATAGGTCAAACTAGTAGAACAGGGGCAGTCAGACTAGCCGAACATAAAAACCTAGCAAAATCTAGATTAGTTGACCCGAATAAGATAAGAAATCTAGAGAATAGTTCAGCTATATCAATGACTACATGGCATTACGGTTTTAAAATCTAATGTCACAGGGTGGCGAGTGGGGAAGATTGATAACAGAAGCTTTGTTTATCGAATCAACTGAGAGAGAATACGTGTAATAGGAATGATTCAACACCTGTCCCAGATATCTAGAAAATTCTACTACCCCAATAACAACAAATAGGAGAGAGATGGAACAGAGAAAACTATAAAACTCAAGTTTCAAAGTCGTGTGATTATAACTGATGAAATGATTATGAACAATAAGTGAATTGTGTTCGAAACATTGTCATCTAGTTAATAATAATACTGTTTCACTCACTGTGTGGTGGTATATCTAATAAACAAACTAATATGGAATTACTTACTACCAACACAGTGCTCAAGTTTTACACATAATTATTAAACCATTAGTGTTATCTTCGATCATATGCATTCCTTCTTGATCATCAATTTTCCACAATATCCAATAATGAATGTCGTCTACTTAGTCTACTATCTTGAGTATTTTTATTTTAAAAACCATCTATTGATTTAACGAAATAACGATTGGCTTCAAAAAAAAAACTGTTCCATCAATCATACTCACCATGATTGTCATTCCTATCCAATGGATATTTTTTTTAATTTTTAGTAGACTACGAATATAATATCATAAGAAAGTGTTAATACTTCATACTTCGTGTGAGTGAAATGCCAGTTTGTAGTAGTTGACACCAGCCATGATCGACCATTGAATGTTTTTGGTTTTCACTCTTTTGCATCCAATAGCCTACTCAGACTAAAAAAAAAATTCAGATCACTTAAATTCCTCAAGAAATAGCTTCATTTTTAATCAAAAAATGTTTACAGCTTTCTTTTTATCTAATTATTGGGTAGTATAAAAAAACTGTCTTAGTGATTTTATCCCCAATTACTAAATCTGCTATTGAGACTGTACTGAGTGGCACTTACTGTTATACTTGTAAGTGGTAGATACACTTATTAATCATTAAAGCAACATACCACTTATATATTTGTATATAATTACCTTGTTAGTCACAACACAAACTGACTGTAACGATTACCATGGTTGACTTAGGGTAAAGAAAGAGGGGCTGTTAAAGACTTACTGACTCCTCATTGTATGCTGTATCTCTACTCGGTAAATTATCGACACACATATGGAACCGATAAGAGATGGTCAAGGCAGCCTAATTACCAAAGGGGAAAAGAACAAGAAAAGAACAAGCTAATCACTGTAAAGGACTTTTGAATCAACCACCATATGCCAGTGAACACCAGTCCCCCCCATCCCCAACAAGATGATACGTCCTAAATTTCATCGAGCCTCTGAAATTAAGACGGGAGGGAAGTAGAACCAGACGGAATTCCTCCTGAAGCAGTGAAAAATGATCCAGACACTACAGAGGATATGTTGTAAAACGTTAAAGAAGAAAAGAAGGTACCTACTGACTGGAAGAAAGCCTACCTTATCAAGCTATCAAAAAAGGGCAACTTGTGTCTCTGCAAGAACTGACACGGAATCATACTCATGCCCACGTCAAGCAAAATACTAGGTCGGGTCATCTTGGAGAGAGTAAAAGATGCACTGGATGAAAAACTCCACCCCTCAGAACAAGCTGGATTGAGGAAAGGCAAATCATATGCTGGTTAAATTGCAACTGTAGGCATCACCATCATCATCGAACAAAGCAGAGAATGGTCTCAGTTTCATTGGTTCTAAAAGGATCTTTGACAACTCTGACGCAGAATTAGTTTCCAAAATGCTTCAGAACTACGGAGTGCGTTAAATATTTGTCAACCTAATTCAACTTCTCTGTTCTGTATGATAGTGTCACATGTCAACTGGTCCACAACGGTAAACTCAGCGATGCTTTTGAAGTGAAGACAGGAGTGAGACAAACCTGGCTGTCTACGATCACAGATGCTACTCCTAATTCGGGTGGACTGGATCACGCGACAGAAATACGTTGGACCGATTAGAATACTCTAGAAGATCTGGATTTCGCATGTGGATGATTTATGTTAAATGTCACACAAACTCGAAGACTTACAGGCGAAAACCAACAAGCTGACAAGAAAAGATGGAGGTGGAGACAGGACTTCGAGTGAACAAGTGACCAAGATAAAAATCTAGCAACAACTACAACAACAACTAGCACCAATCACCATCAACGCGAGAGATTTGAAAGACGTGACTTCCCTCACTTATCTAGGAAGCATCCTGTCAACTACAGGCACGCCGAAAGGATGATGTCAAAACCAGATTGAGGAAGGCAACGCACACCCTCATCACTCTGAAATCAGTGAGGAATTCTTCGATATTCCGTAGTATGAAGAGTGGAATTCGGAATCTGTTCAGCACCAGTATGAAGTCAGTCAGTCAGTTCGTCTATACGGGTCAGCAACTTGTGCTGCACATCACAGTAAGCAGTTCCAGCGTGCTGTTGCAGACTCTGATCAACAGCTGTCTTTGCCAGCTGCACACTGAAGATCAAGTGGTGGATCAGAACGAATTAGCAACAATGAACTCTCGGAGCGAAAACCTACTGCTTAACGAATATTCCGAAGATAATAGAGATGCATCACATACACGCTTACAAGACCATTGAGATGTACAACAGGCCAGTGCTAGAGTTGGCACCAAATGGAAAACTGAGGCGTAATGCAGACCATCATGTAAAAATACCGCATTAAAGCTTTGACAATTACAAAACTATCCCTTCAAAAGAAGTTGTGGCATATGAAAGTCAGATACTTTTGGCACGCAATGTCATGGTCATGTTCAGTACACTAAAGAAACGTCTCATCTCTACAGAGAAAGTTGTTTTTCTCAGTTGGATGTGAGCTAGGCACAAAGAATAGCTTTTTGGTGTATTATGAAACAAACCCTTCCATATCACAACAATATTCAGCCCTAGAGGTATTTTGAGAGAGGATCACAAAATATGTTGATTTGCAGACAATTGCCGGAGTTTCTACGAATAATATGTAATTTGCTTGACAGCATAAATGCAGCCTGTTAATGTGTGTGTAGTTACCGACTACTCGTGCTAATCGATAAGTAGTATACAGTGTCATGTAACTAGTGCACTTGGTCTTTTTTTCATAAGCAAAAGAGGAAATTGTTTCAGAGGTGTATTGTTCAGTTTATCGGAGTAATAATTTGTTCCGGTAGTCGTGTATAATTATTATTCCATGCTTCTTAGATCACAGTTGACTTGATAAGCAGTTTTATGGTGTAGGTCAGTGGATCGTAATAAATTATCATCCTAGTATTGAAGTATTGGTTTGTAGGGATTTGACTGATTGTGGACAGGATCTCATCATGAGCTGACATTGGTTAGAGAATCATTGGAAAACCAGCTGGGAGTACTGGACAGCTGTTTCGTCCTAGTTTCGGATCAGAAGGTCCTGGGTTCGAAGCCCGGTAGGCGCGTACTGATGGAGAGTCCCAAACTAGGAGGACGAAACAGCTGTCCAGTACTCCCAGCTGGTTTTCCAATGGTTCTCTAACCGATATCAGCTCATGATGAAATCCTGTAACCTATCATCCTAGTAGTTAGTTATATATTTAAGAACAGAAAACCAGCGGGTGTCCTTTTCACTATTTAAAAATAAAATCGCTGAAATTTTAATGTACTGCAGTTTAATTTTATGGAATTTTTATTTTAATCAGTAAAAACCATTTTTTTTAAATGTTAAGTCGTCTCACCCAGAGCTAATATTACACCTTCAAAAATACTAAAGTTTCACTGCATATACCAATTTGCAATTTGTGTTAATTAGACCGTTTGTGCTTCATTGGACTGTTGTGCATTTCATTTTTGTTTGTTTGTTTCAACGTGCCCATTTTTATTGACTGCAAGTGATTCTGTGTTCAACCATTGTGTTCTTCGTATTTGGATGGCAGATAGCCTCATATGTGAAGGCTTGTACCATGTTTATCTGGTGCATTTCGTTTAATAGAACAATAATCTTGCAGTTCTTCAACAGTCTGTTATCAGTATAGTTCTGTTTGGAACCATTTGGTGTTGTTTTGGATTTTGATCGAAAACGTCGAGTTCGTCTCTTCCAAAGGTTATATTCGTGCAGTGACTGTAACAAAGTTCTTCAAATTTGGATGGGTTCTAACGATAAAGAATTGTTCATTTAGTCACTGTTATTGTCATTTGGAAGTATGTTTGATTGGCCTAAGCAACACGTTTTTCAACCGAGTTGTCCTAGGTTCAAAACTTGTTACGCCTGTATCGTCCATGAACAACCGTGTAGTCTCATAAAACGCTGAAACACGAATTGCGGCTCATAGCTTAGCACACACAAAACAATACACTGGGTAAATGACTTACGTTGATATTTTTTTCACTTGAACGTTTTAATAGTTTCAGCACTCATTAACAGCATTGGTTGTGAGTGATTTTAACCTCACTCCTACCGACTGTGGTAGTATATAGACTTAGATGTTATTGCATTTGAAAGAAAAACATTGGCCCATAATGAAACATTGGGCTACTTACTGATAAGAGGTAATCGTTTAAAACTAAGTGTGATTCATTGCAACACTCTAAGCCACCTCTTGTTCATTGCTTTGCATTCCGACTGGGACGCAGGCCTTCATGCTTTAGCTTGGAAGTTTCAGTAGCAGTGGTGTTTTGTTACAAGTCTCACGCGCGGCCTTCACTCTCTCTTCACTACCCACTAAACGAGATTTAGAAGTGATTCCACGTGGAGTCAAATCCAGACCACGTGAATAATTCGCAGGCATTCTACTATTGAAACACCGATGCAAATTGTAAACCACTAGGTCTTTAAACTAGCTAAACACTACATCCAGTTCAGTACACCTGAGAGCAGCTCACTGTGTAGGACTTTTCTTTTACTGAATTAGTCGGCTTCCTCAGCTATTTTATTGATTTCCTTAATTTCTACAACGTCTTCACAAAGATGACAATCATAAATTCTTTGTGGGGTAATTTTTATACACACATCACATTTCTTTGTGTTTTTAAGCTCACACTTAAACGTTAATCACACTTTTTTTTAAATAAAAAAACTTCTGAAGAATTTTAGAAATATTTACACAAGTTCTTTAAAGAAGAAGAATGAAAACAAAAAGTGTTCTGCTGTAGAAGTTATTTTCGTACAAAATGATTTTTTGCGTTCTGGATGAACAGTTTCCTTAGAGATTTGCAGAGGCGTTTACGAAGGATTAATCAGAAGTATCTTCTTCTTCAGAACTGATTGGACTTCTTCAGAAGTCCTCTTAGATTTGAGATTCTTGTCTATGAACCTGGGCGGGAAACTGTTTTCCATCAGGGTTCCTCGGAGATTACGTAGTTCTTCGTCAATCAGTTCCTCGCTGCATATCTTCCGAATCATAGAGGAAAGTGCGTATATCAGGTTCCTCTTTCTGCTTAGGGGCACGAAGCTTTGAAAGTTGATGAATTGTCCAGTTCTTGTAGGCTTTTTGCATATAAACCTTTTCAGAGAGTTGTCAGCGTTTCTTGTCAGATGGTCATCGAGGAATTGGGACATTCCGTCTTATTCAGCTTCAAGAGTGAAGTCCATGTTTTGGTGGGCATTGTTGAAGGTTTGAAGTAAGTTTTCAAGGTCCAGGTTCTTATCGGAAATGATGGCAGTATCATTAATGTATCTCTGGTAAAGATGGAGGTTAGTGATAGTCGATGAAAGAAGTTGTTTCGTAGGCTGGCCATAAAACAGTTGGCCAAGAGGGGTCCCTGTGGAGAGCCCATTGCTACGCCATCTGTTTGCCTGTAGATTTCATCGTTGAATCAGAAGTAGACGTTGAAGGTACAACGTGGTAACAGCTCCTTTAGATAATGGATCGGTATTCTCACATCTACGCTCTTGCATTGGATGAAGCCTTACAGAAGACATACAGTTTCTGTCAGTGGAATATTGGCGAACAGAGGGACGATATCTAGGAAGATCATGTTTTTATTTGAGAGGTTGACATTTTTAATTGAACCGAGGAAATCGAATGTATCGCGGAGGTTGTATCTCGATAGCTTTTATTTCACTGGTCCAAGAATTTCTACCAGCCACTTCGCGATTAGGTGATATGGCGAATTAATCATATCTAATATTGGACGGAGTGGGAGGTCCTTTTTGCGCACTTTGGTTAGTCCGTAGATTCGTGGCGATGTAGAACCAGATGGATGAAGTTATTCATATAGTTTTGTATTAATAATTGATTCATCCTTCATTTTCCCCAATAATTTGGTTAACTGGAGCTCTGTTTGTTAACTTGGATCTTTTTGGATTGTCTGTTTTTGAAATTTGTTGTCGTCAGATAGAATTAGCCAGAATTGGTCTTTGTCCTCTTCTGTCTAATAAATCTTTCTAAGCATCTGACGAGAGGAAATACATACGACATTTTCTATAGTGTTTATGCAAGCTTTATTCTGAGTCATTCTGCAATGAGTGGATAAACTTTGTTTGTAACTAGGGAATGTTTTTTCTTCTCAGGATATTCATCAGATTCACGGGTAGTTTTGATTTAATCTTACCTATAGGCTTATTAAGTCTCAGGCTTTCATGATCCTTGGTAATTTACACTCACAAATTTTATTACTATTATTACGATTATCATTCCATTGGATTCCGAGTGAAACATATGGTATTCTACAGAATACCTCTAATTCGTCGTGTTCTTTGAAGTCCTCTCTAGCTGGCTATTTGATCGCTTTCAAGCTCTTATCTCCTCCTCACACGATCTTCTGCATGTCATCCACAGGCGCCTAACTCGTCCATTTATACTTAAGTTTCACTTGAGGACCTGTTGTGTGACTTTCTTCAGCATATTTGTTGGCTGATCGGTTCCTGGCTAGTTCATTCCCAGAATCTCTTGCCGCTAATTCATTCTAGTCGTTCATCTGATCTTCGGTGGAGAACAAAGGCAGCCATTGATAAAAAGTTTGAAGCCTGTTCGAAATGTCTTTTGTCACGCATGACCCAATTGTCTGCACCATATAAAAGAACTGATTTAACGTCAGTACTGAGAATCATAATCTTCTTCCTTATGGTTACTGTAGTGATTTTCCAGACTGATTCCGGATTAATGAAAGTTCTGTATTTGAAATCCCTCATCTGTTCCTCCTATAGTTGAAACGACGCTGACAAGAAAAATCAAGGCAATGACCACTTTCAAATTTCTCCCGTTGATGGTGATTGATGCTTGTTGTTGTCGTCGTTGTTGGCTGACTACCTTCATCATCGCCGTCTTCTCTATGTTTAGCTGAAGTCCTGTCTACGTTTCCAGCCTCTTCTGTCAGCGTATGCCTTTGGTTTGCAAGTCTTTGGATTTATATGACATTAGACATATATCAACCAGGAAATCTAAATCTCCTGGAGTCTTCTTATCGATCTAACATATTCCTGCTTTGTCGATCCGCAGAGCCTTCCACATGATTCAGTTGGCCACAGTCAGGAGTATCATCCTGGGTGATAGCAGTCAGCCTTGTTTTACCCCTGTTTTCGCTTTGAAGGCTTCGTGAATTTTCTTCTTGTTGTTAGTCACTTGACATGTGGAATCATCATATAACTACTGAATTAGTATGATAAATGCGCTACACTCAGCAGGCATTGAAGCATTTTCCAAGTCACTTCGTGATCTGTTCACACAAGACCAAAATTTAGCTTCTTAAACTAAAACTTGAACAGTAAGAAGACAGGTTTTTATTCTGACTTCTAAGTAAATTTATTTACCAAAACTTTTAATTCTTATTCCTAACATTGAGTATTCAAAAATTTGCATTAATGATCACTTTCAAAGGGGATCGAGGTGTCAGGCTAGACAAGTGTTCGATTATTTCTATTGCACTTATTTGCAGTTGATTCGATAAACAAAACTTCTGTTATCATTCTTTCCTACTCGACACCCTGTGACATTAGATTTTGAAACTGTCATCTTATCCTGTCCATCCTATATTGTATTGTTGTGTGTAATTACATATATTGAGTGACATAGCTGAACTGTTCTCTAGATTTCTTATATTATTCGGGTCAACTAATCTAGATTTTGCTGCTTGGTTTTTGTGCTCGGCTAGTCTGACTGACGTCATTCTACTAGTTTGACCTATGTATTTGACCTGACAATCATTGTGGGTAGGGTATTAGATAAACTAAGTTGTTTTGTGTTGAAGGCTCCACAAGATTGATCCTTTAACCGACAAAGCTTGTTTCTCATTGAGTTTGTGGGCAGTTTGAATGCCAGCCACTTTTATTCCTGCCTTGGTGAGAATTCTGCGTAAGGTGGTTTTCGAGGTTCCTTCCTTGTATGGAATTACTGCTGATGATCTAGATTCCTTATTGTTGGTGTTGTCTTGAGCATATTTGACATGCATGTCGTCATTATTATTATTATCACTATCACTGCTACCATTATTTATTTTATTTTTTACATTACCCTACATAGTTTCTGATTAATTTATCAGGGTAATTATTAAGTTTCAAAGCTTCTCTTATATGCCTCACTTCCTGTCTTAGATTTTCCTTGATACTGCTTAGTTTTACTGCTATATTACTTAAACATTTCACCAATCCTATTTTTACTGGCATAGGGTGGGATTATCGGTAGTCCAAATGTCTGTTTGAATGTGTGGGTTTCCTGTAAACACTATTGTTTAACTTCCCATCTTCTTTCCTTTTTACTTTGCAATCTAACACTGGAAGCTCCCCTTCCTGCTTTTCGATTTAGTAAGTGAACTGAATTGCGCCACCTATGAGTTGATGTGCTCGAAAAATCTATTTATGCCCTGAGTTCTAACTACGATAAATTAGTCATCTTCATACTTCCACAATACTTTGGGGATAGGGCGAGAGTGAACGCTTCAATCATTAAGTTTTCCCCGCTATCCACGAATATATCTGCTACAATCAGGGATATCTGTGACAGAATGACAACTACTTCAGTTTGAGAGTATATTTTTCCTTGGAATTTAAATACTGTGGAAGTCAGGCATAGCTGTACTCTCAGCATTATGTCCTCAAGTGGCACTTCCCTCCTAAGTTCGAATTCTTGGTCAGAAATGAGTTCATTTCTGACTACCTCTATAGCCATATCTATTGGTATACGTGTTAATATAAACTGACAATGTCAAAACTAACCAATTTTTTTCTTCATTATCTAATTTTAAACTGTCTAATCTGTATGTTTAAGTTCATAAGAATTTGTCAGTCTAGAGGGGATTTAATACCTTGGCTAAATATATTTAGATGATTCATAAGTAGATGGATTTCTAAAATCAATTATAGGTGTAATAGGGTTCCCGACTTATGCACTTCAACAACATCATACATCCCTACTAGAATAATTAGTTTTCGGTATTTAAGTTAAATTTAAATTTAAATACAATACAACTTCGGTGTGAACTAAGCTTTTTCCATAAATCTCTAGTTTGTTGTTTTACAGAGTGCATGCAGTCTATAAGTCTTTTGGTTGGTTTTACTTTGGAAAACGTTTTTCCCAATTTTTTCATTCCTTCACGTTCCCAGTGGAACATAGGGCTTCAAGCTGAAGGCTTGAAGTTTGTGTAGCAGTAGCGTTTATTTTACAGGATGGGGTTGCTAGCCTCATGCCCAACCTTTGCCCTTTACCAGTTTTATTTCTGGTTTAGCGAGGCAAAGGCGTGCGTCGGCCGGGGATCGAACCCCCGACCACAAGCGTGGTTGGCGAGCACTCTACCACTGTGCCACCAACGCACTTTTTCCTCTCATTAACTAAAAAAAAAAAGAACAACTATTCCTTCGAATACAGACCATATAATAATAATTATAATAATAATAATAATTCAATTCTCCACTCTCCACTGTTTGTTAATACGCGTATTACTAAGTTTTCAAGTTTCTGCACGAAAAGTGATCTACCTGATGCATTTTTATACATTCAACTCATTATATTGTTATTATATAAACACCAGTTATAATTAAACTGTCAATTATACTACTATACAAGTATGCGTATATAGTACATATTGTTTATGTAAATTCAAGTATTCAATTTTAAAAACGAGTATTGTACTATTGTTGTTATGATTATGTAGCGTATATATATGTCTATATATACATGCATGCTATACGGTAATCTGATGCGTAATTAATTGTGCGTACGCACACATGAAGGTGGTTGTGTTTTCATGTATGTCTGTCTGTCTCTATCACTCACCCTATTTCACCAGACGACTGATAGTGTTGAGGGCATGTGTAAAATCAGACTGCACTTATTCACGATATATATATATATATAACAATCAAGTTTATCAGGTAAGCAAAAAAGTAGCAAAGGTATGCAGAACGGCACTTGCATATAGCTTTAATTCAGCTCACCAATAATACCAAAAAGTGAGCAGTGAGTTGGAACTGGTTTTATACGGGGGGTTAGCTGCATTCTATGCCATTATTATTATTATTACTACTATTACTACTACTACACACTTGTCTACAGAAACCGATGTTTGCTGAGTAAAACAGCTATCAACATTAATTAAAACTTTATGAAAATTAAAAGTAGAATGTTGTTGCTGTTGTTGTTGTCTTTTCCTTCCGAAAAAAGAAACAAAACCGAGTTTTAAACGGTATAAGAATTGCGTGTATTGGCACGTATATATAGTGTATAATATATTGTGTATCCTGCGAATAACAAGTATGCATTTTCCGAAATTATTTGACAGCTAAGAGCTTTCATTGATGTTGACAATTAGGATACTGTTAGCATACACTAGCACACACACACACACAGACACACACACGCACAGAGTAAGTCATATTCTGGCGTATTATTATTATTGCTACTACCACTGGCAAAAACATGTATTCACACTACTAGTGATTATTCTGTGCAATCATGGCACTATTCCAATGCATGTACTTACTATCTATATTCTATAGACTGTGCTTAGTACTATTATTATTATTATCAACAGTGTAAGCGTCGGTGGCGTAGTGGTTAGGACGCTCGCCGATCATGCACATGGTCCGGGGTTCGACCCCCGGCCACCGACGCACTCCTTTACCTCGCTAAGCCAGAAATAAAAAGCTCGTGAAAAGGAAAGGTTCGGTGTGAGGCTAGCAACCCCATCCTGTAAAAAATAATAAACACTGCTACAGAAACTTCAAGCCTCTAGCTTGAAGCCCTATGTTCCACTGGGGAACGTGAAGGAAAAAAAAATCAACAGTGTAAGCTTTTGCAACTTCGTCTCAGTGGTTTGTGAGCACTAATAAGTTTTACTACCAAGTGGAGGGAATAGGCTAAAAGAAATCCGTGACATGAGTAGGGTGCGAATTTCTCCTGGAGATATCGGAATCTATTTGACACAAGATGAGAGTCATAAACTGTACTAGGCTACACCAATCATAATTAGTAGTAGTAGTATTACCTCTTAATTATGGTCCCACAATTAAGCCGACAGTCTCTCGTCTCCCCCTTGCACGATCTTCTCTGTGTGTCCTCCTCGACGTTTCCCGTTCAGGTTCCATTTTTTAGAACCGGTCTGGAACACGATGTCACCCAACCGTCTCCTCAGTGTGTATCCTATCCATCTCCACTTTCTCCTACCTATTTGTTGAGCAACAGCTTATCCTTCCTGGCGATTTGGTCTTCACTATCGAGACAGCAAAGACATTGGCCTCATTCAAGCGGTGTGTTAGAAACGTGTGCGCCATACAGAAGAACTGATTGATTTAACATTTGTGTTTAAAATTCAAATTTTGCTCTTTATACTGAGTGCGGTAGATTTCCGTATTGATCTTTAGAGTGATGAAGGTCTGCCTTGATTTTCCGATTCTGGTTTTGACATCCTCATCTGTGCCTGTAGTTGAGACGATGCTGACTTAAAATTATTGAAGGAAGTGATATCTTTCAAATTTTTAAACATCCAGTTTTCAAAATACAATGATTTCCATTATCTTCCTTCAGGTCTTATATAAAATCGTGTGCGTTTATTGATTAATCATCAAACAGGCCTAATCAATAAATTCATATGACCTCTTTCAAATTTATTCTGTTGATACTCACCGGCACTTGTTGTTGTTGTTGGTCACGGGGTAACCTCATTACCTTCGTCTTCCCTATGTTCATATGCAGTCGTGTCTTTGCAGCCAGCCTCTTCTCTCAGCTTGTTGACTTTCGCCTGTAAATCTGCGTATTTATGTGACATTGGACACTAATCGCCGGCGAATTCCATATCTTCTTCCAGAGTCTCCTTTTGGCAGAAAGTATTCTTGCCTCCTAGATCATCACATTCTGCCACATGATCCAGTCCACCACAGCTAGGAATATCATCGTGGGTGACAAGGTCGTCACTTCCCATCCTCACTTCAAACGCATCGTTGAGATTTCCACTGTGAATCACTTGACATGTGACACTGTCATAATTGGATGATTTTAACTGCTGTCTAGCCAACGAATCCTTTCAGCTAACTGAAAACCATGTAGTTTCTAAGGTGGTCATTAAAAAAAAATAGGTTTTCAACAGCATCCGTTGAATAATTAATACATTAGCGTATGCATCATTTAAATCGATAAGGTGACCATGAACTAAACAGAAAAAAAGTATTGATTTTTTAGAAAATTTGGAATTTTTTAATTGTTTTTTTTTCAAAATTACACCTACTGTATACGTTGGTGAGAATAGGCTGAAAAAGCCAATACGGTGAGTCTTTTTTTTTTATTATAGCTTGAAACCATACACTATTTTTGGTACAAGTATGGAATTTTCAGCATGTGATATCGGTAGCTCAAATTTTGCAGGCCGACCACTGATATTGGGTGTGCGTCGGTCTATGTGCATGGTCGGCGAGAATCCTAGCCACTATGCAACCGACTCACGTATAAATACCTAGAAAAAGCTTTGGACTCTTAAACAATAATCCAGTAATTAGTGTATACTGTGTAGGGGATATGGAACGAAGGTACACCTAGTCAAGTATTTACATCTCATTCATCTATTATTATCGGATGAGATTATCCACTAGTTTATTTTTTATATCTTATACTCATTCCAAGTGTGTGTGTGTGTGTGTTTTTGAAAACGATAAATTTGTCTTCGGTTAAAGTAAAGTATCCTCGTCTTTTATCTATAACACCATAGACGTTAAGGCAGGACTAAACTAGGGTAAAGCAGAAGGTAAATAATGTTCAAATAAACATACATTCATTAGACATATCAACAGTGTGGTTTTATACCTTATCCAAGGAATTACGGCACATCTTCTACATTTATTATTTATTTATTTATTTTATTCACTTCTGTTTACAGTGGAACATAGGCCTTCAAACCAGAGCTTTGAAGTTTCCGTAGTAGTGGGCATTTATTATTTTTGTGGGATGAGGTTGCCAACCTCATGTTCAACTTTCCCTCTTTACTTGTCTTATTACTGGTTTAGGCAGGTATAGGAGTGCGTTCGCGAAGGGGGGGGCGGATCGAACCCCGAATCGCATGAGACGTGTTTGGCGAGCATTATACCGCTGTGCCAGACCATATATCCAATTGATGTGGAAATCACACCTCAAAAACCAAACAGATTAGTAGTGGTCCAGCTGTTGCTATTATAGTTAGGTACTTTCTTTTCAAGTGACACGTGAAGATATACGACAGACAGAGGCTTGGTTTGGTTGTTAGAATGTCAATGATAACCGCCCATATAAACGTGGTTAGAAATATGATGAAAATAGAAATCCTGACCAAAGTTAATGTAAATAATAACTACCATATAAGATAAGGGGAAAATAGTAGGCGTATGTAGGTGCATCAAACTCACTTCCATGATGGTTTCTCAGTGATTGCATGACTAGGTACTGATGGCCAACTGGTAGCTAAATTGAAGGATAATTCCAATGGAGTCTATACAAATAAGGTCAATCACTCATATAAAGTGGTCAATGATTCTTTCCTACAGTAATATACTATGTAAGAATGTCTAGGTTTTTTTTATGCGAATGCTCACTCTCATTAAGGCATATCAATTGAAGCGTTTACACGAAATACAATCAAGTTGTCATATGGAAAAAAGAATGTGTTAAATGGAATCTGGAGTTCTAGTGAGAAGTCGTGACCAGTTAGGTTCATCTAGTCGGGAATTAGAATGGATTTCCCACAGATGACATTGGTTGGTGGTTTCGCTAAATGCACCACGAATTGGTAGAAGTTAGAATTCATGAGTTGGCCAATGAATCGGCTCTCAGTGGCTGCTTAATGGTCTACGAGCTAGCTTGCTTTGTAACCGAAAGGTCCTGGGTTCGAACCCGTGTGGTGGATGCGTACTGCTGAAGAATCCCAAACTAGGACAACCGAAACAACTGTCCAATACTCCCTACTGGTCAGTATTCAAACTAGAAAAACAAATCAACTCTTGAAAATCAAATGAAATCATTACTATTTTTTATCAGAGTTTCAAATTATTTAATTTAATATCGTATTACTGATATATTTTGGAGGATCTTCAAATTCATAAAATCAATCAGATATTGATTATCTACTGATGGTTTAAACTTCCATGGATGTGTAAATGAAATATATACTCTATATAGTGAAGGATAAAAGTTGTTTTTAGCGTGTGTGTCTATTTCAATATTTGAAATATGTTCCAGGTGATCAGTTATCTTGGGATGCATTGTAGGCTAGACCAACGACAGCGGCGAAGTCGCGAACACTCCTTTGCAAGATAGTCTTATTGACTGATGACACTTTGGTGTTGGATTCTCGAGTCTCACTCACTTGAGATTTTCATACCTCCATATGACAAGTCCCAAATAAGATGAAATGCGTATCGTGGATTCCCCTTGCTAGTCACTACTAACCAAATAAGGTCCCACTTAGTGTCTGGAAAGGAAAGCGACAGTCGTGTGGTATTACTCCATATGCATATATGTATACACATATCGAATATTACTGCGCTAGTGTACTGGATAATTTAAATTTTTCGCGATATTTATTTAAACTATTATTTTGTCTGTTCAAATGATGGGTAGATTCAAATTCTGTGGTTTTCCATTATGTTTCAGAAGTGCGATAGGAGGTAGTGAACTTCAGTCAGACGTATAATATCTTACTCTCATCAACTAAGTCAGAATGTTTTCTTATCAAGGATTGGTTTTCTAGGGATTTTGTTTGATTGCTTAGAGGATTTCATCATGAGCTGACATCAGTTAGAGAACAATTGGAAAACCAGTCAGGGAGTACTGGAAAGCTGTTTCCGTTGTCCTAGTTTGGGACTCTTCGAACCCAGAACCTTCTGGTTACAAGGTAAGCTAGCCCGTTAAGTCCATTAAGTCACTGGGAACCGACCCGATCCAATGGCCAACCCATGAATTCTAATTTCTGCCAATTCAATGGTTCTCTAACTGATGTCAGCTCATGATGCTCATGTGCATCGGTTGCACAGTGGTTAGGACTCTCGCCGACCATGCACACGGTCCGAGGTTCAATCCCCTGCCGATGCACACCTGATATCAATGGTTGGCCTGCAAAATTTGGGCTATCGATATTGCATGCTGAGAATTCCATACTTGTACCAAAAATACGGTGTGGAATCAAGCTGTAATCAAAGAAAAAATGAAAACCTCCAAATAAGTAACTATGTCTTAGAAAAACCCTTTTTATAAATGAGGCTTTAGTTCAGTCCTGTTTTATCTTAGTTAGGGACTCCTCAGTAGTATGGACTCAGAACTTTAAGGTTATGTGGTGAGCACTTTATCATTCGGAAAAACAGTCAGAATCCAATTACTGAAGAGTCTCAACTTCTATCCTAGTGTAAAACAGTGCCACCACTATCTGACTCCATCGGTAAGCACTCGACCCGGCCACAGCTTCTCAGTATACGTCTAAGGAGTTCGTGTCACAGGTGGTGGACAAAACAACTGCCTACCTCTTCAACTGATATCGATTCCTGACACAGTTTACCTTGGGACTGATGAAATCCTGACATGCACAGAATTTGGGAATCAATACTGATTACAACAAACTCACAGATAGGTATTATTGTAGCATGTGGTATTTTTTGGTGGATGGTGTCTTGCTGTAAAATCCAAGATGCTGATTTCTTCGCATATGGGATGCGCTAGCTGGATGCAACTGTAATTGTGGTGACGATGAGACTCGAACTTGAACCCATCGCCGAGTCAAAAACAGGACGACATGAGCATCCTGAATTCCATCGCTAGTCACCTTCTAAAAAGTAGCATCATGTTAACCCTCAGGCATCGCCGAAGCTTCCATATTACGAGCCGACATGTCAATAGAAACTGGACATTTCAGTCCAGTATGATCAATTGACGGGATATACGAAATTATTATACTAATCGTAACACAATCATTTATTCGGTACAGTCTACGTCTCCTATGACTTCCTATGAAAATACTCTGTTTTGAAAAAGACATCATGAATTTTGCAGGTTTTACATTTACTAGAAAGGCATAACTGTCGTATCGTAGAATAGTTTCGGTGATTCAATGGTAGAATGCTTGTCGATCATGCATATGGTCTGGGGTTCGACTCCCGGTAGACGCTCTCCTAACACTCGCCCAGTTTACTAGTCGATAGTAAGCCTGAAGGAAGGTTGGGCGTTAGGTAGCAAGCCCAAATGATAAAAACAGCACCCACAGCTTCAAACCTGAATCTGCATGCCACATTTAGAGTGCATCGGTGGCACAGTGGTTAGGACTCTCGCCGACCATGCACATGGTCCGGGGTTCGAACCCCTGCCGGCGCACACCCGATATCTATGGTATGCCTGAATTTGGGCAACCGATATCCATGCTGAAAGTTCCACACTTGTACTGAAAATACGGTGTGGAAATCAAGCTGTAAATCAAAAAAAAAGGAAGAAAAAAATAGGATAGTTTCAATTAGTTGTTGCTGTACATTGAATACTATCTGTTTTGGTGAATAGTGCGTCGGTGGCACAGTGGTAGAATGCTCGCCAACCACGCCTCATCTAGTCCGGCGTTCGATCCCCGGCCACCGACGCACTCCTTCACCCTAAGCTAAGCCACTAATAAGACTGCTAAAGAGGGAAGGTTTAGCATAAAAAAATTAATACCAGTGCTAACGAAACTTCAAACCTTTAACTTGAAGTCCTACATTCCGCTGGGAATGCAAAGGAATAACAAAAGAAATTTGATGAATAATTTAAGTAATTTACAATGCAAATACGTGATGAATGAACAGTTTTTTTTTCGATTATCGGTTAAAATTATTCGACGTATGTTGTTCTACTAGCCTTTATCTCTTTAAAGTGTGTGTAGGCTGAAACTCATTCGAAATGATCTATTATATTATATTATTAGCAGTTCTCAATAGATTATTTCAAGTATGCAGTGCAACAATGAAACAACCAACGTGTTTATTTATTATTACACTTCTGTCAAGATTTCGAGATTTCTTTCCCAGCATATATATGAAAGCATTATCATTTTTACTCAGGCTGTGATTAGCTGGTGATAATTGATGCGGTTGTCAACTCTGTAATTTAGCACAATCAGTTATATACGTGATTCTTCTGTAGGCGGATCATATGACACTGCAATGAATTTCACACTGACAGCATTAAGTGAAATTTTGTTTTAATTTTTCATTTTTTTTTGAGTAGGATGCCAGTAAAGAGTTTAACACTGTGTGCATGGATCTCAGATACAAAAAAAGTAAGGCGTATCCTGTAAATTAATCTGAGACATGTGCCAATGGTGTAGAATTTTAGTTTTTATTGGCATGCCATTTTTAGGCTGTTTGTTATCAGCTGTTGAAAAGTAATAAGATAATTAAAAACAAAATTACCCCTTTTTATTCTGCTATTTGTGTTTTTTCTCGGTTGACATATTGATTCGTAATACGAATACCTCGGCGAAGTTTCATGAATAGCCTGGTCTACGGTGACTAGCAGTGGAACCTGGGATGTACATGTCGTCCTATTTAGGACCTATCACTGGATATAGCCTACATTCCCCACTGTTATTAAAGCAGGATTTAATGATGGATTCATCAAATTTCGGTAGAACTCGTCAGCTGAATACTCTACATACCCGCATATATATACTTTTGAAATTACATTGGGAGATATAAGACTGATAAGTAAACAAACTACATTGAATTAGTCATGCAGAAAGACAGGTGCGAATGATTTTCCAGGTCATGTTCAAATAGATAAGGAGAGATGGAGTATGCGAGGTCAAAATTAAGATAAATTGCATTACGCTTCAATTACATCACTTAGTTAAACAATTAGACATTAGAGAATATATTCAAGAATTGTAAACAGAGTAATATCAATAGTGATAGTTATAATAACAATAATAATAATAGTGTTGAAGTGAGTTAAGATAATCCTACTGACAAGGGATAGTTTTAAGTGAATCAGGAATAATAATAAGAGGTAGAATAATAAGTAAAACGCATTACCATGGTAGATTCAGAGTCACGACCATCTCCTTTTGTACACAGAGACCTGGTTTATAAACTCGAATTGCACAAGCCTCTGCAATTGCAAGCATCTTTTTGTTTCTTTGTCTGCTGACAATAGTGAATGACTTGACCGCGTCAATTTCGGCACTCTGCACTCAACTGTTTTCAACCATTTTGGCAAATGCTCCATCATACGAGTAGACAATCGCCTTTCTGTACGACCTATGTATTTGCTTCCACAAACTCTCCCCTTATCTATTTGATCATGACCTGGAAAACATTCGCACCTGTCTTTCTGCATGACTAATTCAATGTAGTTTGTTTACTTATTAGTTTTATAACTCCCAATGTAATTTCAAAAGTATATATATATATATATGCGGGTATGTAGAGTATTTAGCTGACGAGTCTCAGCGAAATTTGATGAATTCATCATCATTAAATCCTGCTTTATTAACCTTTATTGCTTGTTTTAAATTCATATCATGAAATAAATGTTTTCGATTCCCCTCTGGAACTCGAAACCACTACGCATCTTTTCAAACGTCAAGGAGTTATTCATCAGGCTACTTCGATTCCAAACAGTAACAGGAAAATCTAAATTGAATGAAAACAATACAGAAGGCGGCTCCTTTGGTCCAGATGGTCTAATGTAAAACGTTTTCACGCTTGAAACGATGGGTACTGGTTTCGAGTCTCAGTAGGCACAACATCACAATGGTTGATGTAGGTGTACATCTAGTGATGGGTCCCAAAGACGACGAAATGCTCATCCTGGTGAATTCCCTTGCAAGCCATCATCCGCTAAATTAACTTTATATATGTAATAGGATTTCATCATGAGCTGAGATCAGTTAGAGAACAATCGGAAACCACCACTTCAGTACTGGACAGCTGTTTCCGCTGTCCTAGTTTGGGACTCTTCATCAGTACGCACACACTGCCAGACCTCGAACCCAAAACCTTATAATTACAAGGCAAGCTAGCTCGTGGATCATTAAACAGCCATTGGGACCCAATCCAATCCAATGGCCAACCCATGAATTCCAATTTCTGCCAATTCACAACATAGCACGGACACTAGCCAATGTCTTCGGCGACTACTTGTCGTCACACGTGACCTGCTGCACCCTACTGGTCACAACTTCCCACTGGAACCTCAGGTGACTACCTAGCTGAATAGCGTCAGTCACTAGTGAGCATCTCATTGATATTCAGTACCAATACTTGAATAACTTTATATTGGTTTAGATTTCTGACTTTATGTTTCATTTGAATAGCTTATTGTGTTAATTAGATACCAAAAATAGTAGGTTACTTAAAACAGTAATATTGTAGATTATTTAAATGATATCATAAATAGCTAATTCATACGAAACATTCACTGATGTATTATTATACACATGAACGTATGTGTATCAAAAAGATGGACTGATGATAGATTCCTTTGTGTCAGTGTATCGAGGACAGACGAATGACTTTATGAACTTTTCACTATGTGATCAAAACAGACTGTTCCAAAATTGGCACATTTACACACCGTATTTCTGTTCTCCGACATCCTTTTGTGCACATTTGAAGAGAGAATGAAAAATGACGCCTGTTATCACCATCGATGACATTCTTAATTGTGGTGGAATGGATTGTGCGTCAGACTGTCTGTTGGGAGTGAGAAGACAAGAATACGCTGCACCGACTGATAAGAAGGCTTTAGAAGACCTGGATTTCGCGACTGGATGACCTGTGTTAAATGCCACAAAACCTCGAAGACTTGCAGGCATCAGTGGCACAGTGGTTAGGACTCTCGCCGACCATGCATACGGTCCGACGTTCGATCCCCTGCCGACAAACACCTGATATCTATGGTCGGTCGGCAAAATTTGGGTTACCGATATCACACACTGAAAATTCCATACTTGTACCAAAAATACAGTGTGGAATCAAGCTGTAATCAAAAAAATACTGGCTGAAGAGGCTAGTGGCGAAGACACGAATTTGGATGAACATAGAGAAGACGGAGTTGATGAAGATAGCCAGAGGTTACTTACTTCACCTTTCTAGGAAGTACGGTTTCAACCACAAGAATTCGGAACTGATGAAAGTTAAAGCAGGCCAGTCAGAACAACGAAATACGAAATTTATACATATTAGGATGGAGAGTTCAGCAGGTTGGGTGTGAACAGTAAAGTAAAATTATAAGATGGAGAAAGTGATTTAGAAGATTCGGAAACACAATAGTGAGTAAGTCTTGGTAGACGGATGCATTTTTGGAAACTTGTATCTCTACATAGCTAAATTATATACACTTTATCTTCCACGCACCATTTGCACAGATCTCAGTGTTGTGCTACTTCTGGCCTTCATATTGTGTTTCTTTGTGTCCTTTTCACGTTTCCCTTGTATCTCCGCAAGGCTGTATCATTTTCCTTCTCTGACATCAAACGCATCTTCATACTGTTTGATGTTTTTATGCCGATGAACGCCTCTTCATATACTACTGATAAATATTATCAGGAGCACTCGCCACAGTATTATATAGTTTTATACATACAGTATTGACGTCCACAGCATCACAGACAGCTTTGTAAAATATGTAAAATAAGTCGTTGTATGTTTTTTGCTACAAATATCGGTGCCTAATTTCCGTATTATTAGATTTGAACCAGTTGTCAATTCTTGCTCAGAAGATAACTCTTCTGAACTTGTCTGATTGTGATCTATATCTGTGTGTTTGATAACATCGGTGAAATTCTCGGCATTATTTGTTTTCCTCAGTTTCTTGAACCACAAATTACCGTTTTACCATAGGGCGAAGTAGCTACGGTAACAATTTTACTGTAAATCTGCATTCCAAGTGCTATTTAATAAGATAATTTTTTCTCAGTGTATGGTTCATTAAAAATAAACCCCGGCGGTGTGCAATAATGAAGAGTCCCAATCTAGGTGGACGAAACAGCTGTCCAGTACTCCCTGTTGGTTTTCCAATTGTTCTCTAACTGATCTTAGCTCATGATGAAATCTTGTCACCAATCAGTTGAATCCCTACAAACCGATACTTAAATATCGATGAGATGCTCACTAGCGGCTGACGCTATTCAACTAGGTAGTCACCTAGTGAGATTCTAGTGAGAAGTCGTGATCAGTATCGTGCAGCAGGTCAGGTGTGAAGACAAATACTCGCCGAAGACATTTGCTAGTGTCCGTGCTGTGTTGTGAATTGGCAGAAGTTGGAATTCATGGGTTGACCTTTGGATTGAGGGAGGTCCCAGTGACTGCCTAATGGTCTACGAGCTAGCTTGTCTTGTAATTATAAAGTGTTGGGTTTGAAGTCTGGCGGTGTGTGTGTAGTGATGAAGAGTATAGAACTAGGTGGACGAAACAGCTGCCCTGTACTGAAGTGGTGGCTTCCGATTGTTATAACAATAAACCTTGTGCACTGTGGTAGAGTGTAATTCCATTATGGGTAAATTTTGTTTTGATAAAGTCTCACAGTGTGTTATACAGTAATGTTTACTGATGACCACGTTTCGAGCACAATTTATTACTGCTCATAATCATATCAAGGTAATCACACGACTTCCTAAATTCATTTCTATATATAGTTCCATTGTTTTTCACTTGATTTGATTCGTAGTAATATTTTCCATATTTCGGGTATGAGTGATGAATCATTCCTATTGCATGTGTTCGGTGTAGATTCCATGAACCAGGCAGGATTCAGTAATCAACCTCTCTCTGTCTCCACCTACCTAGATTATCGCCTGCAGACAACTAATTTTTATTACTACGAAATAATGCTTCGAAGAAGTAACCGGTTCATGAGTAAAGTAAAATAAAACTTTGATGTGTGAAACATTTCACGTCTCTTTTTTTCTAAATTTCGTAATGTATGTATGATATTTGGCAATATGTTCTTCTATCTCATAAATTTTCACAACTATTGGATAAGTGTTATCAATTTTTTTTTTTTCCATTCTATATACTTTTTGTACAGCACAATAACGGCGTGGTTCACAGAGATCTTAAAGCAGAAAATGTTTTCATTGTAAGCAATATGTACGTTAAACTTGGAGATTTTGGTTTTTCTAAATGTGCCGCCCCAGATGCTGCTTTGACTACTTTTTGTGGTTCCCCGCCGTATGCTGCTCCAGAACTCTTTGTTGCAGACTCCTACCTAGGACCGGCTGTTGATCTTTGGGCACTCGGTGTTCTCACATTTTATATGGTAACTGGAAGTTTACCCTTCAAGGCTGATAGTTTACAGAAAATTAAACGTCTTATTCTAGCTGGTGAATATCGTATTCCGTCATATGTTACACCCCACTGTCAAGTGCTAATCTCTGGATTACTGACTCATTCTATTGACAGAAGGTATACAGTAACTCAGGCGAAAAATTCCCCCTGGTTTTTAAATGTCGACTGGGCACTTTTAGCCAGACACAAAGATCCAACTCCTGACGAAATTGATGATGCATCTGCAAGATATTTATTGAGAAGATGGTGGAATGTGGATACCATGGAGTTGGACAAAGCACTAAAAGAAGGTCCCAAGAATAAGCTAACCGGTATTTACCGCATTCTTCGTGATAAAGGTTTACCGTACAAAAATGATCCAACTCTACCTGAACAAAAGTACAAGAATAGGCGTCGATCTAAGCGCAATGGTTCCTCCAGTAATGGAAAAAGTAAACCTAGACAGACTAATACATCGCGTAGAGAACTGACAACTGTTGACCTACGAGATCAAAAATCTATCAAAAATGAAAATTCTACACGTACATGCAGTATTCTGTAAAATAAACAAACAAACAACATACACACACACACACAAAGAATCTATCTGTAAACAATTTTTTTATTGTGATCTACCTGATTGATCTGGATTTTTTTTCGATTTGCCAACTACATTCAATCACTCACCCATCGATTCGTCCCATTTTCACAATAATGCAACAGACAAGATCTAGCCTGCCTTCTACTCCCCTCCCCCTCCCTTCCTCTTAAACTAAATAGACCAGAAGTATGCAGTTCTCCTAAAAGAGGTGTTGTTTTTGTCAATATATATATTTATTACTTATTGTATAAGTCTTTCTAAAATTGTCGTGTTTTTTTGGTTCTTTCATTCTCTGAGTAAACAACTTTTTGTTTATCACTTTTTGTACTGACTTTTCATATTGCCGGAGTAACAATTTATTTTATTTCACAAAGAAGCGTCTGCCTTATATTCATCACCTTTGCTGCCTCAATTATTATTATTATTATTTCCGCGTCTAGGTGTGTTTACAATAAATAAATCTTATATTTTCACACAAGATGTATGTAGTAAGCATAATTATTTCTGTGTTGTATTAATCGGTTACATAAGAGAATTTTCTCGTTACCTGGATTATGATTGTGACTGGATACACCCCCCCCCCCCAATCAGTCAGTCAGTCATTATCGACCAACTAAATCCTTCTTTCAATCATTCAGTCAATCAACTAGATCCCCTATTAAATGTTTCACACTGTTCTTCTCTCTTCGTAAAGCATGAGAGATGATCAGTGCATCCATCGATCAGCGTTTTGCACAGTGAGTGACTCACTGAGACTGAGAGATGAGTGTTTAATTCAACTGAATACATATATGTGCTCCTATCTTCTCAATCTTAAATGTATATGCATGCATGTATGCGTTGTCATCGTTACTGTACTGTTGCAATCTCTACACTGGTATTCCCCTGTTCAACAAACAATCTTGTTTTTGGTTTTCGCCTTTTTGCCAACCATGAATTAATTGCCTTCCTCTTGTTTTCTGTTTTTTTGTGTTCTCTTTCATTTGATTTCATTATAATAATAAAAAAAACAAACAAATTTTCTGCTGTGAATAAAATGTGATGCCAAGAAAATACCTTATTTTGTAATTCGAATTTATACAAAAAACATGTCTGTGAAATTTTCAATGTGATTCTACACTACTTTCAATGGTGCATATCATTCTATGAATAATCTTTATTACTATTATTATTACTATTATTATTATTAAAAAGTTTAGGCTTTAAAATTCAGCGAATTTCAGTGACATACTTCGGGCTGAGAGAAATCTATGCGAATGTTTGCTAACTCTAATGTGTTGTTCTGTTATCACAGTATATAGAACACAGACCAACAGGAGAAGGGGACATACACAAACACACACAATCCTCCTTGTTACACAATTCACGACAATACTTTGATAAGCTGTAGGACAGATAACCAGATAACGAATAAAACGTCATTTGAAATTGAATTCTTCTTCTTCTTCATCTAGTGAAAGTGTAATTAAATTATTCGTCTGGTAAAAACAGACCTACTGTTGAATGCTGTTGTATTTTTTGTTATTGTTTTTTTTTTAAATCTAAACACTCGATCCTGGTGTTTTTCCACTGTTTGGTCTATTAAATGAGCATACGTACATACTCCTAGAACTTCACACAACACCCCCACCCCCACGTTTGCCATCTCATATATATATGCACTGTTTATATATTATGTAACATGCTGTGAATTACTATTTTTACCTTTTTTTTCTAAATAGTATCATATGGTTTCTATGTGAAAAAGAAATAAAATAAAAAGATGTTTGTTTTTTTTTTGAAATCGCCGCCTTTTGTTTTATTTTGCATTTGTACCGTGTACGCATTGGCATCACAGAACAAAGCATAGGATGGTAGTCAAACCTGCCTCGACCTCAACTTCATCGGCTTTGGAAAGGCCTTCGACAGACCACTTCAACACTATGCCGTACCTCAAGTCTTTATCAACCTCATTCAACCACAGCTATATGACAGTGACACGTGTCAGGTGATCCACGATGGAAAACTCGGTGAGGTGTTCGAAGTGCATACAAGAGTAAGACAGGACTGCCTGCCTATTATCACCAACGATGATATTCTTAATTGTGGTGGACTGGATTATGCGTCAGACTGTGCATTGGGAGTGAGAAGACAGGAATACGCTGGACCATCGATTAGAAGACTCTAGAAGATCTGAATTTCGCGAGTAGATGATTTATGTTTAATGTCACACAAACTCGAAGACTTACAGGCGAAAACCAACAAACTGGCTGAAGAGGCTGGTGGCGAAGACATGAATTTAGATGAACATAGAGAAGACGGAGTTGATGAAGATAACCAACAGACCGCAACAGCAACCAGCATCAATCACCATCAACGGTAGAGATTTAACAGAGGTTACCTCCTTCACTTATTCGGCTAGGAAGCATTGTTTCAACTACAGGAATTCGGAACGAAGGAGGATGTCAAAGCCCGCCAGACAGAATCAGAAAGGAAAGATTCTCCTTGATCAACCTGAAACCAGTTTGGAAATCTTTTGCACAGACTCGGCATAAGGAACAAGATCCGGGTTTTCAACGCCAATGTCAAGTCAGTCAGTTCTTCTATGCGGGTAAGAAACTTGACCACCGTGTCACGAAAAGGATTTCCGATACCTAGTTACAGACTTTTATCAACTGCTGCCCCCTTCGCTGGCTGACTCCATACTCAAGATCAAATGGCCAGCCGGTCAGCCAGAAAGAATTAGAAACAAGAAACTCTGACTGTCTGAGAACAAACTGACAGGCAGGAGTCAATCTCTCAACAAATATGTAGGCGCAAACGGAGATGGATCGGACATACATTGAGGAGGCCATCGAATGACATCGCGTGCATTGCAGCCCATCGCTCGGAAGGAATCAAAATGGGAGGCGACGAATGGGTCCTCCTAGGGTGACATGGAGGAGGTCGTGTGAGGAAGAGATGACAGATTTCAGGCATTCGTGGACCCAGATGAAGAAGGTGGCATAAAATATAGGAAAGTGCTGATGTGTTGTTGAAGGCCTATGTTCCACCCCGAACCCAAGGGAACAATAATACTAATAGTAACCCTGTGTTTGAGACCTACATTCCCTCATCCCCGTCCCCCACCCCCTCTTTAACACTAATGTAAGAGATGAAACAGGCAAAAGTGGAAAAACAAAGGAAGATATCAAAGTGTATAGGGAATGCTTACAATAAAAATAGAAGTTTTTAGTCAAGTATGCTGTTTTACCAACGATCAGGCAACAGCCATACACATTAATCCCAGTTAAAAAGCTTCAGTTCTCCACAAATGTTTGTTAACCTTGATTTTTTTAAAAATAATACTGATGCCTTAAATCACTGATCTGTTGAAAGCTTACACAACTATACTACTCGGAAGTAATATTTACTTAACATGAGGAGAAAGAGAGAGAGGTAGACAGAGTTTGAACTCTTTACTAGTACTTCTTAAAAATTCTTCGACATTGTGTATTCTTTGGCTTCTTTTCTCTTACTAATCTCCCGTTCATTCATATTGAAGGTTTTTCACATCTAAGTTATAAGGAGTTGAGGTTATGTGTTACACTGTTTCACCTTGTAAACAGTTTATTAATAGCCTGAATAGTTAAAAGCATTAATTGCCTAGTCATTCGGTATAATTCCATTATAGGTAAAATTTATTTTCATAAAGTCTCACAGTGTTATACAGTAATATTTACGATGTGACCACGTTTCGAGCACAATTTATTACTGCTCATAATCATCTCACATCAAGGCACTACTCACAGAAATTTCTAACTTTGTCAGTAGATTATGTCTAAGAGAAGAAATACATCGATATTACTGGGAAACTTAATAATATACGAAATGAAATTGAAAAACTCAAACACAAGCTCAAATCTTTGGTCAGTGATAAAGATCATGTAATTGTTGTTGAAACATCCAAAAAAGGCTAGAGAATCAACATTAAGAAAATCAAAATCCGCACGAATAAAAACTTCAACAAACTAATGGAAGAAAAGGACACAGTAAATGAAACTGACATCAACGCTTCATTCTCTATTAACAGAACAAAATGGGTGATCAACCTCTCATCAAGGGAACTAAGCTCTAGTGAGATAAAAGTACTTGAGAAAGGGCTAAATTTCAATGAAACACTTAGTAAATTAAAACCAGAAGATGTCATTCCTAACATAGAAGTAGCACTAGGTTCAATAGATAAGACGACAGCAGAAGAGGTTCGAACACAATGTGCATTAACTCTTAAGAAACAAAAGAAGGCATAGTCAAACTTAACAACATCGTAAAGACTAGCTCTAATTAGTCTAAAACAGGATAAAAACATCGTCATCACAAAAGCTGATAAAGGAAACTCTACAGTAGTTTTGGATAAATCTGACTATATCAAGAAAGTCAGTCACTGAACATATTGAGACGAGTCCATATGAGGAAATTAAGAAGCCTGTAGATACAATAATGAATAAGGTTAAGAAATCTACAGCGGAATTAATACGCAGAATGAAGCCATCACTGGGTCAGTCTGAATGGTTTAATTTAATGCCTAAGACTAATAACGCTAGTAGAATATATGGTACTATTAAAATACACAAGCCAGGTTACCCCATACGACCAATAGTAGATTTCAGGAATACTCCTACTTATGAATTATCAAAACACTTAGCTCTAATATTATGCCCCATTAGAAATCGTTCAAACTCTAGACTAACTAACTAATTCATATGAGATGAAAAATAAACTAAATGACATTCAACTAGAGAATGATGAAACAATGGTTAGTTTTGATATAACTAGTCTTTACAGGAATATACCAATCAATATGGCCTTAGAAGCGGTTAAGAGATAACTAACTGCAGATCCTGAACTCACTCATAGGACGAAGCTGCCCATTGAGGAAATTATTTTAGGAATTCAGTTATGTCTCACAACTACTATCTTTAAATCCCAGGACAAAATATATAGACAAGCAGAAGGTGTAGCAATGGGATCACCAATATCCCCTAATGTAGCAGATATATTTATGGACAGCTGGGAAAATATTACTCTCAATACATTTGATCGTACTCCAAAAATATGGTGGAGATATGTGGATGACATCTCCACAGTGCTACAAAGAGAACATATCTCTAGCTTCTGGACACATACAAACTCATTAGTGGAGGGAATAAAATTCACATTTGAATCGGAAAATGAACAAGCAGAATTAGCTATGTTAGATTGTAAAATGAAACGAATAGAAGAAGTTAGACTGTACACTAGCGTTTATAAAAAACCAACGTATTACGCTAATAGACATTTAGACTTTAATTCATCTCATCCGTTAACTGTTAAGGCAGGCTTAGATAAGTGGCTAACAAAACGAACAGTAGCACTAAGTAGCACAAGAAAAGACCTAAATGATGAAATAAAACAGATAGAAGAAGCTTTGTTATCAAATAGCTATCCCATAAAATTTATTAGAAATATGAAAAACGGTCAAAAGCAGAATAAAAATTTTCAAGTATTGGTTTTGTAGGGATTTTGTTTGATTGCGTGGAGGATTTCATCATGAGCTGACATCAGTTAGAGAACCACTGGAAAACCTGGGAGTACTGGACAGCTGTTTCGTCCTAGTTTGGGACTCATCAGCAGTACGCACCCACCGGGATTCGAACCCAGGACCTTCTGGTTACAAGGCGAGCTCGTAGACCATTGAGCCACTGGGACCCGATCCAATGGTCCTTGAATTCTAACTTCTGCCAATTCACGACATAGCGCGACCATTTCGCAATGTCTTCTTAGATGAGTTACTGCCTCATCTCCAACCTGCTGTACCCTACTGGTCACGGCTTCCCACTAGAACCCCAGGTTAACTGCCTGAATAGGGCCAGTCACTAGTGAGCATTAGATTAATTTTCAAGTATTGGTTTTGTAGGGATTTTGTTTGATTGTTGTGAAACTAGTAGTGATAACATAAATAAGAAAGAATATAAGGCATCTACAGTGGTTTCACCTTATAAGGAGAGAGGGGACATGTAAGACCCTCCGTACGTAGGATTCTTAATAAAGCAGAAATTAGGGTGGCATTGAAACCTACAAACTCACCCAGGGAAAAGCTCTGTAGGTTAAAGGACCCTGTCGGTTGATCCAATTAGACAAAAGAATATAATTTACAAAATACCTTGCAATGACTGTGAGTAAGGTCAACTGCACAGATCAGTCAAACTGGTAGGTCGGAGGTAGTCAGATTGTCGGGACATAAGAATTTAGCTAAGGCAAAAGTAGTTGACCCCGAGAAGATAAGTAATTTAGAAAACAGCTCAGCACTACATTGCACTGCATGCACTAACACAAAACCACACAATAGGATGAGAGAGGGTTAAAATTCTAACAAGTAATATAGGTAGGTGGAGATAGAGAGACGTTGACTACTGAATCCTTCCTGGTTCATCAAATCTACACCCAACAAATGCGATAGGAATGACTCATCACTCATAGCGGAAATATGGAAAATACTACTACCAGTCAGGTCAAGTGATGGAAAATAATAGAAGTACATAAGGGAAGTTAGAAGGTTGTGTGAGTAGTGCCTTGATGTGAGTTGATTATGAGGAGTAATAAATTGTGCTTGAAACGTGGTCATCAGTAAACATTACTGTATAACACTGTGAGACTTTATCAAAATTAAAATTTTACCCACAATGGAATTATACTCTACCACAGTGCAGAAGTTCTATTCTTATATCAAAACCTAGCAAAATCTAGGTTAGTTGACCCGAATAAGTTAATAAATCTACAGAATAGTTCAGCCATACCACTACATGCAATTACACACAACCACACAATAGGATGGATGGGATAAGATGACAGTTTTAAAGTCTGATGTAATTGGGTGGAGGGAGAGATTGGTAATGGAAGCTTTGTTTATCGAATCAACTGCGAACCCTCACGATGAATAGGAGAGAACAAAGAAAATTGTAAAACTCAAGTTTCGAAGTCGTGTGATTATAATTGATGAATGATTATGAACAATATTAAATTGTAATATTATAGGTTTCCAGGCCGTAGGTGTTACGAACTTCCTGAAATAATTTGAGCGCCGAGTCAGCAGTTTATCTGCTGAAGAAGCTGTGGCTTACACAGCGAAACGTTCAGAAGAATCTTGTTTTGATTTTCTTAACACGCTGGGATTAATTTAAATAATTTATAATGAATATTAAATTGTGTTCGAAACATCGTCATCCAGTAAATAATACTGTTTCACTGACTGTATGATACATCTAATAAACAAACTAATATGGAATTACTTGCTACCACAGTGCCCAAATTTTACACAGATATTAAGACAGTTTTCACTATTATCCTAGAAATGTTCCCCGTCAAGGGTCAAATTAATAAAATTATAATTAGGAATTAAGATGCCATAATAGACAGGGGGACGGAAAAAAATACTCAATCAAAGTATCATCATAATTATTGGGAAGATTTACATATTGTGCAATTAGGGGTTGGAAATGTAGAAATAACAAAAATAGACAGGATGTTTGGATAAAAAATCTAGTGGGATCATAACTAATGTGACGAATAATTGTTTATGCAATCAGGAATTAAATATGTAGAAATAATTAAATGACAAAATAGACAGGAAGTTCGGATATGAAAATATGGTAGTGTAAATAGGGATTAAGAAAAACTTAAAATCACATGAGTAAACAAGATTTTTGGATAAGAAAGCCAGTGGGATAGTCACTATTAGAAGAATCACCTGTTTATGATGGCCATGGCAAGGACAATGGTTGGACGTACTTCGGTTGGATACATAGCGTGGGTTTGAGTTTTTGGATGGCTAGTGCCTCGGCTATGCCCAGATATGAAATAGAGCATATAGACCCTATTCTATGTGTACGACTAGCCTGGTATTATGATTTTATGGTCTGAAATATCCTTTGAAAAATGAAATGAATGATTTCATGACCTTCATTTTAGTAAATACATGTTCGTTCACTATTGTTTCCCAGGTGTGGAAAGAAAGGTTGGAAGAAAGGGTACTTATTCAAACTAACAAAGAAAGGAGACCTAAGTCAATGCAAGAACAGGCGCGGAATTATACTCCTGTCCATCTCAAGCAAAATACTAAGCCGCATCATCCTGCAGAGAATCAAACAGGCCAACCTGGATGAAAAACTTCGACCAGAACACGCTGGATTCAGGAGAAACAAGTTATGCATTGATCAGATCGCCACATTACGGATCATCATTGAACAGAGCTTGGAATGGCAGTCAGTCAGCTCTCTATCTCAACTTCATCGACTTTGAAAAGGCCTTCGACAGCGTCGATCGAGAGGTGATTTGGAAACTACTACGCTACTACGGGGTGCCACCGACAATTATACATCTCATCCAACAGCCGTACGACAATGATGCATGTCAAGTAATCCACAACGGGAAACTTGCGGAATCCTTCGAAGTGAGGACAGGAGTAAGACAAGCTGGCTGCCTACTATCGCCAATGATTTTCCTGATTGCAGTAGATTGGATAATGCGACAAACAGCGGGCAATGAGGGAAGAGGCATAAAATGGACTCATGGGTTGACAACTAAATTTGTCGTTTTACTTCTTTTTCGTTCTCTTCCGTCTTACTTTCCTGACAACTCCAACTACTACACTTATTATTATTAAGGATATTATATATATGTATATCAACTTCCACAAACTGGAAGATATGCAAGTGAAAAGCAACTCGTTGGCTGAAGAAGCATCCAGAGAAGATAGGAGGGACTTCAGGTGAACATACAGAAGGCAGAAGTGATGAAGATTCTCGGGCAACACCACCAACAGCAACAACAACAACAACAGACAACAATCAGCATAAATGGGAGAAACCTGAAAGAAACAACCTCTTTTACCTACCGACCTGGGAAGCATCGTTTCAACTACATCGGGCGGAACTGACGAGGATATCAAAGCAAGATTCGGAAAAGCAAGACAAGCTTTCACTAATCTCAAGTGTGTGTGGAGGTCAACAGAACTGCTCAGCATCAAAAATAAGATCCGGATTTCCAACTCCAATGTGAATTCAGTCAGTGCTACTTACCATACGTACTGATCAGAGACTTGCAATGCGCGTCATAAAGAGCATCTCAAACAAACTACAGACCTTCATTAACAGTTGTCTTCGCTCAATACTCAAGATCAGATGGCCGGCCAGAAAAGATCAGCAAAAGGGTGAGATCTCTGGGAGCGAA
The DNA here is from genome assembly GCA_944472155.2 of Trichobilharzia szidati. Taxonomy (NCBI): domain Eukaryota; kingdom Metazoa; phylum Platyhelminthes; class Trematoda; order Strigeidida; family Schistosomatidae; genus Trichobilharzia; species Trichobilharzia szidati. Next base: position 176,475,702 of record OX235279.1, read on the forward strand.
CCAACCAGGAACCAATTGCGAAACAAATAAGCAGAAGGAAATGGGGATGGATCGACCATTTATATGAGGAAACCATCAAGTGAGTGACATCACTAGAAAAGCCATTGCTCGAGTGGAACCGAAAGGGAAGCAGTGACTTGGTCGTCAGTGCAAGGGTGACTTGGAGGAGGTCATGTGAAGAGGAGATGAAAACGTGTGGGCAGACTTGGAGCCAGGTGAAGACTCTAGCAGAGAACCGAACGCGATGGCGAAGTGTGGCTGAAGCCCTATGTTCCTCTAGGAATTAAAGGAAACAATAATAATATAACAATCCCAAAACTTCATTTTACAGTGACGCTTAATTGTCAGCATCTGTCATACTGCTTACACAACAGGCATTTATTCAAAAGTGAAATCTTATTATATAAAGATCAACTTCCAACATATTATTACCGACAACCTTGAACACTAACTATGCTTCACGATTATTGGTCTGAGGTTGATTACTTCCACTTTGCTTGTCCATAACTAAATTAAGCAGAATAGACGGTTGGATTTAGAGTACAGCACTGTAGAACTACCCGAGCGTATAAATATGGTGAAGGCGATTTCACAGTCAAGCAAGCCCTTGATATACAGCAACTTATTTTCTGAACAAAGCCAAGATAATATGTGCGTCGGTGGCACAGCGGTTAGGACTCTCGTCAACCATGCACATGGTCCGGGGTTCGATCCCCTGCCAACGCACACCTGATATCACTGGTCGGCCTGCAAAATTTGGGCTACCGATATCATATGCTGAAAATTCCATACTTGTACCAAAAATACTGTGTGGTTTCAAGCTCTAATCTAAAAAAAAATGAGCTCATGTTTTTATTATTTCGAGACTTCTCAGCTGGTTACACCTTGAACAGTAGCATAATGTATATTTTTGCAAAGGCTTGAACATACTTTTCTCGCAACGACAAGAAGCAATTTGATAGGAACTAAGGATAACATAAGTCCTGAATGATGTAAGTTGTTGAATTATTATTTAGAGCTAGACAGAATGACTAATTATAGGATAATTCGATCAATACTCTTGAGAAGAGAGTTCAAAATGTTTGGGTAGAAACAAAGTTTAACTAGGAAGAGTATGACAATATAATAGGTTGCTTAGCTACTGGAAATGTTTTCACAAAGTAGCGAAAAAGGACAAAAGAAGATATATGACGTAATAAAAATGTATACTTTGCTATATATATATATATATATATATATATATATATAAGTTCGATCACCGACGTCATGCAAGATTCTCCATTATCCCTTTCTGCGTAGGCAGATTTGGTTTTAATTGTTTGATGGTGGCTGCCTCAGTAAAATGTAGCAAAATAGGCTTCTTTTGTCTGTTGATCATTTTGAACGCCTTCATATTGTCCACAGCATGCCCTAGTGTCCAATAGATGAAGCTCAACCATGCTGTTTAGTACCTGTGAGCCCTATAGTCCTTTGACACGTAAACAGGCAGACAAAGCTGGAGGTAATATTGGGCGGACGTGTGTCTGCCTTTGATTGTCTTAAACAACTGATCGTTTGATACGCACATACAAGCTTGGCGAGTGCATATGTTCTTTTCAGGGCAGCGTTCAGTCTGCATCTTATTCTACTGGCAGTATCGTCACCTTTGAAGGCAAGCTGTAGAAAGATGGAGTTTCTGTCTACTGTGCTGCGAATCACTTTATCTAAACTAAATTTTCTATGCTTGTCGATGCTATTCTGTGGGTAGGTATTATCATGCAAGCATATTCTTTTTCATTTCTTCGGATTCCGAGTGGTACACACAGCTTCCATCTCTTGAGTAGTGGCTATACTGTTTCAACTGCATGCGGTTGCTAGCCTCATGTCCAACGTTTTCTCTTTTCTCCAGCCTAACTATCCGCTTGTAAGCTACACGAGGCTCAGTAGATCATCAGCTTGGAATCTAACGGTGACCACTTGGGTGACTGTTAATATTTCACCACTGAACCAATAACCATACAACATCATAAATCGACATGAATGTAACAAAGGTGATGAAAAATATTGACACCTTCAAAGAATGAAGGGATTTCCAGCGTGACTATGAGATCCGAATTTCAGGGAAGCTCTAATCTCCATTGAATTTTTAAGTGAACGAAATATTCTCCCACTGAGTCGTTAGAAAAACACGTAAATGGCGAAAAAAATTACTTCTGGACGACTCATTTTCCTAAGCTGCATTCACTCGCTCTACCGTGGCCAGAATAATATTCTTACTTTAATTTTGTTCATTTTATTATGTAAGTTTACTAATATTACGCCTATTATTATTTAATTATCATTATTATTACCATCAGTGACTTAGGACTCTGCAAGAACTGGCGAGGAATCATGCTCCTATCGACGCCAAGTAAAATCCTGAGTCGCATCATCCTGGAGAGAACAAAGGACGCACTGGATACAGAACTCCGACCAGAACAAGCTGGATTCAGGAAAGGCAAATCATGTTCTGACCAAATTGCAGCTCTACGCATCATCATCACAGAACAAAGCATGGAATGGCAATCAAACCTCTACCTCAACTTTATAGACTCTGAGAAGGCCTTCGACAGCGTTGACCGCGAAGTAATTTGGAAACTACTCGAGTACTACGGCGTACCCCAAATATTCATCAACCTTATTCAACATGTCAAGTGATCCACAACGGAAAACTCAGCGAAGCGTTTGGAGTAAACACAGGAGTCAGACAAGGGTGCTTATTATCACCAATGATATTCCTAATCGTGGTGGACTGGACTGGATTATGCGTCAGACAGTGGGAAATGAGAAGACAGGGATATCCTGGACTGACGTGAAGAACCTAGAAGACCTGGACTTCGCGCGTGGATGATTTATGTTTGATGTCTCACGAAATCGAAGACTTACAAGCGAAAACCGACAAACTGGTCGAAGAAGCAGCAAAGACAGGACTCCAGGTGAACATAGACAAGACGGAGGTTATGAAAATAACCAACCAACCAACAACAACAACAACAGCAATCCAGCGCCAATCACCATCAACGGGAGGGATTTGAAAGAGGTTACTTCATTCAATTATCTGGGTAGCATTGTCTCAACTACAGGAGGAACGGACGAGGATGTCAAATCGAGAATCGGGAAGGCGAGAAACACATTCATCAACCTGAAACCAATCTGGAAATCTTCGTCACTCAGCCTGCATCAACAACAAAATGATTCGGATTTTCAATACAAACTTCAAGTCAGTCACTTCTTCTATACGGATCAGAAACTTGGCGGCGGGTCACCAAGAATATTTCCAACAGCCTGTTGCAGACCTTTATCAACAACAACATGTCTTCGCTCTATATCGAAGATCAGATGGCCGGAAAGAATCACCAACAAGAAACTATGGGAACAAACAAAGCAAGAACCAATCGCTCAACAAATATGCAGGAGAAAGTGTCGAGGATTGTACACTCGCTGAGGAGGCCGATGGGTGACATGGCGCGTCAGGTCATCACTCGAGTGGAACTCGAAAGGGAAGCGGCGAGTGTGACTTCCAAGTGTGACATGGAGGAGATCGTGTGAAGAGGAGTTGAAACAGTATGGACTAGTATGGATGCAGGTGAAAAGTACAGCAGAAGACAGAAGCAAGTGGAGACGTGCATTTGAAGCCCTATGTTCTACTAGGAACCCAAGGGAACAATAATAATAATAATAATCACCATCATCCATATTTTATTATCACACCATTACCGTCTATTAATAAAACTGCGTTTTCATACAGATTTCATATGAAAACACCTTCCACTAGTTCCCGTCTATTCTACACGAGCTTACTGATCAGTCATTATCTCACACTTATTACGTCATGCTAACTCCTGTCTCTTTTCTAGCTTACAATTAGTCATCCCTTCTAGGTTACACTTTGCATTACTCAATACATATAAGAATAAAACTTGGGCACTGTGGTAGAGTGTAATTCCATTATAGGTAAATTTTATTTTGATAGAGTCTCACAGTGTTATACAGTAATGTTTACTGATGACCACGTTTCGAGCACAATTTATTGTTCATAATCATATCAAGGTAATATGATAATAATAATTTACTAAGGCTGTAAGCAACTGAGGTGATGAGAAGCCAAGGAAATAAGCAATGATGGTGCAAGATTACTGTACAGAAAACCACTGTTGTTCTTGCTTTATTCACACTCGTCAGAAAATGAACTTTCGTTTTTCTACTAAAATAAGCTTTCGTTTTGTTTAGTGTTTTTTTCAAATAAGTCATTTAGCAATTTGTCTTACTGATCTCGGTTTGAAATAATTCTCTGTTAACTGAGAAGGTAACTTGTATAGAGGTCTAATTCATCTATCATCTGTAGTCATTATTATTTGAAAATAAAAACTCATTTTACTGCTCAGTGCACGTACTGTAGACAAATAAATTATTTATGATATTTGAAGATTTTGTATGACGTCAAACAACTCCCTGTTGCTTTTTTATTACTTCTTAATATCGCACCACTAATGTAGTCTTATACATTCCGTTGTTACCAAACTACTAAATAAGCGGGTAGTGAGACTGGCAGCTGCGCAACTAATAATTAAAAAAAACCTAAATAAGTAAACATTTTCTAGGTATTTATACCTTTTTTATTGATGGAAAGTTCAGTGTGAATGCAAGAGAACACGTTTTTGATTGTACAGCAGGGTTTTAAACAGACAAGCCAGCATGACCAATTATAACAGACGAGTGCCAACTAGCACGAAACCCAGGTCAAGCAAGGCTTCCTGTAGCTGATTGCCTCTAACCATCTAATATCATCAAATCAATGTGCACCGTGATGGCAGGCTACCTAGAATGGTGGCTACATTGCAAACCTGACTGATAGAATTCAGTCTACACCAAAGAAAGGACTAGACACTTTGCTCTAGTTACTAGTGTCCAATCAAGATACCCACTACAGTCCTACAGGAGGTCAATCACGAGCCCGAATAACTCAGTGGTAACGTCTGTGACTGCAGCACTTGTTGACGCGGGTTGGAACCTCAGAAGGGATATGAGTTCCTTCAAGGTATCAGATATGCCTTGCTGACTGGTGAGTGCCAACTAGCACGAAACCTGGGTCCAAGGCTTTCTGTCGATTGCCTTCAACTATCTAATATCATCACGCCTATCATCATCACATTAAGAGGAATTGTGGTGAGTATTTTATGAGTAACTAGACTTTTCTGTAGATGAAATTATTAACTACTAAAGTACAGACTTAATTATATTCATTAGTAGGGATATTTGAAGGGGCCATAGCCGACACGAAATAGCTGTCTAGCGCTGTCTTGTCTGCATTGGTTTGTCCATGATAAAATCCACTTTTCAGAATCGGTTATTCCTTTCTAAACAAATAATAAATAATCTCAATAATGAAAAAAGAAGGGCATTCTGTTTTTTCATGCGAATGACACTTATAAGTGAATATGCGTTGGTAGTTCAGCGGTATTGTGCTCGTCGACTGTTATAACTTCAGTGAAGTGAAATAACCCCATCGCCAATTTTTTATAACTGATACTGAAATGAACGAGAACTGTAGTCACTTTGTTCTGTCTGTGCCTGCCTAATATGCCTATCTGCCTCCTAAAACTCGCTAAGCCAGCAATGACGGAAGGTTGGGCGTGAGGCAAGCAACCTCACGCCGCAAAAGTTGACATCACTGCTACCAGAGCTTCAAAGCTCTAGCTTGAAACCCTATGTTCCAGTGGGAACGTAAGAGGAACAAAACAAAATTAAGTGGAAATGTAGTTAGCAAGTGGAGAAAAAACTTTATTCAGTTGCTCCATTATGTTACCGAATTTTACTGTGACCTACATGATATCAGAAAATAAGTTTTAAGTGTGGAAAAAAATTCCTTTTTCAAGAGTTCTGTCTTACACATACAACAGGTGACTCCAATTTTGTACTTTTCAGAATCAAAAATGTTTGCAGTGTCAGTTAAACAGATAAAGTAAGAAGTGAGTTAATTCCATTATGGGTAAATTTTATTTTGATAATTCACAGTGTATACATAATATACTGAAACGTTCGATTACTTATTTATATATAAGAATTGAGTTAGTTATCCCGCATACTGAAGCTTATTTTTGGATATTCTTCTGCGCCATTTATGTCTCTTTGTCTGCATAATATACAAGGAAGAAATTTCTTCTAAGGGTCAGTGTTAAGATGATAAATTGTTGGCTGATTCTCTGTCTGCCAGCTGTCTTTGTTTTTCATCCTCTCCAACTCTCCATTTCATATTCAGTATCGAATGAAGGGGACAAGTACTGATAAAAGTTTGCAGCAGACTGTTGGAAACGCCTCTGATGACGCTTGCGCAAAGTCTCTAAAGCACATAGAAGCACTGACTTGACATTAGTGTCGAAATTTCGAATTTTCAATGTTATTCCAAGTGCTGTAGATGTGCACTGGTATCAGTTTAATGATAGCCCACCTGCTTTTTCAGTCAGCTGGCTTCAAGATTCTTATTCATGCCACCACCTGTAGCTGAAACGATGCTGCCCAGTTCAAGTAAGTGGTAGAGATGAATTCCTTTAGATTCCCACCATTCATGGTGACTTATGCTTGATGTTGCTGGTAGTCAACCATCTCCATCACCTTTGTCTATTGCATATTCATCGGTCGTTCGACGCGCACCCTGTACAACAGGATTCAAGAACACTATCCAGCATGGCTGTGAAAGGCAACAGTGGTGCAATAAGGAGTGCGGTAATTGAACATCTGGTTAACAATGACCATTCCATTTCAACAAACGCCTCCTTCAAAGTAATCTACAGAGTCAAGAACAACCTATCAAAGGCAATACGGTTTCGTCTTCTTTGTATCGCTGAAACTCTGGACATTCACATAGAAAAACCGGAGCTGTGCATACAAAAGAGGATTACTCAACCACTTCTACTGTCTTGGTAACAACTTTTTTGATTTGATTTGACTTTTTGATTTTGATGACTTAATTTTGTTTCTTTGCCTGTTCCTTTAATTGCTTTGAATTCTTGTATTCATTTAGAAATCTTACGTAATTTCGTATTATCTACTTTGTTCCTATATGCATCCTGAGTAAAACTCACTCATCAAACTATTCATATTATTACATAACTTCTTTTAACAACTGATTGTGACAACTCATCACCTTTATTACTACCCTAATTTCATTAAGACCTAATTTTCTTGACTGATTTTCTATTACGTAACTCCAATTACCAATCTTCACCTGTTTGGTTGAAATAATCATAACCAATTGTATTTTTGTTTGATAAACTTATTGTACACATACATACAAAACAACACATATATATTTGCGATTGTACAGCTAAGAAAATGAATTCGCCGAAAAGAGACTCTTCGCTGATCTACGTGTTTTGTTTTCATTCCTGCATATTCACATGAAGTCTGGTGTCTTCGTCACCTTTTCCGTCAAATTGTTGGTTTCCCCTCGTATATCTTCGATTTTGATTCTACATAAGACATAAGATATCATCTCAGAAATGCTGGTCTAAGAGAGTCTTTCCATCGATAGCAAATTCTAACGACATTGCTAGGTGGTTAGCGAGTTAGCCTTTTTATTTCTAAAATGCCTGTAATGGCTTTCAGTAATAAAATAACTCAACTACAGCTTTATGCATCTCGCCTACAGACTGGTTCATGCAATTCTTGAAAAATATGCATGATTAATTATTTAAAGATACGTTTTGTCTGATATAAATATTAATGCGTAAAACACAGACATGATATTATTAATCAAACTGTTGTTAGGTATCTACTCTGCGATAACTCTGACTAACATTTACTACTACGCCTAGAGACCGGTTAAAAAACTTCGACTGTTAATGTAAAATACGTGTGTTAAGAATTTGTCTGACAAATATTTTGAATGTTTTATGAGAAAAACACTCATGAGAGTATAACAATTTGAAGTTGAATGTTACACTTTTCGATTAGAGTACAGTAACTGATTGATTACTCTCAACGAAATGTTAGATAAACAGTTATCAACATCAATTCTCAGATTGTTGTGCGTTTTACATTTGAGCAGTTGATTATGAACTTAAACAACAGTGAAAAAAAGAAACGTCCAGGGTTATCACAACAGAGATGTCTGATAAAAAAAGCAACAACTCATGGAGAATTCTTAAAGCTAGCTAGCCAGCTAGCTATCTTCAAATTGAAGTCTGCTCTGAAGATGTTGTCTAAAAAGACAATGAAAGCTCCGCAACTAAACCATCCAGTTCCAGCCTTGGTGGGAACATCATCACTCACTGCGGAATGCACGTACATCCAGATGACGAGTCCAAATTAGGACGAAACACGCATCCTGGATTCCACTACTACTGTTACTGTCAACATTTCGCTTTGAAATAGACGCTTCCTGATATCGCTCTACCGCCTATCATTAAGTACTTGCAGTTTTGACAAATCCCCTACTCAACTAGTTCTTGCTAATTCATTTGATTCTGAAAAACTGTGAAGGCGACTTTCGTTAAAAGATTTAATACACTATGCTGTTCTCAGTTAGATCCATCCAAATCTTTATTTCAAATACACAACTATCGACATTTACAAACCACTGGGCTGAGGTCTTCTTAGTACAGTAATTTTAAATGTGTTTTTTTTTAAAAAAATTACTCCTAAATATCTCTTTTGAAGCTACCAAGACAATTGTCTAGCACGAGTTACGACTTTTAATCTGTCTGCTGGAGTGCTCTATTCATCTTTCTCAACAGATTAATAGACACAAAAGTGCTAAAATAAAGTAACAGTCTCTTTCAAATCATCAGTGAATACCGATGTACTAGAAGATGCTGATGGGAGAATGACAGCAAAGATACTGTCATTGCTAGACATCTCATCGATACAGATCATGAGATGAACATTAGGCAGTGCTTTAAAACTATCAATGGACAAAAATTTTCAGCTTTTCTCAACTTTACCGAAGCTATCACAATCAAACACTTGAAACCCACTTTATATGTTTGGTGAGAAGAAGTTATAAGTCTTTCTTTGCCCTGATGACTGAGTGCCTTTACTCCCTCTTTCATTTGGTTATGTGATCTTTGGCCTAAAACCTTCCCACCCTCCCTTTACCATAGGGTAACTCTGCTTGTTTCTTGTTTTCTATCATTTGAGTTGACTTCAGCTCACCATACTGTTGCTCAGTTTATCAGTTACTCATTATCTTATTCACCTGTCTTTATCTTTTTACTTTTTTTTCCATTGTATTCAAACATTTATTTTTTAGCTGAAGGATTTCATCATGAGTTGACATCAGTTAGAGGACCATTGGAAAACCAACAGGGAGTACTGGATAGGTGTTTCGTCAGGCTTGTTTGGGACCGGCACTTCAGCAGTACGCGCCCAACAACCGGGTTCGAACCCAGGAGGCTCTGCTCGTAGACCATTAAGACACTGGGACCCAACCCAATCCAATGGCCAACCCATGAATTCTAACTTCGGTCAGTTAATGACATAGGGCGACAACTTCACAATGTCTTCTTCAATGAGTTACTGCCTCACCGTAAACCTGCTGCACCCTACTGGTCATGGCTTCCTACTATAACCCTAGGTTAAATGCCTAAATAGGGCCACTCGCTAGTGAGCATCAGATTAATTTTCAAGCCTTGGTTTTTTGTAGGGATTTTTTTTTGATTGGTTAGAGGATTTCATCATGAGCTGATATCAGTTAGGGAGGTTTTCCAATGGTTCTCTAACTAATGTCAGCTCATGATGAAATCCTCTAACCAATCGAACAAACAAAATCCCTCCAAATTAGAGCAATACTTGAAAATTAATTCACTTAACTTTCTGATAAGCACTTCGTTAGTTAATTTCTATACAAGTTATGGAAATTATTAGCAACAATCACCTCACTGGTGTACTCACTATCTTACATTAGTAGGCTGTAAAAAAGAAAATAAGTAAACATTGGTGACTTTGTTTGCGTAGAAGTTATGCACAAGTGAAATAAACCTAAAGATGCTTTAAAAAAAAGACACAATTTAGAATATTTAATGTCTGCACCACATGCTGAACAATTTCATCAGTAATTGATGTACTACACGAAAGCTTTGAATAATATAAATAATTTAAATTACAATAGGCACTACATTATAACTACTAAAAATATCTCCAGTAGAATTTACTATTTATAATCATGCTTGGTTAACGTGTTTTAAATATTATAGTTATTATGCCTATGATTATGATTGTGAATAGGTAATTTCAAATAGTGTCCAGTAGATTAATGCTAGACCACTATAGAATAAAGTTCTCTAGATTTGTTTATACGAGTTTGACCATGGATTGATGTCAGCTAGAGAACGATTGAAAACCACCGCTGCAGTACTGGACAGCTGTTTCGTCAGCCTGGCTTAGGAATCATCGGCAGTGCGCACCCACCACACGGGTTCAAACCCAGGACCTGCCGGTTACAAGGCAAGCTAGCTCATAGACCATTAAGCAGCCACTGGGACACGACCTGATTCAATGGCCAGTCCATGAATTCTTACTTCTTCCAATTCGTGATGATTTAGCGCGATCACCAACCAATGTCATCGGCGGGAAATTCATTCTCACTCCCGACTGGGTGGACCTCAGTGGTCACGACTTCTCACTAGAACTCCAGGAAACTCTGTCCTGTAGCAAGTCACTAAACAGCATCAGATTAATTTTCAAGAATTTCCTTTGTAACGATTAGATTTGCTTATACGAATTTGTTTCCATTAAACTGTAGTGTACCTCCCATGATACCCTAATAGTAATAAGAATAATAACCATAATAACAATGATAAGAATAAGAATAATGAAATAATAAAGTGGTGAATTTGTAAACTTAAAAGTAAAAAAGAAGAAACAAAGAGATAAATAATTAAAAAGTAAAGGAATCAATAGTCAGAGTAATCAGAAGAGTGAGTAAAACAAAGGAAACTGAGTGGGGATTAAGGCCGAGTTTGGTTGAGAGTGCGATATGTAAGGGTGACGTCTCATTTCAGTCAACAGAATAGTCCATTTTGACACAGTCCTTGGGTTGGCTGCTGCATGATGTTCCAGCTTCCAACTATAGCTTTCCATCAAAGTTGCCAGTGAAGAGTTTCAGGGGTGGCGGAAAGGAATGGGTGTGCATTCGAGTTTTTCCCTCTGGTGCTCAACTTAATTGTTACATCGAATATTGCCCCTGTAAACACTCAAGCTATACTTTATATTCCACTTTGCATTTTGTTTTAATTGGGCTGTTTGCGGTTCACTGGACTGTTGTATATATTTTTTTGGAATGTGCACATTTTTGTTAACTGCAAGCCATTTTTCTGTCCAGTCATTGTGTTCTTGGTATTTGGATCCCGGATAGCCACATATTTGAGGAACAATAATCTTGTAGTTCTTCAACAGTTTTCTGTTAATATAATTACATTTGTAACCTAAATTACGTTCAATAAGGTTAGTATAGTGTGCCATATCACTAGCACAAACAGTACTTTACAATATAAAGCATCCCCAAATGAGGCCCCAAATATTTCTGTACAAGTTCTAGAGAAAGCTCTGCAGTGAATGCGCCTAACTACCTACGTGTGAAATGTATAACCGCATATGCCCCAACGACATCACTTGTATCTACTTTGTCTGTTGGGAGAAGACCTAAGTCGCACAGAGTAGGATACAGCTACACAGATGGTGACTTGGCCCCAGTGTCTTTGGAATATGCAGTTGCATTTTATTTCTCATTATAAAAGCTTGAAAGGCTTTCAACTGACCTGTTGTCAGTTTCCCGTGATCCTTAGGTTTGCCTGCAACCTGTTTAAGTCTTCCAAACATTTCATTGTTATCCAAATCTTTACGCTGTCAGCATAAAGAAGAGCGTGCCATTTCAGCTCACTTGTAAATCTGGAAGCGGGAATGGCCCTAGAATATAAGCCTTTGCTACTCCTGAAGCCCAGCTGTGACAAGATGACCTTGCATGGTTGGCTTTGTTAGATAAATTTCTTTCATTTAGAAAGCCCTCTATTCATGAAAGAGATGAGCTGCTAACATCCTCTTGGCCAGTTTTGTGAAGGGGTAACATTAGGCGAAACGGTATCAAATGCCTTTGCAAAATCAAGCAAGGAAGATTATATGGACTGGAATATTCATATCTCAGCATAGTGTCCAGTCAGTACCTGCTAACAGTGGCTTTGTTGCACAAGGCTCACCTCTCGTAAAATCATGTTGTGCTTCATGGAGACTGCTGTTTGCATCAAGTTCTTTCTTGATATGCACGTCAAACAGTCTTTCCAATTTCTGTGATTCAAATGGAGGTAGGGCTGATGGTCTATAATTCATTGTGTTTTTCGATCTTCACCATTCGACATAGGAGGAAAGACAGCTGTTGTAGAGTTAGTTCCCCGAAATCCTTAGGCCATACCATTCATCATTCAACATAGGATTCTGTTTAAATCCCCCAATCTGGCTGAAGGTAAGCAGCCAAGCATCCACGCTGTTCGACACTCTGTCGTTTAGTTTTTAGTGCATGTACTGTAGCATAGTAGGCTAAGCAGACATCACTGACAAACGTTTCTTCAGCATATTAGCATATCGCACGTACTCGTCAACATTTCTAATATCCTAAAATGTCATCGGTCACACCACTTTTTATACCCTCATTATATTTTATCGGATAAATCATTCCCATCAGTATCTCATTACAATCCCAGCTTGAAAGAAAACAGCTTACTTATTCGAAAGCTTTTAAATATAGTAGAACTGGAGAAGCACACCAACTTTCAATGTGTTCACAGAATCGTATACATTATTTTCCCACTACAACTCTCATTTTGAGTGAGTTGAACAGAATTAGAATGCTCGGTAATATGTTTGGAGTAATAGATCAATATCAGTAAGGCATTCTAATTCAATGGAGGGTTTCTCATATAAGGAGTAAAAGTTTCTGTGTTCTTCATAAATTTATTTTTCTGTGGTGTCCAGCACTCCAAACACTTGCTACAATAGCCAGACTTTTACTTACCGCTTGAAATTTGTGCGTTCGGTAACTATTTTTGTAAGCCTCCTGCCTTTCAAATATTTTCTTGCACTATGTCACATTCATCATAATTGGTCCATCCCATAAATGTGTCGGGCCTGATTGTTTATTAGACATAGAAGGATGCATGCAGCGTGATGTCTTCAATCATTATATGCCCTGGATTATATCCTTCAAAATATAAGCTGTGTTACAAGTCAGCAGTGCCCTGAATGTTTAGAACTTGGAGCTTGAGTAGTTTTAAGGATCTTTCGCATAGCTACTCAGGATGGTGATGAAGTTGTGTGGAACCGAGAAGAATTCGTATACATATAGTGTCAATGATGGTGAATATTGATTGGGCGCTCGATGAATGTTTTTTTTTTTCGAATAAGTTTCCTGTTCGTTGGAGGCAACAGTCCCTGCCATGAACTAGGCGTTCGTTCGTTGACAGAAGACCGGAGCAATACAACCAGAATTTTTTTAGTGCGATCATAGTAATCAACTGTGAATCATATGGTCAATCTGCTGTGTAATTTACTAGATATAACGGTGTATACTTGGCCGACCAATAAATCTTCAACTTGCTGTCCGTCTTTTAATACGGCCTGCGTTGAAATCGAGGTGGTTATTATATACGCAAAACCGTATTCTGAGTTCCACAGAGTTGTCCTCTGGCTACAGAAAATTTTCCTGACACCGTTATTCAGGCATAGAGTACAAGTAGTACCCTGTGAGTCTGTTGTGGAGAAATTGGAATCACGAATTACCTTGACGGGACTACTACAGATAATGGCTTCATGTGATAAACATCATCTGATAATAGTCTGAGAACAGCAGACCTACTCAAGCGTTAAAGTAGTGTGTGGTCAGAGATCCCTAACACATAAAACTAGAGTTAAAACAAACACGACTACAGAGCCAAAAAGGCGAAGGTAAATGTGTAAACACTATGAAATAAAACACTCAGTGAATGGAACAATATGATTGTGTGGAATTTCAATGATTCCAGTGGGTCTTGCCCAGCTATAAGGCATTCCCATCTTTACCTAGGTTTGTGGTCTTATTAGAGAAATAATCATGGTCTTTGTCTTTACCATAGAAATAATGGATAGGATAGGAAGACAGCTGCACACAGTATGCCCAGGTGGCAGTAACTCCTTGGGGCAGTACTGACCAACAAAGTCACAGGCTAGCCAGTACATACAAGCTCAGACCAGGTGAGTCTTTGGAGGACAGAAGTGAAGAGAAATATGGCCTGATTCCATATTAGTTTGTTTATTAGATGTATCACACAGTGAAACAGTATTATTTACTGGGTGACAATGTTTCGAACAAAATTTATTGTTCATAATCACATCAATTATAATCACACGACTTCGAAACTTGAGTTTTATAGTTTTCTTTGTTCTCTCTCTCCTATTTGTCGTCGTTGGGGTAATAGAATTTTCCAGATATCAGGCTGGACAGGTGTTGAATCATTTCTGTTACACGTATTCTCTCTCAGTTGATTCGATAAACAAAGCTTCTGTTTTAATTCTTTCCCACTCGACACCCTGTTACATTAGATTTTGAAACTGTCATCTTATCCCATCCATCCTATTGTATGGCTGTGTGTAATTGCATGCAGTGAGTGCTATAGTTGAACTATTCTCTAGATTTCTTATCTTATTCGGGTCAACTAATCTGAATTTTGCTGCTTGTTTTTGTGCTCGGCTAGTCTGACTGACTGTCCCTGTTCTACTACTTCGACCTATTTATTTGACCCGGTAATGATTATGGCAGGGTATTAGATCAGCTAAATTGTTTTGTTTTAAAGCCTCCACAGGATCCTTTAACCAACAAAGCATGTTTCTAATTGAGTTTGTGGGTAATTGAATGCCAGCTACCTTTATTCCTGCCTTGTTAAGAATTCTGCGTAAGGTTTCCGAGGCTTCTTCCTTGTATGGAATTGCTACTGATGATTTAGATTCCTTATCTTCGGTGTTGTCATTATCTTGCGCATGTTTGACATTCATATCTGCATTAATATTACTAACAATTTAGTTTATCTAATAGCCTGCTGGAATGATTGTCAGATCAAATACGTAAGTCAAATTAGTAGAACCGCATCAGTCAGTCAGACTAGCTGAGCATAAAAACCTAGCAGAAAAGTCTAGATTAGTTGACCCGAATAAGATAAGAAATCTAGAGAATAGTTCAACTATAGCACTCACTGCATGCAATTACACACAGCCATACAATAGGATGGATGGGATAAGATGACAGTTTCAAAATCTAATGTAACAGGGTGTCGAGTGGGAAAGAATTAAAACAGAAGCTTTGTTTATCGAATCAACTGAGAGAGAATACGTGTAACAGAAATGATTCAACACCTGTCCAGCCTGATATCTGGAAAATTCTATTACCCCAACGACGACAAATAGGAGAGAGAGAACAAAGAAAACTATAAAACTCAAGTTTCGAAGTCGTGTGATTATAATTGATGTGATTATGAACAATAAATTTTGTTCGAAACATTGTCACCCAGTAAATAATACTGTTTCACTGTGTGATACGTCTAATAAACAGACCAATATGGAATTACTTACTACCACAGTGCTCAAGTTTTACACATATATTAAATATGCCTTAAATTGAAGCTAAATGCAAAGATGGCCCATCAACCTGATCTTGGAAAACAATGCTTACAAGACCAGCGTGAGTAAGCTGAACCTTAAGGTAATTTATACTAATAAGCGCGATACCGCTAGCTAAATCCACGACTTTAGTATAATATTGGATAGCTCAAGTCTATTCTTTCTGGCCGAATGAAACACAGAAGCCTAAGTTATCATGGTTTAGCCATCTTCCTGACGGCGCACTCAGTGGCCATAGAGGAGGCAGAGTAGTTCTTTACACTAGCAACCACCTCCACATTCGTTCCCACAAAGCTGCCTTTTGTAACAGTGGAACATAAAAAATTATCACTTGTGAGATTAGCTGCGTGGACTGCGAACTTCATACTGAAGTGCAATATGGAAATCCGAATTGGTAATAAGATAACTTGCTACTGCAGCACTTTAGCAAATTAGGCAGATTTAACAACACTCATTTTAGTTGAATGTAAAACACTTGACTTAGAATGGCAACTCTATTCTCCCAAAAACTGATGAATAATTTTGACTCTACATAATTCCTGACTACCATACTCCTTAAATAATGCACGCTTCGGGTTAACTCTTGGCTTGTTCCAGCTGGACATAATGATGTAGCATGAAGAAGGTGGTGTAAGTAATCCAGGGATTCATTCCCTATAGTTAAAAAACAAAACAAGTCGCCTAGATTACTAAATAGCTGGTGCAAAGCCCAAGAAAAGATAGACGACTGGCAGTGTGGCTAGCAATCCTACCCCGGAAAACCAATCAAATTGCTACAGAAACTTCAATGCACAATAAAAATATCAAAAATACCAAAAATATGTCAAAAAATCTTATTCTCCACTCGAATCGGAGAGGAGAAATGGCACAGCAGGTAGGTGGAAGCACTCGTTATGCCAATCAGTCAGCCAATGTGTCTTCTCTCGATGAAGGCAAGAATAAGAATAGGCACATGGGATGTTAGCACAATGTACGAGGCTAGCTGGGAAGGCTGCCCAGATAGCCAACGAAATGAGTAGATATGGCATAGAAGTGTTCGGCATCTCTGAGGGCAGGCAGAATGGATGTGAATTATCGAAGTTGTTAACTGGATAGTCAGTAATCTGCCCCAGTCTGGTCACCCAGAGGACAAACATGGGCACACTCAGGTAGTGAGTGCCTGTCATGATGTCACCAGTGCCAGTCAAAGTCCTAATGCAGTGGGAGCCAATCTCCTCATACAGGATTATGACAGCAAGATTCAACTCAGAAGGGGGGAAGAGAAGTTAAAATTATCATGCAATTCTACGCACAAAAGAAGGAAGATTTCTCTAGGCAACTGCAAATGTAGACATCAAAATCCTTATGGGTAATATGAATGCTAACCAATTGAGAACTGGCAATTATCATTATACTATCATCATTATTGTTATTCGCTTGAGTTTCGAGTGCAATATAGGGCTTCAAACACACATCACCACTTTCTGCTATCTTCTGCCGTCCTCTTTAGGTTGGACCACTGTTGTGCACAATCTCTCATCTTCTCCTCACACGATCTCCTCCATGTCACCCTCGCACCAACGACCCACTCATCGCTTCCCATTCGTTTTCCACACGACTGATGGCCTGCGCGCGATGTCATGCGATGGCCTCCTCAATGTATGCCCTATCCATCTCCCCTTTCTGCTACATATTTTTGGAGCGATCGGCTCTTCCCTGTTGGTTTGTTGTCAGAAAGCCAGAGTTTCTTGTTACTAATTCTTTCTGGCTGGCCGGCTGGCCATTTGATAAAAGTCGGTAACTGAGTGTCGGAAATCCTCTTAATGACACGCTAGCCAAGTTTCTTACCCATATCGAAGAACTGACTGACTTGACATTGGTGTTGAACAACTGAATCTTGTTCCTCATGCTGAGTCAGAGCAGAAGATTTCCAAACTGGTTTCTGGTTGGTGAAGGCGTGGGTATCTCGCCTTTCCGATTCTGGCTGGCCAGCTTTGACAGCTTCATCCGTCCCGAATCCCTGTGGTTGGAACGACGCTTCCTAGCCAGATAAGTGAAGGAGGTAACCTCTGTCAAATCTGTTCCGCTGATGGTGACTGATGCTGGTTGTTGTTGCCCCTGTCGGTCAGTTATCCTCATCACCTCCATCTCCACCTTCACTATGTTCACCTGCAGTCCTGTCTTTGACTACTGCTTCTTCAGTCAATGTGTTGCTTTTCGCCTGCAAATCTTAGAACTTAGAACATAAATCATCCACTTGCGGAATCCAGATCTTTTAGAGTCTCCTTATCGGTGGTCCAGCGTATTCCTGTCTTCTCACTCCCAATGCACAGTCTGATGCATAATTTGGTCCACCACAGTCAGGAATATCATCGGTGGTAGTAGGCAGACAGCTTTGTCTCACTCCTGTCTTCATTTCAAAAGCATCTCTGAGTTTTTCGTTGCGGATTACCTGGTAGGTGGCAGGCATTGTCATATTACCAGCTGTTGAATAAGTCTGATAAAGTCTAAGGCACTGCATGCCATAATGCTTAACTACTTTCCAAATTACTTCTCGGCCAACGCTATGTAACACCCTTCCAAAGTCGATCAATTTGTGACAAAGGTTCAACTGCCATTCCATGCTTTGTTCTGTGATAACGATGCGTAGAGCTGCAATTTGATCAGCACATGATTTGCCTTTCCTGAATCCGCCTTGTTCCGACGGGTGGAGTTCTGTACACAATGCATTTTTTATTCATTCCAGGATGAGTCGAACTAGTATTTTACTTGTGGTGGACGAAAGCATTAATCCACGCCAGTTCTTGCAGAGTGAGGCGTTAATCACCCTTCTCTGGCAGCTTGACAAGGTATCCTTTCTTTCAATCGATAGGCACCTTTCCTTCTTTCAAAATCTCTCGTAACAATGGCGTGAGAACATCTGCCGCAGTCTCTGCGTCTGTTTTAAGTGCTTCAAAAGGAATGCCGTCTGGTCCTGCTGCCTTCCCGGACTTCAGTAGCCTGATCGTATTCAGGATTTCCGATTTCGTCGGAGGACTGTTGTCCATTGGCAGTTCCGTGCGTGTTGTTGTTGGTACCTCTGGTCAAGCTGATAGTTAACTAGGCGAGATTGGGAACAGATAATACAAGAAGAGAACTCATCATGGTTCGGTAGGTTCTGGCTTGGCGAAATGAATAAGAATGGAGAGTTCTTCACATTTGCTCTGTCAATGATTCGGTAATCGGAGGCAGCGTGTGCGAAGAGAAGGACATACACAAGACCAGCTACATGGATTTCGCAAACCAAATGGACTTCATTGGAATGCTGCTCAACGGAGTGAATATGCCTGCTTGTTACAACCCAGAACTGGGACAGATGTGGGCTCAGACCATCATCTAGTTCAACGTGATGCTGAAATCCTTCAAAACAACTGAAGACAGGCCACCGTAATTCAAGTTCAACACTCAGAAACTGAAGGGCAAAAGTGCAAGGAATTCCCGCCTTCACTACAGATGAGATCAGAGCAAAGTCGGAGACACTATATTGTGTGGTATCACTGAGGAAACCTGTGTGAAAGGGTGAACATCGGAACTCTCTGAAGGCGATGCTTAAGGAAACGTGTACAACTTTCCTAGGAATAAAGAAGAGATAGGATAAGGAATGGCTCTGAATGGGCACCTACCTGGAAGTTAAAATGCTGGAGGAGAAGAGGATGGTGAAAGAGAAGATGACTCAATGCAGAGATGTACAACATAAGGAGAAGCTAAGTTCACAGCAGTGTTTGCTTGATCGGGAAAAGTGATCTACTTCTGCAATAAATTAGGACTGGACAACAAGTCAGTAAAATTAGGCAGGCTGCACAGTTTCTTCAGGCACATCAAGGTCACCCACCTCCATTGAGGTTGACACTGGGCTCTGCAGAAGAGGCTGAAAAATATTATTACTGGAGAAAATACAAGCTTTTGAAAGGAGTTCCAACATAGGAATAAGATATGATAGGCCATAGACTTATAGGCAAGTGGCAAGGGAGTTGCCGGAGCTAATACCCTCAACCTCCATGATCATACACAATGTTCTGAAGCTGGTAACTGGCCCTTCTTGTGAAAAAACATGCATAACGTGAAGCGATGGAGGCGGCTATCATCTCAAATGGTCCTTAGTGCTTCTACGGCAATCTCGATTTGCAGATTACCTCGTCCGGTTTATCCCACATTGATAAGATCGCCAAGGCTACTAACTGCTGAATTCAGCACCTAGGAGCGGTCATGCTAGTGCTTCAACGGTGGTATGAGACCTATAGTAAAATTGGGGGACTTATCCTATTCCGCAAAAGCCAACCTCGGACCTTCAAGAGGCAGCAGACTGAGGCCAAAATACGTCCTCATGCCTCAGTGACGCTACGGCAGTGCAGCACTGAGAATGGCAGAATGTAGAAACCTACTACAAACCATTGGAAATTTAGGACTGGCTGAGAACGTTGGAGACGACGCTAGGTAAGGCCCTAGTGGAAATTCATCGAAACTGGATTTTATCCTGACTGGTGACCAGTTACCAGTAGAAAATATCCAAATCATGACTTGCCCTAGGGAGAAGTCACGACGAAGTCTTAGTGTTTGGCCTCTCTCTCCGTGAGCTGCTACAGGGGGACAGTACGCAACGCTGTCATTGTTATAGCAAAGGTGATTATGTCGAAGTATGAGGCCCTTTTTCAGACGAAGAATGACCCATAGAATGGGCTGAGTTATCCGTAGAGGAACATCGGGAAGTGGCGAGAGGGATTATTCACACAGCAATCTCAGACACCGTCCCGCTAGTCATAGCAGATACGAAGAAAAGATCCTCATGGCTGAAAAGAGGCACTCAGTGTATTCTGCAAGCAAAGTGGAAGGCTCGATCTACGTGGCGAGTCTCCAAGAGCCAGACCCACCACGATGTGTACCTGTAACTCAAGAACCGGTAGAACACAGGAGTTAGAACTGACAGCAGGTAGTTAAGGGCAAACCTTCACAAAAAGCACCCAGAGAACCCCCAAAGGCTGTACCGAATCATGTTGTGGAGAAAACCTACTAACCGGGAGCATGCGCCTCAGTGGGTGCAAACGGTCAATATCTCACTAATTTTGAAATGGCTGAAGCATTCAGTTCAGACCTTGACAAACAGTTAAACAACAATTTTGGTACTACCGGTATAGGCCGAAAAGGTGACACTGCTATTTCAACGAAGGAAAACCCAGTGGCTGCTCCCCAAATAAACCTGATAATGGTGCGGAGACTCACAGCTAGGAAATCCCCAAATTGTGTTGACACCAGGCCATCTGTTCTAAAATACTGCACTGGACCTCTCTGCAGGCCCCTATGCGACCTGTCATTACATTCAGTGGATCGAGGGAAACTGCCGAGGGTGCGGAAAACAGTCTTCCTTTCTCCTTTTTTTCAAGAGTGGGGACGGGTGAAATGTAACCAGTTACAGACCAGTAGCACCACTCCCAGTGGTATCAGAAGTACTGGAAAGTGTTATTCATGACCACATCAGAGAACACCTCGACAAGATTAACAGACTTTATGAAGCACGACTTGCTTTCAGGAGAGATAGATGCTGTGTAAATAACCTGCTTTCGACTTAGAATGGTTGATTATCATGATGAGATATGAGTGTTTCCGTCCATGTGATCCTCATAAACTTTGAGAAGGCATTTAACACAATTTAACATGATCTTTTCCTGAACAGAATAAGTCAGGCGGGTATACGTGGGCAGGTTCTGTCATGGTTGGGGAACTACTTAGACGAATGGAAATTCTACACCAAAGTCAAACATGTCCGATTACCCTGGCACTGCTCGTTATCAGTACTCTGTCCTAGGGCCATTGACTTCTTCGATTTTAATCAATTATCAACCATGCCGTCTAAGCTGCCCAACTCTTCTTTACTCTGACGACGTAACGATATGGAGGGTGATAAAGTGCTTGGAAGACTCAGATAGGCTACAGGCAGACCTGAAGCTTCTGGAAGGCTTGGCGGTAGCCAGTGGTACGACTTTCAACCTGAAAAAGGGCAAAGTAGTACAACTAATAATAATAATCACTTTATTCCACAACAATAACAATTTACAGCATGGAATTTTCAGCGTTTCATTTTACATATTGCATTGGTTTAGCTCTTTTTATAATTATATAAATTTATGAAATGTTAAAAATATTGATAATTAATAGGAAAAAATAAAAACTCCAACAAAGTCACACCATTTCTTGGTGATAGTGAATAATAAATAGATAATATAACAAATCACACATGCAATAATATGCATCATTACATTTTATAGTTTAGTTAATGATTTAAAAGTTGTAAAAGTTCTTTTCTGATATTCGTCTCTTCACACAATACTCGTGCCAAATATGGTACGGTCGAATTTTTATATTTTGTAGTACGAGCATAAATGTTTATGAAATTTCTTCTGGTCTCACCCGAAGAGATACAAGGAAACAAATGTGAATAAAGAGGATGTTCACTATCAGACAAAATAACTTTAGCTAAGTGTCTACAAGAATTCATATGCCTATTGACAACAGTGTCGGTTAGTTGTGTCAAAGGGATAGCACTGACCCTACTCACAGCCTTCAATGTTCTTCGTATTATTATATGGTCTTTCTTGAGTAGCCCAGGGAAGAATAATGGAGAACAATAAAGAATGATGGGCAAAACACATGAATTAATGAATTGTATGAGAAGGGATTGGGTTATACCTGAGTGCCTCAACGTCTTTATGTAATAAGTCAGACAGAAAATCTTTTTAGAAACTATAAGAATATGAGACGACCAACAAGGGTTTGAAGAGAAACTAATGCCAAGATAAGAAACACTTGACTTACTCTCCATCATGTTACCATCAATATTACAACAATCATGAGATTGGATAAATCTTTTTCACTTCTCAAGCTGAAATCAACAGTATTACATTTAGTTGGATTTAGTTTAAGACCATTTGAGCCAGACCAATCCTTAACTTCAGCTAAGAAGCCATTCATATGGGAACAATCCGATGTGGAAACTACAGGGACAGAAACGGTCAGATCATCAGCATACTTAATGAAGTTAACTTTGGGTGAGTTCGGAAGGTCATGCAAAAAGAAAGAGAAAAGAAATGGAGAAAGTACTGCACCTTGAGGCACACCACTTTCAGTTAGCTGAGAAGTGGAGCGCTTCCCAGCCAAAACAGTATGCTGCTTCCTATCCTTAAAATAAGAAGACAGCCATCTAGTTGCCCAGGTCTCTGCCTGTGCTGAAATCATCTTTCCTAATAAAAGTGTCCTAGGAACAGAGTCGAAAGCTGCAGTATAGTCTAAAAAAGCTGTTCGAACGAAATTAGCACCCTTATCAAGGCAGGAAACAATATTGTGGTGTAGCACAATGGCTGCATCTAATGTACTTCTTCCACACTTATAAGCAAACTGCTTAGGGTCACTAAAAGCTTTTAAAGAAGGTTTAAGAATGTTCAAAAGAAGTTTCTTCATAGTTTTCAAAAAAGGAGATGTTATAGCGACCGGTCTAAACTTTATACCTGCTCCAGAAGATGATTTCTGTACAGGTACAACCTTGATTTCTTTCCAGTCAGCAGGTACCGTTTCCTTGTTAAATGATGCATTAAAGATTTGAGTAAGCGGATGACACAAGATGTCTGCACACTTTTGAAGAAGAATGCCTGGTACACCATCTGGACCAAGGCTGTGTAATGGATTTAAAGATTTCAAACATAATAGTACATCCTCTTCTTTAAAACCCGGAAAATGACCATTATCTTGACTAGGTACATCAGGTACAGGCATATTAATTTGTTTCATGATAAATGATTTGTTTAAAGCATTAACATCAGAATAGGCATCAACAGACATTTGTTTTTTACTTGCAAGTTTATTGAAAAGTTTCCAAATGTTTGAAGGATTTTTACATGATAAAAATTTTTCATTACATAGTCTGTTCAACCTTTCTATTTCAATTTTTATAAGGGTGTTTATTTTACGGACACCAGTATTATCACAGTTCTTATACAACTTCTCTTTTTGTCTTCTAAGTTTTTTCAGCTGCAAAGAAGAGATCCAAACAAAACTTCAGATAATCGGTTATATTAGAGACAGTAGCATCCAACTTATCGTCAGTAAATAGTTCCCAGTTGGTATCATACAACATACTTCTTAGTGCTAGAATGTCGTCATGGGAATATGAACGTTCATGTATCTTCTTTGTTAAATGACTGAACAATTTTTGTTGTACCTTGCCGTACACTTTCGGCAAAATACGAATAATGCAGTGGTCAGAGTTTAGCAAAGGAGCTCTCCCTCGGGTTTTATATACATCACGGTCGTTTATGAAAACCAGGTCTAGTGATTTGTCCAGACGTGTATTGAACTTGACTAGATTCTCATGACCAAGTGAAGTAAGAAAGCTGTGATCACATGACTTAAAATCACCACAGACTATAGACAACGAGTTTCCGAATGCAGGAGCAGCGAATTCAGTAAATTCATCTGCAAACGTAACTATATTTGAAAGGCTACAATTGGGTGTTATGTATATGTAAGCACCGGTAGGCCATGTAGTGCAAGCTACACTCTGTGCAACGAAAGCTTTTCCTGCACAACGTCGGAGCGCGACATGTTTAGTTCCGACGGAAAAAAGATAATATAATGTAATATATATTTCCTATCTATGTAGGACAAGCGTGAACCACACAGGTGGTGTAGCGAGAACATATGCAGTCATAAACTTTAGAAATAGACAGGTGCACTCACTCCTGAACTCTTTGTAAGGTTGTACGAAACATACATGAGACTACGCATTGAAGTGCACAATATTATTGCTCCTTCGCTACCTGGAAGAGACACAAACCTTTTGGAAAGAGTCCAAAGACAGGAGGACAAAGGGATGATGGGTTGCCAAAACAAACCATATGATGAACGGCTGAAGAAATTAGGTCTTTCCACACCTGGCTGCCGCAGGCTTCGAGGGGACTTGATTAGCACCTATAGGATTAAAAATGACGCGAGTCGTTCAAAAACAGGTATTCTGTCATAAAGTACGTATGAGCTTCCTCGTGGGAATCCACAAACTATAGCTCACTAGAGGGCAAAGACTTGAGTTCGCTACCGCTTCTTATCACTTCGAGTTTGACGCCCCTGGTACTGTTTGCCTGCAGATGTGACTACTGTATCGCCTGTGGACAGCTCTAGGCAGAGTGGACAATTATGCAGCGACACAAAGACACGGTTCAATCGGCCTATTCCCTTAAGACTCACACGCTATTAATGGATAGACACCTAAACCCATAGTTTTACTTCTTCACATTTTCCCTTATCTTACTCCCTCGAGCACTCCAATTATATGTCCCTAACACTGTTATTATTGTCATCCCTTTTTATGACCACATAGACGGTTGATGGGTGAAAGGATAAACCCCATTCACAGTAGCAACACGGTTTTAATACACCGCATACCACAAACTATATATAATTCATGCCAACACCAATCCTTTTGGAGTCAACCAGAGCTACGACAACGGGTGGCGAGACGAACTGCGCAGAAGTCAGTCGAACCTTCACCTCACAGTCAAGCAAGCACAAGGCACTAGCCCGCAAAAATGATATTGGATACTTGGTATGACCCTAGTCGATGCAGAGTTAGTCATTATGACTAGACGAAGATAGAAACAAATCCCTCTTCACTTTCAGAACGGTTCTTTCACATCGAATCATATCTGAGGTTTGATGACTGCATTCCGAAAATAATGACGTCGTTCATCATGATGTTTACCGAAGGCAACTAGCAGAACTATGTCATATGTGCACTGTAAGTCGAAACGGTCTTTATGCTAAGGTCCGAAAACTCCTCAGAAATATGAGTTGGCTCAAGTTACAGTCATCAGTATACTAAAAATAGAACCAAATGACGACTGTACCACTCAAAACTCTCTATTGATACCACTTCAATTTAGAGTGGGACTTTTCATTAGACAATTTGTTGACGAGTAGGGTGGATCAAAACACTATTACCACCAGGCATCTCGCATTATCTTTATCAATACATTTAGTCAGTCAAATCTTGGGCAGCCTTCGCCCCTCTTCATGTTTCATGAACTGCAAAATCGGTGTGCATTAAAGTCCTGAAATATCAGTGTGAATAAAACGACAGAAACCCGGTTAGATTTAAGTTAAGGCTGCGAAATTTCTCACCAGTGTCTCTATTACACAGTGCATTCAGTTACTTATCTCTTGCGTCCTTGCAGTCAAAGGTTCATACATGCATGAACTAGTGAGCTGTTGGAATCGACAACGATGTTCAATAAGGAGGTATATGATTCCTCTAATCCTTTCCGTCGATTAAATGTGGCAAACTACTATATTACAATGTGTCATCTACCCGATGTCAAAATTTATGAGGTAAGACCATGTCTCTCCTAATGTTTAACGTTACTGCTCATCAAAAGCAGGAGAATTTATGGGCAAAGTTATACAAGATAGTCCTCATTTTCAGTCTGCTGACAAAAAAAGCTCAATACGCTATAAAGTGTACGTCTAAATGGTTCAGCTTTCTTACCTAAACATTAGAAACATCCACCAGTGTGACTACACTGACTTAGTTTTCTGCAGTGCCTATTTCATTTAGTTCATGGAAACTAACATAGGACCCCCCACACACCTATACAGTAAATTTCGAAAATTTGTCAAATTTACGTGATTTCAGCAAATACCCGTCGATACTGTGTAGTAGTACACTAGTGCCATGCTTTCCTGTATCCATTATAAATATTCGTTCTTCAGAATTTGTATTATCAGTGTTTTAAAAGTTGGCCAGCTACAGTAGACAAACAGCCCAGACTCTTGAGTGCCAGTCAAAAGTAATTGAAAATTTAAACTAAAGTGTCAGTAAGTCAAGAGACCTTCATATCAGGTTCAGATTTGCTAAGTAAAGATAGAAGGCTTGAAGACCATATTAACCCTTTTCTAGTAAATTTCTGTGCTTGTCCAAACCCTTTCCAAATGAGTCAGCTGAGAGAGTTGACAACACTTCTTCCGGAAGTTGGTTTCAGGGGTTAACAGTTTGATATTTTTATTTTTGATTACAGCTTGATTCCACACCGTATTTTTGGTACAGGTATGGAATTTTCAGCATGTGATATCGGTAGCCCAAATTTTGCAGGCCGACCATAGATATCGGGTGTGCGTCGGTAGGGGATGGAACCCCGGACCATGTGCATGGTCAGCGAGATCCCTAACCACTGTAACACCGACTCCATAAGAATGTAGTTTTAAAAGTTGTAATTAAATCTTCGGTGTCTGATGCATGATAGAGAGAAAGCACTTGAACTGTTTAGTTTTTCCTCGTGTGATGAGTTAGACATGCCAAGAATCATACGTGTTGCCTTCCTTTGAACCCTTTCTACACTAAGTTAGTTCCCTTTGTGAAAAAGACTGGCTGCCTGCATACAGTTTTCCAGTCTTAAGCCCACCAGAGATGCACATAAGAAGGTGAACATGACTCTTTTATCTCCAGTAAAGGCTCTGCGAACAGCCCATAAGGACCTGAAACTACGTGCAGACAGCGCGGGACAGTGGTCTGTAGTTTTTAAGTCGTGACTTACTGTGAAACCTATGTCCAAGTGAGTCTGAAATGATGGGAGTGTTATTCTTTCGAGTTTGTAGGACCTGATAATAATAGTTTGTTCACATAAATTAAGCATTTTTATAATTGACATGTTGTACAGGCACAGTCATATTTGACAAGTGCAAGTTTAGATTGAACACTGTTTCATCACGTAAAAGTTGGAAAAAAAGAAAAAAACTGAAGACTTTAAAAGAAGTTTGTAATTTTTACTTTTAATTGAATAAGTTATAGGATATTGGTCTAACTCTAAATTTTAATCTTCAATATACTTACAGTCAGTCATCTTCACGCGGGAATTACGAAAGGCTGCGTTAACGGAAGGTAAGAAGAAAAACGATATACAGGTGATACAGTAAGACACATGATGCAGAGCTTACCATCATTGTCATCCAATCAATTAATAGGGGTGTAAAATTTATAAAACTTCAGAGTGGACGGTAAGTACAGCATTATTTTGCTATTAGCAGACACAAGGGACCAACTTTGCTATGAAAAACAGATTTTATGATGGAATTTGTTCCGTTGATCATTGTACGTGCTAACAATATTCTGAATACCTATCAAATGTTGGTTCTAGTTAATTCAAAACACCGTTCGAGTATTACAAACGTAAAAAGCAGTATTACTGCACATATACAGCGCTTCAGTGTAGTACCTACGAAAAGAGAATTTAAAGGCATTAGATTTGATAGTGCTTCGTACTAATGGTTAGTTCAAGTTTATAGTGGTAAAAAAGATAGGGGAGAAACGAATAATGATCACTGTCTCCTCCTATATTGGAAAATGCTGGGAACGGATACTGAAGAAGTTGAATCCAAATGCCAAAGTCCATAAAATACGTATAAGAAAGGCGAAGGTTTGGTAATGTTTATGCTGTTGTACTGATTCAACCAATGCAAATAATTGCGCGTTTCGCTACGTTGATCGAAAGCATCCTTTCTTTGGACCACTCTTACAATCTGTTGAGGTCTCCTTGGAATGTGAGCGTATCACTGTCCCCCTCTAGCTCCCTTAAAATTTTCAAATGATCTGCGTATATGACCACAGGGGAATCACTGATCACAAATAACACATTGGTAAATAAATAAGAGATGTCTATATGTCGTGCCTTGTGGCACTCCACTACAGACTTCCGTCCCGGAAGAAACCGTTGAGTTAGTCCCGAAGCTCCGTCTCCTTCCTAAGGGGAATTCACTGATCCAGTTTAGTAAGCTGTCCCTGATCCCACGACTATCAATTTTCCAATCGGTCTCTCGCGAGACGATCTACCGAAGTGTTTGCTGAAGTCAATGAAGAGAACGTCGACCAGTCTGCTGCTGTCCGAGAAATTTTCTGGAAGGCCATGCTATGTTGTGAAAGCTGTGTTCCAGATATGCCACAACAGCCTTCTTTATGATTGTTTCCAGTATATTTATAAGGCAGCTGTATAGAATGATGAGCCTGTAGTTTGAACGGTTTTATCTTGATCCTACTCTTAGGATGTGGTTAACAAGTCACCCTTCCAGTCACATCCTGTATCCCTCATATGTGGCCAGAGCCGATGCTGTTGGGAGAGGTGACAACTCCTCTTTAAAAGTTTTGGAGAAGTAATCTACCATTTTACTGTCTTTACTTGATCCTCTTCGGTTGTATCGTTGTCAGTAGCCAGGTTTGGGGCCCCAGTATATGTCGTGTTCAAGGAAATTTTTTAAGGTTGTGCCATTGCATTTTGAGTCACATGTATCTCGCACTTTATCCTTAATTTTCGGATTTCTGCAATAGCTTTGTTCCTAGCGGCGTTGTATAACTTTCTGGTCTCTGGAGTCTCAAGCGCAGTTAACGGGTTCCAGCATTTGTGCTTACATCCGAGTTATTGACGAGTCTCTCGGTTTTTCCAAGGGGGCAATGCTTCTGACCCTTTGGGACAGACCGAGGGATGAAAGGCTCAGGCACTTGGCGCATAAATTGGTGTAAACTGGTTCTATGCAGTTTCTACTCGGGACTCTAGGTTTATTCGTCAGTTCTCAGAGTCGGCTGCCGCGACGGTCGTATTCGTATCCGCTTTCAAACGCTTGGTCGAGCTGGGGTACTGGCCAATGATGCTGTTGCTGCGTGGTCACTTCTTCCTGCAGGAGGAAGATATACGAGGTCCATATCCTCGCCGTGGGAGAACAGTAAGTGCTGTGAGTCATAGCGCGTGGTCCTCACGACATTTAGGAATCGAGCTAGAGAAGCACTGGATTTCAGCACCTCATAGACAAAAGAGGTGTCTGAAGATGGAGTTGTTTGGCTCCTCCAGTCATCTGCGGAATTTTAAAGTCGAAGACCACGAGGCTTTGGCAGTTCAATATCCAGGAGCCTAACTTATCCTTTAAGAAGTCGTCTGCACTGCAGTCAGGATTGCAGCATATAGTAATGAGGTCAATTCCCTAACCTACGCATTGAAGTCTGCAACGTGAAAGTTTGCACGTTTCACTTCCGTCTACGAGAGCCTCAGCGCTACACGCGGTAGAGACTATTTGAGGTAGACGACTTTGCTACCCCCTCGCGGCATAGTCGGTCAGCCCTATGTACCACAAAATTTGGCAGGTTAGCTTCGTTATCAGTGACATCGGATGTGAGCAATGTCTCTGTGATGACAATTGTATTCGGGTTTCCTGGGTATATCATACTACCCAGCTCGGTCAATTTTATCAACAGGCTGTGTGCATTTAAGTAGAAAACTGTGAGCTCAGTTCAGTGCTTCCGTGAGTCACCCACAGAGGTTTCAGGACCAATAGACTTTCAAATATTACAACTTGAAAACCCTTTCTCGCTGTCTTAGTGCCGTTCGCCCAATTCTAGAACAGCTGGCAGTCTTCTAACACTGTCTGCTAGACGTATATCAGCTCAGAAACATATACATGATCGTTTAGGGGTTTGAGAGTTGCAAAGTATAGCATCCGTGCCTGTTTTACGGTTTATTACGACTTCAAGAAAGCGTACCGGTTGTTTTACTGTAGAGTCAGTCTTTATGCCGATTCTATACAAGCTATGTATATTCACACCCGATACAGTTGCTGGCAGCAAGAGAGGTTTGACTGGGTTAAAGTCATGTATAAACCTGGCCTTGGGATCCTAAGCCAGTGATGCTTACTGTGGGGAGAATGAGCGACCTGTTGGAGAGATCAGGTGTGCTTGACGTGACTTTCTTGCCCTACGGTTCAAGTGCCTCTTCGTTCTTCGTTGACTTTAAAGCTTTTAGGGTAGCTTTGTCTCGCCATCCACTGGCGTTGGTTGTGTCTGCCTTCTATCTAGCTGCGTGGATAGAGCCTGATCTACAAGTTTGGGGGCTGCCTTAACTACGGGATTATGAACTCTGCTACGCCTTTTTCTCATGACAGCAGGAGGCGAATTGGTGTTAGTCTTCTGTTAACTTGTCAGTGGGGCATATCGAGTATAGTGAGGACGACGCGGGGGTCTCAGCTATGGTTGATGCTTTCCTGTGTCGAGAGGCACCGACTTCATGACAGCGACGCATCGAGAATGTATACTGTTTCGTTAGTGACGCTAGCCGCTTTATTGGTGCCTGAGTAGTGGTAGCACCTCTACTGCGGCGGGGGATATTCGCAGTCCAGAAGCTTTAGTGCTTCCCTCCTGAACATGACTATAGCTTCTTTAAATCGGAACTCAGTAGTAGTGCATCTGTTATTACACGGCCAATTCGCTAGAGGTCTGCAGCAACGTTTTTATGCTGTAAGGGCTACGTTTGTGCACTTGCTGAGGAATCAATGCTTGTAGGTGTCACACACACGCCTTCGTCAACTGGGAAGTGACGCGTGAAAATAAAAATGAATTTATACGCAAAAAGCGCAGTTTGCATTGTCAAACTTGGAGCACTTTGATTGTATTAGGCATACGGGAGAGAGAAACGAGAATAATTTCCTGCAGATGAATGAGATATTCTGACCGTCCTGGATCATTCTAGATTTACCGCATAGTGCTATATGAGTCAGCCAGAGAAGCATAGATCAGTGTACTGCATATGCAATTTGTAACCAACGACAACACTGAAACATGTCACAAGGGCATCTGCACGTAGGAGAGACGATTCCACTGTAGAGCAATGTTTAAAGTCTGTGCGACGAAATCCCACAGGAATTATGTTTCTCTTAGGACTGACGTTATATACGAAACAATGCTTTACTCTGATATTTATTATATTGTCTATATTTAGATCTATTAATTAAATTAAGCATCAGTCATGTGAATTTTGTTTTACTCGCCTATATTCCAACGAAAGACCTTGAACTCTTGACTCGCGCTGTCATCAAAAGTTAGTTTAGGTTTGTTATTCTGTTACGCTTATTTATTTTGTTTATTTTAATTTACCCTAATGTTGCCTTTATCTACCTAATTTTGTGTACAAAATACTACTGAGTTTTATAAATAATATTATAAGAGGCCGCTGGTAATACTCTCCGACAACTTAAATCTCTATATTGAATGGAACACTTTGAAAGTTTCAAAAGCTAATATTTTAGTGGCTGTGAATTTTTTGTTCGATTGGAAGTGACCACATCGATGTTGGAATTTACGGTAGATATATGTTCACTGAAGCATTGCTATCATCAACATTTCCTCCCGTAGCGTTGTATGAACGACGAGAAGATTTCGTATGAATTTTGAGTAGTTATTATTGTCAGTACCACTCAGGCTTTTTTTCAGCACAAGGTTTCTTCAATTTATTTTGTAGTATTTCAGCGTCTCCAAAACTGTTCATTGCAAATAGGGTGTCTTGAAAATTTTACACCTTCAAAGTCCACGGTTTTACCTATTATGAAAAAAGCTTGTCATAAGTAAGCCATGCAACACTACTAAAGGTGAAGTTATAAGAATGCTTAGTGTAAGTGTTGTAGTCGTAGTAACAGGATAGACAGAGATAAAAATACTTGGAAATTAATATTCCTTATCAAGTGTTCCACCATCACTTTATTATAAGCTACCAGGTGGTGTCGCTAGATTTTTCATATTCAGTTGTGTTTATAAGTGGCCTTTGCGATATTGAGAAGAGATTGTGAGGTAAGAACACACCACGAGCAACAGCGTCCAGTGTAACACTTATCTTCTCTTAGTTGGCTACCAAACAGCATTTCACGAAATCGGACACTCAGAATGCTCTAGGTGGTGATACATAATTGGGAGCAACCTTTACGAAATTTCACTGCCTGTGTTACGTGTATATAAAATATGCGTTGGATACAGTAATATAAATAACAGCATTTAAATGTCAATCCATAGCCATGTCTACTGCCAAAGTATGTTTTAGCGACTGATAACCAGCTTTTTGTGTGCAAGTCTCATATCATTATTCTTGTTTTCCTTTGTTAGCATTAGACGTGGAAAAATGTTGTAGTCTGATGTAGTGACAGGAAAGCAAAATACGTATGGGGGACCAGAGATCATGACTTCTTTTGGAAAATATGTCAGTAATTTTGTTAAAACTGCAGTTTCATCTATATCACCTAATAAAATAATATCATACACCATAAGTCAATATGAATCCGAATATCAAGAGTGAGTTTGTGTCACGTGTTGTGTAATCTCCAAAATATAGCTGTGAACGTTTACTACAAGAAAAATCGATTTATTACTTTTACAAAGTGGCAAACCATTTTGATATGGTGTATTTGCCCGGACTGGTCGGCAGCTCAAGTAGTGGTGAAAATATACATGCTTACAGGTATTTGTCGTTGTTAAATTTGTAATTGATCTTCAAAATATAGCTTATTCCGATTCCAAGGTGAAGAGGAAGCAGGTGTTGCCATGTTTTCACGATTCATGGAGGTCCTTGACCCTCTGCATTTGGCCTGCATAAGCGTGGGTTTAACCATCGATCGTACTTGTTTGGAGAAAATAACTACTTACTCTCGAAACAACTATGGTTGGGGAGCTGCTCACGTAGCTGCAGCAATTTCCTGGCGCGAGCTCTTTCTCGGTGAGCCTGTTAGAAGGTAAGCTTATTCACTCATTAAACAAATTGAGTCTAACGCTTTAGACTTTTGAATGAATATGATCCTATCTCCGGTCTAACTCCATTAAGAATCGCTATAAAGGAAAGAGATGAAGAAACTGTTCGCTTTTTGGTAACTTTGGACAATATTACTGCATTTGAAAGCGATGGATATGGGAATACTGTGGTCCACTTGGCTGCTGAACACGCTTCCAAGAAAATTTTATGCGTAAGTTAAAATAGTCGCTTCTAAGGGATTATCTGAGTATTCACCTGTGAAACATATTCACTTGTATATATTATGTAGGTAGATAATATAGTCACTTGGTAAAGACGTCTTCGTACTCTGCAACCATAATACACAGCTCCCTGTTCTATTTGAGGGTTTACCATATCCATTTCTTTATGATACTTACCTGTTATCATCACTAGAGGACAAAGACATAGTGGAGTGTTCGATTTTTAAATACTGCTAGTCTTGATATTTAACCATCAAGGAATGCAACTGGATCCTTGCTAGAGGAATCAGCTGGGGAAAATAAAGTCTGTGATGCTGCTTGGTCACCGAAACTGAAGTGTTTGAAGTGCTTATTACCTCAAAGTTGACTGTCTTTCACGATGACCCTATAGGCTTTGTTTGTTCTATTGATATAATTATTTCTTTTCACTGTTAGTGTCATTTAAATGTCGATGTATGAATGCAGCAACTTAATTCGTTTTGTAACTTATCCAAATCCAATACAACGTTGAGCAATGAATGTACCTTAGTACCTGATGTCCATGTTACTATCGGGCTACTGAAGCCTCCGTAAGTGGAAAACAGTCAAACCAGTGACTCGTTGACTTAAAGGTGTCAGTTCCACCATTTTTCAGTCCAGTTGTTTACTGAACTGCTGGGTATTAGTAATTGCTTGCAAGTGACTTTAAGAGAAAAATAGTAAATTACCTATACATACCAATGCTGTCATCATAGTCATATCAAATGATCATAAGCAATAAATTGTGCTCGAAACGTCATCAGTAAATATTATTGTGTAACACTGTGAGACTTAAAATAAATTTTACTGATAATGGAATTCTGCTCACAGTGCGCAAGTTCTATTCTCGTATTCGAATTTAGTTAAGCTTACCTACTGTCATGTCACTCACTTATCTCCTCTTCATTTGCCTGGGGTAGACATCAAACATGAAAGGCGTGAGTATTCGCATCTCTTTTTCCTATGGACTTGAAAAATTGACTGATTTTTTTGAAACTTCTTAATATCTAAAACCTATGAGTTTGTAACCTTGTAGGAGAATATCTATGTGAAGTACCATGGAAGTTATTATGAAGCATATTTAATATCTCTTAAATTTTATAAATATGAGTAAGCCTTGTATTCATGGAGAAAGAGAGAAGAGGGAAGAGAAGGAAGGAAGGACTGGTTCACTTTCTTCCAATTTTCAGACCCTGTTTGAGTAGTATTAGATTCACGAACAGGCTATCACGTGTAGGTTGTCGCACTGCGCTGATGTCTTTTTAGTTTATTCGTCACTCATAACTGTTATTATTTTATTTTAATTCGCCCTCAATGCATATCTGTTTTTGATAACTATTCAGTTCAGAGAACACAACTACATCAAAATCATCCACCTGAGCTACAAATCTTCTCCATCATATATGCATATCTGTATGCTTAGTGACTGATTGATCTTAGTTCACTTGACAATGGCCAATGTTATCTGACATAGGGGAAGGTTGGAAAAGAGCCAGCCAGTGGTGGTCAAACCAAAACATGACCTCATCAGTCAGTGAAATCCACAACAGTTAGTTTAATCCAGCCACGTAGGAAGGTGTAGACTTTCTGGTTAGGGTCCTCAGGACGGTAAACACCAATGGCTGCAGGCAATCGGTGATATGGTTCAAAGTGTCTGGTGTAGATGCACCCACTCCTTGTGACTTATAATTTCCAATAAAACTATAGAGTTCTTCGATAATACTATTCTTTTTGCCTCATATCTCTGTTTACTGCCTGTATTTTGCGTTTCTTTTCACTTTCTTCTCTTGCTTTGTGTGCTGAGTGAAGTGTGGCGACTCAGACAGCTGCACATCGGTGCAAAGCAGTTCTGTGTTGAAACCAGTCAGTCAGTCAGTTTTAGTTCACTAGTTATTTCAAGTAGTATTCTATTTTCAATTTCCATGCAGCCGTTTCAGCTAATATGCACCAACTTATTTGTAATGCGTTTTCGTATATGTGCTTGATTTTAAACCAATACTCAGGTGGTTTCAAACCCTTTGAACAACCAAATGTAATTATTTAACCTCTTAAGTAAGTGCACCTTCTTACTTAATACACAATCTTTTTTCGGCGTACTTAATTTTGCTGAATCACCATTCTGTTACACCATTAGCCAATTCACTGCCCACTGAAATAAACACTTCGGTTATCCTGTTTTAGCGTTGCCTATGAAAGTAAGTGCCGATAAATTCATCTTGTCTAGTTGGTGATGAGGTTTTCACTATTAAATATCAACTTAAGTTATAAATATTTATTTATTTTACTAAAGCAAAATCTAAATAATTTTCTTTTTTCAAATAAAAAATTCATATTCCAGCTTCTCCTAGAAAACCTCAAAGGTTTAAATGTCAATACATTGAACATCTACGGTGAATCACCGTTGCACATTGCCTGTCGTCTTAATTCTCTGGAATGTGTAGAAGAATTGTTAAAAGCTGGTTGTAATCCGCTGGTTGGTGAGGCTGAATTATTCCCTATGCACATCGCTGTTAACAACGACTCAATTGAGTAAGTTTAGTGAATAATTGCTCTCAGTTTGTCTTTTTTTTGTTTTTTTTAAAAAAGTTGAACCACTTAGGCAACATTTTCCAACAAATTAATATGTAATTGAATTTTAGATTTTCTCGTCGATTGATTGGTTGAACGAAGTGCTCGGTCTCAGGCTGCGTGTCGGCTTCTTGTGCAGATGCTTCAACGATGTCTGGGCATGTAATTAGAAGTTAATTGGTGGATGGTGACTAGCAGTGGAATCCGAGCACTTCGGTCCAATCAGTCGATGGGAAAATCTAAAATTCAATTAAATAATTAATATGACCCTTTGCACAAGAAAGAGGTGGGTCTTGTGGCCAAAGTGGTCTAGTGGATAACGCTTTGGCGTTTGCAATTACGGGCACTGGGTTCGAGCCTCAGTGGGAACATCATCACTCACTGGGGGAATGCACGTCCACCCAACTGACGAGTCCCAAATAGGACGAAACGCGCATCCTGGACTACACTGCTGCTAGTCACCATCCACCAATTAAATGAATATTTACTTACTTATACACATCTTTGCTCGTTAACTATGCAGTCGAATTCACCACATGGGATTTTTAAGTATATATGATCCAAAAATGTCGGATAAAAGAATCGAAATGGACGCAAAGTTTAAATGCTTATTATACCAACTCGATTTTAATATGTCCGTCACTGTTACTTTTTTGTTTTTAAAAATATTCTACAACAATATTACCAGTCATATTACTAGTCATTTGAACTTGGGTAAATGCGGCACTTTCTGCCATGCATAGATATCTAAGAACATCAAAATCCAGGGAGTGACAGTACAGAAGAATATTTTTAATTCATCTTTGTAGGGAATTCTTCTTGTAGTAAACTTCACTTCCTATCACTGTCAACTGTTCATTTTTGATAGAGAATATAAGTTCCCAGGACTGAGTACACATACAATACACTTGTCAAAAATAATTACACTACAAATTGCCGTTTGGCTGGCTGGATTCAACATAGAACTTGGCACCGAAGTGCAGCAGTTCGAGTTGCCACGTTCCAAATAGCACAAGAAAATGAGTGAAGCGAATCAATAGAGTTTTGACAAGTATAAGAGGGAAACAGAATGAGTAATGGTAGAAAGGAATATGAAAGATTACAGAGACTGAATACATCTGCCTAAGCCATTGACAACGATTTTGAGCCATGTCGCCTATTGTCTCCAGCCATTGATTCTTAGAGTCCCGAGGGCCCTAACCCGGAAGTCTGCATCTCCCTACCTGACTCAATTTAACTGTCAGGGATTTCATGGATTGATGCCATGTTTTTGTTTGGCCACCACTTACTCTTTTCCAATCTGCACGTATATCAGCTAGTAATGCCCGTTGGGGGAGGCGATGGTTAGGCATGCGCAGCACGTGACCTAGCCATCTCAATCTATGTGACTTTATAGACTCGTCGATTGATTTTCCCTCTTTGCCCAACACTCTACGCCCAACGTCAACATTACTTACCTTATTATACCACCTGATGTGAGAAAGAGATCGTAGCAAATTGCCGTTTACAGAAAGCTCTCATATATATCGGAAAGATTCATGGGGATGTGGACTCTTAGTGTCTGAAAGTAATCATTCTAAATGTCTAATATTGTTGACGTTGGTTTATTCGGCTATATATTAAATTTAGAAAATCAAAACAAGTGGTGATTCAGCGAAGAGACTCTTTTCACCAACGAATTTATTATCAAGCTGTTAAATCGTATATAGACAGGTTATTTTAAGAAGTTATATCCGGTGAGGGAATTGAATCATACGTGCAAATGCAAAAAATAATAATAATAGTAGTATGAAATGCAATTAAAACTAAAATGTTTGTGATTATAACCATAGTTAAATATCAAGTGTCAAATGGCGAAACAATTAATGTCATTTATGGAATAATTCATAGGATAGATAGAACTTGGAAGGGGTGTGCAGTTATAGGATTAGTAGGCAAATCGAATAAAATTCGATAATATCGAATTGAACGTTGCAAAACAGAATTGATTTAGAATGACAAGTGGAACGAGTGAAATAATACCGGGACAGTTCAAAGTGAGAATAGTAACAGTAACAGTTGACGTAATAGACGCAGAGTATACAAACTGAATAGACAAAAATGAAAAAAATTGATGGAGCCAAAATACGACTAGGGATTACCATACTTTAGCATAGAGGGATTAATACCATGAAAGTTGGAGATCTGGCTTGTCTGTTCCGATGGCCAAAGATTCAGCAATACAGATGAGTCGGGTACGTAGTGATTTCGGTAAATTACTTTTGCCTTGTAGATGACTTTAAAGGCGGAGGCTATATAGATAGGGGATCATTATCGACCAGATGTTCAATGATCGCACTTCTTATTACTGCACTTCCACCTCTTTGAGATCATGCAGGATAGTGTTCTTGCACCCTCTTGGACAAAACTCGAGTCGAACGACTGATATACCTAGCTCCACACGAGCAGGTTTCACTCCTATACTTGTCAAAACTCTATTGATTCTCTTCACTCATTTTCTTGTCTACCTTTGTGTGCTCTTTGGAACGTGGCAACTCGAACTGCTGCACTTCGGTGCCAAGTTCTATGTTGAATCCAGACAGACAGACAGACACGAGCAGGTGAGTTGATAAACAAACAGAGTTGGTCAACAGCGGGATCTTGACCTTCAGGTTAAGTCGACTAGTAAAGGTTATTCTCAAAGATGCATCGAGGAATGTCCCTTTCAGGGACTGTGATATCCTAAATCACCTTTGAATTCCAAGTTCATGTACAGTATTTTCTCGGGTATTGATGACAAGTCACGTTTCATAGGATTTGAATGTATATTCTTGTCTATAAAGCGCAGTGGAAATTCACTGTCTATTAGGATTTTCCTCATTCTCCGCAGTATCAGGGCCACATATGCGCCGAATGCGATTGGAATGCGACCGGATCAGGTTTCGTTTTCCACCAATGGGTACCCAGCTGTGGAAATTTGTCAGTTGACCATTTTCATGACAGCTTTCGATAAATCGCTCTCTTAAGAGTTCCATCGGTCCTCCTTGTTCAGTTCACATCGAGCAAATAAATACTTGACTCGTTCTCCATTTCGAGTGTGAATTTTATCGCTGGTCGGCAACCATTAAATGCATTTAATATATTATTCAAATTACAATCACTATTACAAATAATATATAATTACAAAATAATAAAATATTAAATTACCCGAGAAATTAAAACCTAATTAGTGGAAGGATTTTAATCGTAACATCGTGACAATTTGATAAACTTTTGTGCTGTTATTGTTGTTTTTTTAAAAATCTTTTCTTCAGTATCTTATCAGTAATAAGATGATTAGAAGGCGTAAAGTTTATTGATAACTAATTTTATGAAGTTTTGTCTGAGTCTACTTGTGTGGATGTTAGAGTCTGCTAGACGAATGGCTTCAAAATATGTAGGTTCTCATCGATAGAGGCTGTTTCTTTAATTTTCGTTTCCATCCATCTACTTGGATATGGATTTCTGTTTGATGTTTTCTTCCTGGATAATAAATAACGGGGGGGGGGAGCGAAGAGGTCGGTTCAGTTTAAGTTTACTTTCTCTTCTTAGTGAAGTCTTGAGTCAACAGTGTTTTTTTGAAATATGACAGAATTAAAGTCGAAAATAAAATCTATAATGACAGAAATAAATAAAAACTATAAAGGTAGTGTATAATATAAGTCTGGATAATGCGATAGACAGACAGACAGCGGGCATTGAGGAAACAGACATAAAATGGACCAACACAAAAAAAGAAACTGGTGGACCTGAACTTCGCCGATGATATATGTCTGATTTCTCACAAACTAGAAGATATGCAAGTGGAAAGCAACAAGTTGTCAGAAGAAACATCCAGAGAAGACAGGAGGCACTTCAGGTGAACATAGAGAAAACAGAGGTGATGAAGATTCCTGGGCAACACCACCAACAACAACAGACAACGATCAGCATAAATAGGAGGAACCTGAAAGAAACAACCTCTTTTACCTACCTGGGAAGCATCGTTTCAACTACAAGCGAACGGAACTGACGAAGATACCAAAGCAAGAATCGGAAAAGCAAGACAAGCTTTCACTACTCTCAAGTGTGTGTGCAGGAGGTCAACAGCCCTACTCAGCATCAAAACGAAGATAAGATCCGGATTTTCAACTGCAATGTGAAGTCAGTTAGTGCTACTATACGGATCAGAGACTTGTACTGCGCGTCATAAAGAGCACCTCAAACAAACTACAGACTTTCATCAACAGCTGGCTTCGCTCAATGACCAGAAAAGATCAGCAACAGGGATCTCTGGGAGTGAACCAGCAGGAACCGATTGTGCAACAAATAAGGATTAAGAAATGAAGGTGGATTGTCCATACTCTGAGGAAACCACCAAGTGACATCACATGCCAGACCATCACTCGAGTGGAACCCGAACAGGAAGCGACGAGTTGGTCGTCAGTGTGAGGGTGACATGGAGGAGGTGATGCGAAGAGGAGATGAAAGCACGTGGACAGACTTGGAGCCAGGTGAAAACGTTGGTAGAGAACCGAAAGCAATGGCGACGTGTGGCTGAAGCCCTAT
Source organism: Trichobilharzia szidati (assembly GCA_944472155.2). Lineage (NCBI taxonomy): Eukaryota > Metazoa > Platyhelminthes > Trematoda > Strigeidida > Schistosomatidae > Trichobilharzia > Trichobilharzia szidati. Next base: position 176,516,329 of record OX235279.1, read on the forward strand.
GTTCCTCTAGGAATTAAAGGAAACAATAATATATAATAATAATAATAATGGTCTCCTTTAGAAGACACAATTCCCACCTCGCTACTTAAATAGCGACAGTTTCAGTAGTTCAAAGTAGTAAGTTTCTTCTTTCTAATTCCTTTCACAGATTTCTTTTATCACACGCCTAATCTTTCAGTTATGTATCATCGCTGGACTTCATTAGTACAAGGTGTTTGTCGTTTACCTAAATTCATGTTATTGACAGTAAAATTATAATTTAGTAGACTTTTCAAAATCGAATGCCACTCAAAATTTCTGTCTCCACCCCTGCGTCTTAGTAGCTAGATACGTGTCGAATGTGGGATGTGTGTGTGTGTGTGTAGGCAAGGCATGAAGTCGCACTATCTATTTCTGTTTGTGTCTCTTCTTTTGTTGTTGTTGTTGCTCTTACTGTGTTTAAACTGGACATCTACTGTCGTGACTGTTTTATGCACGCGATCCAGTCTCACAAGTGGAAAAGTTTCAGAGCTTGCTCTCTCTTCAGTTTACAACTTGAACTGAATTCATCTTCCTTTCAGTCTGATTTGTTATGACTAACAATTAGTGACTGATCAGACTTGTTGAGATGAGTGATCGTCGAAACAGATCTATTCATTTAGCAAGCTTATTGTTATTATTATTATACAGGTTAAGATGAAAAATGTGCTGATCGGTAGCCGTGTCCTTATAATGTATAACCCCAGAGTAAGTAGGGCAACTATCTGTTGTAGTGACACATTGTAGTCGAAAGGCATACATGACATCGACTCATTGTTTAGTGGAAATAAGCTTGCTCAAATTTACTAATTTTTTGTAAAGGTTTCCCTCACTCAGATCCGGATAAACCTTACAAAAAAAATAAAGTTATGTAGTTATCTTTCCTTTAAGGTGTAGAGAGTGTATACAAAGTTTTCAATGCAAATCTCATAGCCTACCCAATGTTTTTGTCTTCAACGGGCTGAATCTAGTACTGTATTTGAGTTTCCCTAGTACTATTTTGTATAGCTGTAAATATTATTATTAGCTCAGATACTCAATTTTCATCGATCGAGTTTAAAGTCCAAAGATGGCATCGTGTATAGCACACCACAGTTTGGTTAGTTTGTAACAGCAGAAGGCAAGACACGGAAGCCAAAGCATATTTTCAAGTGTTCAAATAGCTATTTATATCTATACAGTTTATATTGTTTAACCAATCACTAGGGTCCCAGTGGCTTAATGGTCTACGAGCTCGCCTTGTAACCAGAAGGTCCTGGGTCCGAACCCGTGGGTGTGGGTGTATACTGATGAGGAGTCCCAAACTAGGACAAAACAGTTTTCCATTACTCCCAGGTTTTTTGTGCGTTGGTGGCACAGCGGTTAGGATGCTCGTCGACCATGCACATGGTCCAGAGTTCGATCCCCGGCCACCGACGCACTCCTTTACCTTGCTAAGCCAGAAATAAAAAATAGCTGGTAAAGAGGAAAGGTTGGGCATGATGAGGCTAGCAACCCCATCCTGTAAAAGTAAACACTGCTACATAAACTTTAAGCCTCTAGCTTGAAGCCCCCATGTTCCACTGGGAAAGTGAAGGAATAAAACAGCAACAACAACAACAACCAATCACTAAGCGTATGATTTTGATTTACATTAAACGACATGCAACAGAATGTTCAAATATACATATATCGTATTCTGTTGCTAATGCAATATTGAACTGTGAGAACAGTATTCAGACATTAACGCCATCGAATACAATGAGTTTCTTACTGTGTGAGAATAATATTCCGTTTGGCACACATTGTCTGCATCACACCACCACAAGTTAAGCGGTATATTATTCAACTTGGCGTTTGATACCAAGTGATTTTTTTGCTTTTCGGTTGCTAAAATGTCTAATATTACTAGTCAAGTTTACTATTTGGTAAAACAAAGTATACTTCCTGGTTTGAGAAAAAAAGTTACGTATTGTATAGCCTACTTATTTACTGTCCTTTGTTTTAATATACACACTGGTCGGTCATCTACCGATGTATATATAATATATAACTGCTGTTATCGTTGACAGCGTCATTTAATGGCTTGAATATTGATTTTTTTTAAACGTTTTTTGTTTTGTTTTGTTTTATTTCTCCCTCTCTCTGCTTTCCTTGCATAAACAACAACAGATGTGTTGATCTACTGTTTACACAATGTCCAAGCTGTATCAATCTACCCGATTTAATAAACCATAACACGCCAATTCATTTAACGCGTAATTTTAAAGTGAGCGCTACCGTCATTTTTTATATATGATAACTATAATTATAAATTATTATGATTTTTACATCTCGTATTAATTAATGGTTGTGTAATGTATATTATGCCTGTGGGAGCAGGCTAACAGCTGGATAAACAAATAGTCTTATCTAAACAAGCTCAGTATATAAAAACAAACTCGTTATATATATATATATATATATATATATATATATATATATCCGAGTTGATCACGGATTGATATCAGTTAGAGAACCATTGGAAAACCTGCAGGGAGTACTGGACAGCTGTTTCGTCCTAGTTTGGGACTCTTCAACAGTGCACACCCACCGGGGTTCGAACCCAGGACCTTCTGGTTACAAGGCGAGCTCGTATACCATTAAGCCACTGGGATCCGATCCAATGGCCCATGAATTCTAACTTCTGCCAATTCACGGCATATCTCTCCAGTACTGGTTTTCAATGGTTCTCTAACTGATATCAATCCGTGATCAACTCATAAAAACAAAACTAACCTTTACAAACCAAACTACAGAATATATATATATATATATATTCCAGTTAGCTATTCTAAAACTTTTATTTAGACATTGCGCTTCATTTCAATCACTAGGCTCCAGTCGAACTGAGTCGTATGCTTATTGAAACTAGTCGGTGATTTCGCCAGTATTTGTTTTGTCCTCAGAAACGTTAACTTAGGTTATACACAGTTCTGCTGGTTATGTGTATTTACCAAACTTAACTAGTCAGAAGTGTACTGCTGTGGTAAGCTCCGTCTTCAAGAGTGTGTTTGTAGGGATTGAACTTGTTTCAAGTTTGGTCACGGATTGATATCACTTGGAAAATGAGCTGTTTCATTCTAGTCAGGCATTCATCGGCAGTATGTACCCGTTAGGGTTCGAACCTAGCACCGTGCAGTTACAAACCAAGCTCGTAAACTACTCAGCCGTTGGGATCTGATTTATAATGGCTCATAAATTTAAACGTTTTAGCAGTGATTGGTGATTTTAGCGCAACTGGCACCAGTCAGTGTTTTTGGTGTGGTTGTGTTCTCTGAGCTGGATAGTTAATTTGCGAAGCTTTCATTGACCCCTATTAGACAATATCTTCAGCGCATACTTCAATTTGAAGTGAGCTTTTAGATTTCTCCACGAATTTATTAGTTATCTCTCCTGGTGACGTTGAACATGATTTTTGTGTGTTTTCATACCCTCTAGGCTACTTGTATAGGAACCGATTGTTTCCTTGACTTGAACTTTGACTCTTTGTGTGTGAGGTTTCTTTCTTATCGGTTGATAAATTTTGTCAATCTCAACGTGTCTATTGACTGATGATTCACTGGAATACCAAGCTTCTAAAAATTCTCTAGCATTCTTGGTTTCTCCTCTGTCTAATATTTGAACGCTGGTTCTCCCAGTCGAGTTAATGTCCATGGTTGTCTGTATGTAGTGAGACGATATGAGAGAGTGGATGTCATGTCTTTTGGCGACTAGCTTATGTTCGTGGATACGAAGACCAAGGGGACGTCCACTTTAGCCAATGTACTGTTTTTCGCAGTTGTGACAATTTATTTTGTAGATGATGTTGACTTTATCTCCTTTCGTTGTTGAGTCTTTTGGTTGACATAGAACTGAGTGAAGTGATTTTGTCGGTTTGTGTGCGACGTCAATTGCTAAAGGTTTGAAGAGTTTTGCGGTGATTTCTGCGATGTCCTTTATATATGGTAAGGCGACTTTCTTTGTGCTTTCCTTGTGGGCATTTGATTTGGTAGTTTGGCTTAGGGGTATATGTCTTTTGATGCAATTCTGTGGATATCCATTCTTTTGGAAGACGTCCATGAGATATCTTTGTTCAACTTTCCTTGAGGTGAGAGTGCTGCAATGAGTCCTGGCCCTCTTGAATAGTGTTTGTATACAATTCCTTTTGTGTGTTATTGAATTGTTGGTGTTGTAATTCAGTATTTGGTCTATGTGAGTTGACTTTCTATAAACTTGAGTTTCTAATTCCCCCGTGGTTGTTCGCTTGACTAAGACGTTGAAAAATGGGATTTTGTTCTCGGATTCCTCTTCTCTTGTGAATTTGATGTCGTTGAAGACGTTGTTTATTAAGTGTGTGAGTTTTATCCAACTCGTTTCTTTTGATTATTACGAATGTGTCATCTACGTAACGTATCCAAATTTTGAGTGTGGTAGGATTATGTTTTCGAGCCTTTGCATCACTGCTTCTGCAATCAAACCTGATATTGGCGATGCCATGGGTGTTCCGTTGACTTGTTCATATATTTGGCCGTTGAATTGGGAGTAGGTTGTTAGGCATAGGTTTATGCATTCCATCTAGCTTGGGTGTTGCATTTTAGATTGTTGTGGGAGGTGTTCGTCGTTGCTAAGTAATTGCTCCATGGTTTTTTTGCTAGTTTTTGTCCGATTGAGGTATATAATGCTGTGACATTGAAGGACACCATTATTTCTTGGTCATCTATTTGAATGCCTCTGATTTTCTCTAGAAATTGGATAGTAGAATTGATGGAGTGATCGCAGGAATCCGTTAGGTGTTTCAATTTTCTGTATAGTTCTTTGGATAAATTATATGTTGGAGTTACCGGGAGTGATACAGTTGGTCGTAATGGGATATTTGGCTTGTGTATTTTGGGTCTGCCATAGAATCGAGGTAGGACTGACTGGTTCACTGAATTTCATCCGCAATTGGTCTTGCTTTGTGATCTGTCCAGTTTTGGTGAGTTTGTCTAAGGTCCTTTGTCCAATGTTTGTTTGGGATTTGTTGAAAGTGGTTGATATACATCCTCGTCTTTGAGTAGTTCTTCAGCTTTCTTGGTGTATTCTTTGTCCATGACTATCGTTGTTCTTCCTTTAATGGCTGGTAGAATGACGATGTCCTTCCTATTTTTCAGCTGTCCAGTCACTTCCTGTTGGTTTTCCACTGGTCCTCTAACTTATGTCGATCCGTGCTCAAACTTGAAGTAATAATAATAACTTTATTCTAGACAGTATTCATATAATGTCCACAATTTTCAGCGATCTTTAAGTAAAAAAAATAGTAATCGACAATAGATTACATGGGAAAGCGTTATCTGACCTGTAGCTCAAACCAATCCCCTATGATATTTCTTCTGTGTCTCCTTCAAAAATACACGACATATGGCTAAAATCCAATTAAAAAAAGAAATGCAGGGGTGCATTTTTGACAACCAAGAACATAACTGAATGATTAGAGACTGACTGCAGGTGATTAGTTCTATTTCCTAGGCAATGAAAGTGTTTGTACCTTTAGAGATCATATTTTAATAGATTAAAACGAAGTTGTTCAAGAAAAGTTGTGTGCAGTGTAATGATGGAGGTGTTTTATGGTAGCCCAAATTAACGTTGTATGTCAACAGTCACTACTGTCAAGCGATTAATCAATGAAGGTACACTGTGTTTTAGCTAGAAAGGTATTTTTTCATAACAGAATGACTGACTGACTGACTGGTTTCAACGTAGAACTGCTTTGCACAGATGTGCAGCAGTTCGAGTTGCTACACTCCTTCAATTATTATTATTATTATCATCATTATTATTATTATATTATTGTATCCTTTAATTCCTAAAGGAACACAGGGCTTCAGCCATGCGTCTCCATTGCGTCCGGTTCTCTGTTAGAGTCTTCACCTGGCTCCAAGTCTGCCCACACGTTTTCATTTCCTCTTCACATGACCTCCTCCAAGTCACCTTTGCACTGACGACCAAATCGTTGCTTCCCTTTCGGGTTCCACTCGAGCAATGGCTTGTCTAGTGATGTCACTTGATGGTTTCCTCAGAGTATGGCCAATCCATCTCCATTTCTTCCTGCCTATTTGTTTCACAATCGGTTCCTGCTGGGTTGGTTCGCTCCCAAAGATCCCTGTTGCTGATCTTTTCTGGCCATCTGATCTTGAGTATTGAGCGAAGACAACTGTTGATGAAGATCTGTAGTTTGTTTGAGATTCTCTTCATGACGCACCAAGTCTCTGATCCGTATAGTAATTAGCACTGACTTACTTCACATTGGAGTTGAAAATCCGGATCTTATTTTTCATGCTGAGTGCTGTTGACCTTCACACAGACTTGAGAGTAGTGAAAGCTTGTCTTGCTTTCCCGATCCTCGCTCTGATATCCTCGTCAGTTCCGTCCGCCTGTAGTTGAAACGATGCTTCCCAGGTAGGTAGGCAGGTGAAAGAGGTTGTTCCTTTCAGGTTCCTCCCATTTATGCTGATCGTTGTCTGTTGGTGGTGTTGCCCAGGAATCTTCATCACCTCTGTTTTCTCGATGTTCACCTGAAGTCCTATCTTCTCTGGATGCTTCTTCTGCCAACTTGTTGCTTTTCACTTGCATATCTTCCAGTTTGTGGGAAATCAAACATATATCATCGGCGACGTCCAGATCCTTCAAGTTCTTTTTTGTGTGATTCCTTTTTATGCCTGTTTCCTCATTGCCCACCGCTGTTTGTCGCATTATCCAGTTTACTGCAATCAGGAAAATCGTTGGCGATAGTAGGCAGCCAGCTTGTCTTACTCCTGTCCTCACTTCGAAGGGTTCCGTAAGTTTCCCGTTGTGGATTACTTGACATGCAGCATTGTCGTACAGCTGTTGGATGAGATGTATAATTGTCGGTGGCACCCTAAAGTAGTGAAGTAGTTTCCAAATCACACTCCTTCAATGCACCACACAAATCAAGAGGAGGAGAGTAAAGAGAGATTCAAAAGGAAGAGAGAGAGATAATGAATAGAAGTGTGCGTGAGGGAAAAAGAATAGTAATATGGAAGAACAATAGAGTGATATTGGATATGACACCAATTCTAGACAGATATCAAAATAAATTGATATAGTGAGTGGGTGAAGAGAGTCAATAAAAGGTTAGTTAGAAAAATGATGTTAATAAATCTCATAGGAAATATATACAAAAAAATGGGGGTGTTAATCACAAAATATTCATAACAATTGAACTTGGGATTATATCCACGGCTAGAGGGAGCAAAATAGAGAAGTTTCTTCTGTGTGTACATAAATCGGATTTCTCCGAGTTATCTACAAAGTCATACTAATAGAATTAACCCTAAGTGACTTCAGCGACTCAGGGACTGACTTGTTACCTGTCTGTTTTCGACACAGAATTTTGCATATATGTGCGACAGTTCAAGTTAACACACTCCATGTAGCACACAAAGCAAGAGAAGAAAGTAGGAGAAATGCATATTAGAGACAGTAAACAGAGGTGTGAGACAAAGGTATAGTAATAACGAAGAACAAAACAGTTTCATTGGAAATCATAAGTCACAAGGAGTGGATGCATCTGCCTCAGCCATTGAGAACGATTTTGAGCCATGTCACCAATTGTTTCCACCTGTCATTGGTTTTTACCGTCCCGAGGACCCCAACCAGTGAGGAAGTCTACGCCTTCCTACGTGGCTTAGACTAACTGTTGTGGATTTCATTGACTGTTGAGGCCATGTTTTGGTTTGGCCGCCACTAGCTCTTTTCCAACCTGACCCTATATCAGCTAACATTGCCCGTCGGGAAAGGCGATGACTAAGCATACGTAACACATGTCTTAACCATCTCAGTCGATGTAATTTCACAGTCTCGTCGATTGATTTACCCTCCTACCTACCTAGCACTCGACCGACACCTTACCTCAATATTGCTCACCTTATCATACCACTTCACGCGGGAGATATAACGCAGACACCGGTGATCAAAGATAGCTAATCTTTTCATGTCTTCCGCTCTCAATGGCCAGGTCTCACAGCCGTAAAGGAGGACGGAGCGGACTGATGATCAGTACACACGCCCTTTGGTCGATAGCCAGTCGGATATAACGTCTACGCCAGAGACGGCGTAAACTGGCATATGCGAGAATAGCCCTCTGACTTGTTACCAGGGGATAATCTCGTTGACTTAGAATATGCAGATGATATAGTCCCTCTAGGTGAGGACACTGACATAATGCAGAGTCTTCTGAACACCTTGAGGAGCAGCAATCTTCAAATGTTTGACATGCGAATCGCTGTCGCCAAATATAAGATGATGCTACAGGTGTGGACTGGACTACATTGACTCCTAGCTTAGAAATAGAGGGAGTGAAGTGGTTAGTGGAGCGTGTTGACCACTTCACTTATTTGCGAAGTTGCATCAGCCAACGTCAACGGGTTGGTCGCTGATGAAATCTCAGTACGGATACAGAAGCCTCGTTTGGCATAGACGGCTGGCTGTCGACCAAAAGGCGGGTGTACTGCTCAGCAGTCCGCTCCGTCCTCCTTTATGACTGGCTGTGAGTGAGATGTGGCCATTGAAAGTGAAAGTCATGAAAAGGCTAGGCTAGCTGTCTTTGATCATCGGTGCTTGCGTTCTATCTACCTTTGAGTATAACTTCAAGCTCAACTGTTATCAATATTTTGTTATTGATACTATTTTGTACGTGAGATGTATCCTGTGTGATGGATGTATTAACATCATTTTCTTGAGTAATCTTCTGTTCATTCTCTTTACCTACTAAGCAATGTGTTTTGAAATATATATCTCTGTACTTTTTCATTAATATCCAATTCTTATGAACATTTTACGTATTACGTAACCTTTAGTCTAGACCTACTAATCTTCAACGTCTCCCCATCTAGTTTCAGTTTGATTATTCATCAATTTAAAGAAAATATTTTATTGATGTAAACAATACTATGAACCAATTTTTATTCTAATGTTATGTTTGACAAACTGAATGTACACACGTATAGAAGAGTATAATTGTATATAATTTAGATTTAGAGGACGGCACGATAAGAAGAAGTGTTTATAGAAAACCTACATCAAAGGGCCAGTACACACATTTTCTCAGCTTTATGCCCTTGAAAAACAAACGCAATCTAATAAGGTGCTTGGTCCACAGAGCAAGAGAGATTTGCTCGGACGAATGTCTTGAGCAGGAACTTAACAATATTAAACAGTTGCTAAGTGAAAATGGTTATCCAGAAAAGTTTACTGATAAGAATCCGAATGTGAAACTAAAGCAGCCCACGTTACCAACAGTTCCAAAAAAGGCCTTATTCTTACAGATGCAGTTCCTAGGAGAAAACACCAGTGAGATACTAACACAGCGCCTTAGAAATGCGGTAAGAAGAGCATTCGGTGCTGCTGCTGAATTACGCTGTATCTTCAAAAACACTCCTCTTCTTCGTTCGGGAATAAAAGACAAACTGCCTAATTTTGCCTCTCCCATGTGTATCTACCAATTTAACTGCTCCTGTGGAGCCAGTTACATAGACCGTACAATTAGGCGTGTTCCTCGTCGAATTTCCGAACATCACCCTGCTTAGTTGTTAAGCAAAGGACAAACAAAGTCTATTCGCAGCGCTATTCTATCTCATCTCGTGGATACAGAACACAAGATTGACGTTAACCATGCTTTCAGGGTGATTTACCGCATACCTACGAACCTCAATTTTGCCTTAAGAGTTCTACTACTAAACATTACTGAGGCTGGCTGTGGGGATCCATATTAACAAGCCTAATTTATGCATCCAAAAGAAGTTAGTTCAGACATTATCATTACCTTGTCCATCCAGGTTTGAATAATCCGGAATTTTTGTGGAATTTTCCTAATTTAAGTTGATATTCTATTCGCTATTATATCTTTATTATAATTATAATTTAAGCATCTTTAATGAACTGTGGTAATTCCATTGTGATCTTACTTTACAAATCGATAGTATTTAAAAAGCACACTAATATTTGTTATTGACTACTAATCTGGAATATTCTATGCATATAAACATGGATATAATTGTAGAGCCGGAAGAGGAATTTATCGAAAAGAATATTCTTTGCTCGATTATTTTGTAATTTAGATTGCACAGTTAAGTGAATGAATGAATTTGCAAAATGTTGCTTATTAAGTTCCATGTAACTGACTAAGTGGTATGTGACACGCAGTGAATTCACTAACATACACAGCTAACCTGAAATCTGTCTTTCGTCATATGATGTCTCCTTTTATAAACTGCGCCTCCTCTCCACATCGAATCAGCATAAAAGATGATTGACTGACTGACTGGTATCAACGTAGAACTGCTTTGCACCGATGTGCAGCAGTTCCAGTCGACACACTTCACTTTGCACACAAAGCAAGAGAAGAAAGTAAAAAGAAATGCAAAACAGAGACAGTAAACAGAGATATGAGGCAAAAAGAATAGTATTATCAAAGAACTATATAGTTTTATTGGAAATTATAAGTCACAAGGAGTGGATGCATCTGCGCCATATCACCAATTAATGAAAACAAAACACGTAGATCAGCGAAGAGTCTCTTTTCGGCGGCGAATTCATTTTCTTAGCTGTACAATAGCAAATATATATATGTGTTATTTTGTATGCATGTGTACATTAAGTTTGTCAAACAAAAATACAATTGGTTATGGTTATTTTAACGAAACAGGTGAAGATTGGTAATTGGAGTTACGTAATGCAAAATCAGTCAAGAAAATGAGGTGTTAATGAAATTAGGGTAGTAACAAAGGTGATGAGTTGTCACAAACATTTGTCAAAAAAGAAGTTATGTAATACTATGAATAGTTTGATGAGTGAGTTCTACTCAGGATGCACATAGGAACAAAGTAGATAATGTGAAATTGCGTAAGAGTTCTAAATGAATACAAGAATTCAAAGCAATTAAAGAACAGGCAAAGAAACAAAATTAAGTCATCAAAAATTAACAAAGTTGTTACCATGACAGTTGAAGTGGTTGAGTAATCCTCTTTTGCATGAACAGCTCCAGTTTTTGTATGTGAATGGCCAGAGCTTCAGCGATACAAAGAAGACGGAACCGTATTGCGTTTGGTAGGTTATTCTTGACTCTGTAGATTACTTTGAAGGAGGCGTTTGTTGAAATGGAGTGATCAGTGTTAACCGGATGTCACCTTTGTTCTACCCTAATTTCACTTACACCTAATATTCTTGACTGATTTTGTATTACGTAACTCCAATTACCAATCTTCACCTGTTTAGTTAAAATAACTATAACCAATTGTATTTTTGTTTGATGAACTTATTGTACACATACATACAAAATAACACATATATATTTGCGATTGTACAGCTAAGAAAATGAATTCGCCGCCGAAAAGAGACTCTTCGCTGATCTACGTGTTTTGTTTTCATTAATGCCTAGATGGGGATTATACATGAATATCACCAATTGTCTTCAGTCGCCATTGGTTCTCACCATCCCGAGGACCTCAGCCAGTCTACACTTCCCTACGCAGCTGGATTAAACCAACTGTTGAGGATTTCACTGACTGATGAGGCCATGTTATCGTCTGACCACCACTGGCTGGCTCTTTTCCAACCTGATCCATCCTGTGCCATCCAACATTGTCCGTATTCGAGGAAGGCGATAGATGGCTAGTCATGTATACGTAACACATGTCCTAACAATCTGTCTCAATCCTTGTAACTTCACAACCTCGTCTGTTGATTTCCTCTCCTTACCTACACTCGATGCCTGAAAGGATAGCTCGTAGTGATCAATATGGGAGTCACTGAGACAGTATGTGTATAAGACTTTCGCCCCAATTGCGTATTATTTACAACCACCACATAATGGATGTTACTCATCCTGCAACACTAACACATAATTTATAAGCTATAACAATATCTTATTATAACGGTGGTCTACTGCTCTTGATAATCATACAGAACTTCAAGGTCGAGCTTCGAAGTTTCAGTAGCAGTGGTGTTTACTTACTCCTGGGTGGGGTTGTTAGCCTCACACCAAAACTCCCCTGTTCACTGGACTTACTACCGGCGAGGCGAGGTTTAGTAGTGCGTCGGTTGGGGATCGAACCCCAAACGTCTTGCGTGCTTGGCGAGTGTTCTACCGCCGAACCAAGAGCATTGACACACGTAAATGTTTATTTTTGACTACACAGATAGTTACGTCTTTCTTACTGCGTCACAAAACAACTATTGCACATACATAAGTAAGAGAAATGTAAGTTTTTTGTTCTAAAGCGGTCGCACCTTTTAACATGACTTTGTAGAAACTGTTAGGCTCTATACTTCATTACGACTTTCCCTAAATGTGGAGTACTACTTTTCGTAAGATGGAGAATCATAAAATTATTTGTGCAGTATATATATATATATATATATATATAGTGAGAGCTGTCTGCTAACCAAAATAGGTAGACAGCAATTTACGTCAATATATACGTCCCATATCTCGGTGATGAGAAAAACAAGAACAAGGGCTTTTCGTGGGCGGATACAATTCGCAGATATATGGTCTGACCTTCAAAGAAATGACCACAAGGACATGACAGAAAACAACCAATCAGAAGACGCTATTTCTCTGCTAATGATAAAAATATTATATATATATATATATATAATGACAGCAGACAAGGGTCAGGGAACAGATCGATTATTGGGGAAATCAGGAGATATTTATACATTTTTATGTACATTATTATTCGTTATTATTAACAGAGAAATAGCGTCTTCTGATTGATTGTTTTCTGTCATGTCTTTGTGGCCATTTCTTTGAAGGTCAGACCATATATCTGCGAATTGTATCCGCCCACGCAAAATCTTTGTTTTTGTTTTTCTCATCACCGAGATATGGGATGTATACACTGACGTAAATTGCTGTCTACTTATTTTGGTTAGCAGACAGCTCTCACCATATATATATGATATGATTCTAATCTGCCTTTATGGCTATTGTATGCTTAAATTAATGGATTTATAAATGTAGAGCCTGAAGAAGAATTTATTGAAAACAATTGTTCGCTCTAAATATTTTGTTCTGAATATATATATATATATATATATATATATATATTACACATTTAAAACAAGTGGCAAAAGTTAATAAAGCAGGATATAATGAATTCATCAAATTTCGGTAGGACTCATCTACCGAATACTCTACCTATACGGATATATATATAGATATATATATATATATATATATATACTTTTGAAATAACATTGGCAGATATACAAGACTGATAAGCAAATAAACCACATTGAATTAATCACACAGACAGACAGGTGCGAATGTTTTCCAGGTCATGTTCAAAAGGATAAGGGGAGAGCGGGTATGAGAGATTAAAATTAAGATAAAATGCATTACGCTTCAATTACATCGCTTAAATGAACAATTAGTTGTGAATTGAATAATATTTGATAATAACAGTAAATGTAATAACTATAATGTTAAAACGAATCAAGACAGTGGTACTGATAAAAGGATAGTTTTAAATTATTCATTTATTGCTTGTTTTCAATTCGCATCAGGAAATAAATGTTTCCAAATTACATATTATCTGTGATGCTTTCGCTTTTTTTGTGTTACACAAACTAATTCTGTCTTTGATTTGGTTGTGTCCCCTCTGAGCTGGTTGATTCAATTAAGAGAAGCTCAGAGAAAACAACAAATCAAAATTAGCCACCTAGACTACAAATCTTCCCTGTTAATTCTTCTTTCTCAAAAGAGTTTCGAATGATACACTTTCTGAAAGTGTAGAGCTGTGGATGGATTGGCTTAAGCACACTCGGTTTCCAGCCATTGGATCATGGGTTCGGTTTCTGCTACACCCCTACTTCAGCCTGAGCAGTTCAGTAGTATCATAAGCTGTCAAACGATAAGGGTAGCTCTTAGTCTGACACGTGAAAAGTCTGTTCTGGCTAATTTAGCTTAAGCGGACGAACGCATTCTAAAAGTAAGCTAAAAAGGCCCAGTCTATTGTGTTTGTGCTGTAATAGGGCTTCAGGCTTGCACATGATGTGCGAAATGTCCAGCTTAAATTCATTAATACTATATATATATATATATATATATATATATATATATATTCTCCCCTCCTTAATTCTAAGAATGTCGAAATGTGAGAATACGCCATCGTCGAAACACACTAAACAGCTTCTGGCTACATTGAGACATGACCTCAGAGCTTATTACTGTAACTAGTGCAGTGTGTCTAGTCCTTTGTTTGCTGTAGACTGACTTCTGGTAGTAAGATTCGCTGGGGGACCACCACTCTAAGTTGCTCGCCATCACTGTGCACTTTGCATTTTTGATTATAAATGGTTAGATGCAATCAGCAGGGATCCATGGACCTAGTTGGTACTAGATGGTTGGAGGCAATCGGCAGGAAGCCTTGGACCTAGGTTTCGTGCTAGTTGGCACTCACCAGTCAGCAAGGCGTATCTGCAACCTTGAAGGAACTGATGTCCCTTCTGAGATTCGAACCCGCATCACCCAGTGCTGCAGTCAGAGACGTTACCACTGAGCTATTCAGGCGCGCGGCTGACCTCCTGTAGGACTGTATTGGATATTTTTGATTGAACACTAGTCAGTAACCAGTGTAATGTGTCTAGTCCTATCTTCAATCAAAAATATCCATGTACCTAGTTTCTGTGCTAGTTGGCACTCACCAGTTAGCAAGGCATATCTTCAGTCTTGAAGGAACTCATTTCCCTTCTGAGATTCGAATCCACATCACCCCAAGTGCTGCAGTTAGACTTTACCACTGAGCTATTCGGGCTCAGTGGCCACATTGCAAACTTGACTAATCGAATTCAGTCTGCACCAAACAGATGACTCGACAGACTCCACTACACTAGTCACTAACTAGTGTCCAATGAAAGTATCGAATACAGTCAGTCAGTCAGTCCTACAGGAGGTCAATCGCTAGCCGGAATAGTTCAGTGGTAACGTCTCTGACTGCATCACTGCATAACGCGGTTGCGAATCTCAAAAGGGACATGAGCTCCTTCAACGTTGTAGATATGCCTCACTTGCTGGTGAAAGTAGTCAACAAGCACCAAAACTAGGTCAGACTGGGCTTCCCTTCGATTGCTTCCAACCATCTTATATGAATAAAACTACTCTGGTGTCTCACAGAAGTGTGTGTACATCAAGTTTATGCAGATTTTCTCACGTGTACTCATCAAGATGCCTTTTTAGTATGGGTCATAGTGATTTAGTCGAATATATATGTGTTTCTGTTACTAAGAGGTCACATATTCACTGGAATGACGCCTTGTGTAATAAAAATATCAAAGTTCAAAGAATTGTCATTTCGTCTTTTGTGTTGTACGCTTAATTCTTCAAAATTGGTACAGTAATTTGTCCCAAATAGATAAATGTTTACAATTCGTCTACCGTTCAGTTTAAGGAGATACTGCGTCTTATTATTATTATTATTTAAATAGATCAGAGTATTATTTTGACTTTAACATTGTTTTTATCTTTCTAACTGAAAGGTTTCATCGGTTGGAGGATTTCATCATGAGCTGACATCAGTTAGTGAATCATTGGAAAACCTCCCTAACTGATGTCAGCTCATGATGAAATCCTCCAACCAATCAAACGAAATTCCCTACAAAAAACCAATACTTGAAAATTAATCTGATGCTCACTACCGACTGGCCCTGTTCAGGCAGTTAACCTGGGGTTCTAGTGGGAAGCCATGACCAGTAGGGTACAGCAGGTTGAAGGTGAGGCAGTAACTCATCGAAGAAGACATTGTGAAGTGGTCGCGCTATGTCATGAATTGGCAGAAGTTAGAATCCATGATTTTGCCATTGGATTGGGTCCCAGTGGCTAGCTCGCCTTGTAACCAGAAGGTTCTGGGTTCGAACCCTGGCGGTGGGTGCGTACTGATGAAGAGTCCCAAACTAGGACAACGGAAACAGCTGTCCAGTACTCCCTGCAGGTCTTCCAGCTCATGATGAAATCCTCCAGCCAATCAAACAAAATCCCTACAAAAAAACAATGCTTTAAAATAGTAACTGAAGAGTATTTATGACTGCTCATAATATATTACTGTATAGAGGTGTTAGTTAGACAATTTTTCACCTTTAAATTTAATAATCTTACGATTTATATATGTACTTTTCTTGCTCTTCTGTACAACCTTCACGTGTGTGTTTAAGCGACTTTTTGTGAAGTTTGTAGATTTCGCGCCAGCAATTATATTATATAATTAAGATCACAGTTTGTACATCCATCCATATTCTGTGGGTCATTCGTTCTATACCAAAAATTCTAACTGAATTTTATACTAATGTATATATATATATATATATATAATATGTATAAAATAATATTTTGTTTATATATGTGTGTTGAAGAGTGAAATTATATAATTGTGGAATTCCTATGCATTCCATACACATCTCTCTCATTAGTGTTGATAATAATAAGAATAATGCTACTACCAGTAATTTAGGTTGTCTTGGTAAAATCACCTTATAATAATATTTTACTGGTCTTAGCAAGGATATTAAGGTTATGAGTGTGCGCGGATGTGTTTACTGTCTTGTGCGCATGCACACACACACACACACAGGTCAAATTTAACAATACTTCAGTATTGCAGATAAATACATATATATATATTCGTATTTTCTGAGATTTATGTTATCTCACACATATCAAAAGTGCAATGTTGTTAAAGCCATTCGTAATGTATATTATCCTTCAGTGCTTCAAAATTAAAGATTGAGGCTGTATTGTGTAGGATGTCTATGGAATTGTTGTACTTATTCCTAGTGGCGTCCGTCAAGGATGCCCCTATATCCCCATTTCTATTCAACTTCATCATAGATGTACTTATAGACTTAACCCTAACTCACTTCAGCGACTCAAGGATTTACTTGTTACAATCAGGGAATAATCTCGTTGACTTAGAATATGCAGATGATATAGCCCTTCTAGGCGAGGATGCTGACAAAATGCAGAGTCTTCTGAACATCTTGAGCTGCAATCTACGAATGTTTGGCATGCGATTCGCTCCCGCCAAATGCAAGATGATGAGGCTACAGGACTGGACTACACTGACTCCTAGTTTAGAAATAGGGATTGAAGTGGTAGAGCACGTTGACCGCTTCACTTATTTGGGAAGTACCATCAGCCCCAATATGTTGATATCTGACGAAATCTCAGCACGGATACAGAGGGCTAGTTTCTCATATGCCAGTCTACGCCGTCTGTGGCTTAGTAGACGTGATATTCGGCAGGCTATCAACCGAAGGGCGTGTGTACTGCTCATCAGTCCTCTCCGTCCTCCTTTATGGCTGTGAGACCTGGCCATTGAGAGTGGAAGACATGAAAAGATTAGCTGTCTTCGATCATAGGTGTCTGCGTTCTATCTCCCTTGTTAGGTGAAGTGGTATAATAAGGTGAGCAATATTGAGGTTAGGCGTCGAGTGCTAGGTAAGGCGGGGAAATCAGTCGACATGGCTGTGAAGCTACATTGACTGAGATGGTTAGGACATGTCTTACGTATGCCTAGCTATCCATCGCCTTCCTCAACAGGCAATGTTAGCTGACATAGCGTCAGGCTGGAAAAGAGCTAGCGGTGGTCAAACCAAAACATTGCACCAGTCAATGAAATCTACAATAGTTAGTCTAAGCCAGTCACGTAGGGAGGTGTAGAGTGGCTTCCTGGTTGGGGTCCTCAGGACGGTAAAAACCAGTGGTTGGAAACAATTGGTGATATGGCTCAAAATCGTTCCCAATGCATAGCGCAGATGCATCCACTCCTTGTGACTTATGATTTCCGATGAAACTGTCTTGTTCTTCGTTATTACTATTCGTTTGTCTCACTCCTCTGTTTACTGTCTCTAATATGCATTTCTCCTACTTTCTTCTCTTCCTTTGTGTTCTACAAGTAGGGAGTGTGGCGACTTGAACTGCCGCACATATGTGCAAAGTTCTATGTCGAAAACAGACAGACTTATTATTCCATTCTCTTCTATCAATCTAATTCTATGTGCCTTCTAAATTATTGGATCCCAGTGATGATACCTCCCTGTGGATTTCGTTTCATTACGAACTAACATGAATAACTCATCCTAAAAATACAAAAAAAAACATTTAAAAAAAACAAAATGAAATTATTCTTCGCTGAAATCGGAGAGGCGAAATGGCACAGACGGCTGGTGAAACTGCCTTCGGGAAGCCTTTCAGTCAGTCGATGTGTCTGCTCTCTTTCGGTGAAAGCAAGAATAAGAATGGGGACGTGGAATGTCCGTACAATGTATGAGACTGGGAAGGCTGGCCAGGTAACCAAAGAAATGCGAAGATATAGCCTAGAAGTGCTGGGTATCTGTGAGAGCAGATGGAATGGATGTGGACTATCCAAATTGTCAACTGAATAGTGACTAATCTACTCCTGTCTGGTCATCCAGACGACCACCACGAGCACACTGAGGCAGTGAGTGCCTGTTATGATGTCACCAGTGGCAGCCAAAGCCCTAATACAGTGGGAACCAACCTCCTCATTCAGGATCATGACAGCAAGAAAAGATGGTTACAACTATCCATTTCTACGCACAGTGCTGCAAACAACGCGGAACCAGTGGAGAAGAAGGAAGATCTTTATAGACAACTACAAACAGTAATGGACAACACCCCGAATGGAGAAATCAAAATCCTTATGGGCGATATGACTGCTGACTGGACCAGATAATACAGGAAAAAAACTCATCATGGGTCGAGAGGTTCTGGCTAAGCGAAATGAATGAGAATGGAGAACTCTTCGCAAGCTTTTGCTCTGTCAATGATGTGGTGATAGGAGGCAGCGTGTACAAGCACAGGGATATACATAGAGCCAGCGACATGGATTTCGCCTGACGGACACACCACAAACCCCATAGACTTCATCTCAACGCCGCTTAAGGTAGTGAACATGCAGCCAGCCTGCTGGACTGGTTGAAGAAGCAGCGAAGACAGGACTGCAGGTGAAGATAGAGAAGACGGAGGTGATGAAGATAAACAACCAACAGCAATAACAACAGAACCAGCACCAATCACCCACCATCAACGAGAGAAATTCGAAAGAGGGCACTTATTGCCTTCACTTTTCTAGGAAGCACGGTTTCAACCACAGGCAGTCGGAACGCATAAAGATGTCAAGGCCAGCCAGCCAGCCATAATCGGAAGGGCAAGATATGCACGCCTTCACCAACCTGAAACCAGTCTAGAAATCTTATGCACTCCGCCTCAGCATCACAAGGAACAAGATTCGGATTTTCAACACCAAAGTGAAGTCAGTCAGTTCTTCTATACGGGTAAGAAACTTGGCCATTGTGTCACGAAAGGATTTCCAACAGCCAGTTACAGACTCTTATCAACAGCTGCCACCTTCACTTGCTCAATACTGAGGATCAAATGGCTGGGCAAAAAGAATTAGCATCAAGAAACTCTGGCTCGGGCTGGCTGGCAACAAAGCAACCAAGAGCTGATTGCTCAACAAAAATGTAGGCGAGAATGGAGATGGATTGATCGGGCATACGTTGAGGAGGCCATCGAATGACATTGCGAGCAATGCAGGCCACCGATCGAGTAGAATACGAATGGGTCATCGGTGCGAAGGTGATACGGAGGAGATCGTGTGGCGAGGAGGAGATGAGAGATTATGGTTAATCGAATGGCTAGCCAGCCGAAGAGGACTGCAGGAAATAGAAGAAAGTGGAGATGTGTTGTTGAGATCCTATGTTTCACTCGGAACCCAAGGGAATAATACTAGTAAAGTTTCCAGTTTGTTGCTGAGTATTTTGTTCACCCTTTTACTGTCTTCTGTGTTCTTTCAACCTGTGAGTTTAAAGTAGCTTTGGTTTCAAAAACGGGTTGACATATCTTCTATCTTTAACTGTAATTTTTGAAACCTGTAAAGTAGTACACCCACTCACTAATGAAAATGAATGAATATTTCACTCAAACAATCAGTGGTAAGATCAGATAATGGTCTGAAGCCTGCCTGTTCTCGGATTCGATCTCCAACTAAGTCTCGTATGCTCAAGGAAATTTGAGTTTCATGACAATTTCATTCCTGGATATCTAATTCACTCTGCCTCTTGCAGATAGCAGGCACAAAGAATATTGTATGACCTGCATGGCTCATCTAAAAGTACATTGAGATGAGTTAATAGAATAGGTCTATTTGATGTAAACATTATTGGAAGTAGCTCATCAGATCCAAGAATACTCACCTTTTTGGGGGGCGTCTCTAACAGCTTTCCCTAGCTCTGTAAGCGTCGGTGGCTGTATTCTAACCATCCAATCAGGCTATAGTTGAATGATGGTCAGATGATGAGCTTCCGGTGTTCAACTGACTATTCCTCAGTCTTCAGTGTCTTAATAAACCTTAGGTGTGGTGTAACACCGGTCCTCATAATTTACGCAAACAGCTGTTTGCTGTTATTTGTCACCACTATCTTCTCCCTCTCTGTTTCCCCACCTTCGTTGTCCTTCACTATCAATGCGGATATTGTCAGTGTATATGTAAAATGTATTCGCTCTTCATTATGCTTGAAATGAGTTCGCTTGTATCCATTAGTTTTATGAATGGTCCTGTAATCCAATAGCTCTACACAGCTCTCCTGACAGGGTCAGAAACAGTATTTGACGTTGCCGTCACTGGTAAATGAAAACTGTTTTAAACTTTTTGAAGAGGAATAGCACTTTTTTCGTCAACTGAAGGTACAGTCACCTTCTATGTAAATGCAGCTGGTGATATCCAAAAGAAATGTGAATGTTTGGCCGTTGTGATCCGAAGTACCAGAGTTGCACATAGTAAAGTCTACTATCTTACTTAACATGAAGTGCAACTCAGTTTTTTTCACTCACGATGGGGGATTGAACCCTTGTCCACCTATTAAAGCCTTTCCATCATGATAGTCGAGTTTGCACATGGTTCTTCATTTGGATTCAGTTTTTGGTGGTTTATTCTGATTGCGTTGTTATCACTTTTCACATTCATCTACGGAAATGTTATTGATGTTTCTCGATTCAGGAATTACTGTGATCATTGTTTTTCTTTTTTTTCATATCTCAGCTATTTGAAAGATTATGCGAGCTTGGAGCAAATTTAGATGCACGTAATGATATGGGACTTACTGTTCTACACATGAAAGTCCGTGATAACAATTTCGAAGAAGTCCTAGCTTTATTAATCAATGGTGCAGATCCAAATCTGTGTGATATTGACGGAGCAACTCCTTTACATTACGCAATTATTGTAAGTCTTATTTTATTATTATTATTATTATTACTATTGTTTATAATCATACATAACTTGGTTGATATACCTCTTTGAAAGTGGAAGACATGAAGAGCCAGCCAGTTAGGGAGTAGACTGCCTGTTTGTGGTCCTCGGATTGCTATGGGTCGCTGTCTTGAGGCTATTGGTAATATGACTCAAAACACTGTATAACACTGTGAGACTATCAAAATAAAAATTTACCCATAATGGAATTACATTCTACCACAGTGCCCAAGTTTTATTCTTATATCAATGACTCAAAACCGTTGTCAGTTTCTCACGTACATCGTCTCTTCGTAATCTCTCAAATACATTAGGTTCTCATGGTTTCTATGTCACTGTTCTTTCAAAATTGCATTTCACCTCATTGAAGTTTTTTCCTTTTCTCTAACTTTGTGTGTTACATAGAGTGTAAGGACTTTGAGATAATTAGAGACGGCAGCAGTCGTTAAATTATAGAAACATCATTCATTAGCGTTTGCCAGAGCTTCAACGAAATATTTCACAAAAAAATTCACACACTTTACGAACTATCCTATGAAGAGCGCGATAAATTTCGAAAATTCTTATTCACTGCCATTATTATTATTATTTATTTATTTAAACACAAAATACTTGGTACAATATGGCAACCAAAAGAAGCGCCACACAACAATAATAAAACAACATAAATTAAAAGTAAAAAGATAAGTAGAGAACGAATAAAGAACTTCATCTGGAAGGATAACAGTCATATTTAACAAGTTCAAACAGCATTCGTCAACTATCATCGGGAAGGGAAAAAAGAAAGAAATTGCAGCACAACGTTCGCCATTGATTACGATTCTTGACCATACCTTACCCGATAACGTTTCGAGCCACCGATTCGAGCTATCTCTCGGACTCCAGCCAGGGAGTCGTGACGCACCAACCGATGCTAACCTAACACAGATATCCTTCGTCCTACGACACCACGTCATGGGCTGACCACCTCTCCGTTTTTTCCATCCCGTCGTCCCAGGGCTACCGAACAGAGACCTGTACGGAAGCCTCTAGAATGACATTCGCAGCACATATCCAAGCTACCGAAGCCGGTGTTTTCAGATGACAACAGTCAACGAATGGTGATCTCCACTGTATCCGAACACACGTCGCCGGACCTCAGAATTACTCACGCGATGATGCTGTCGAACGCAAGGAATCCTGTGGAGATCTGGTTTCACAGGCGTAGAGCAAGATAGCACTCACTGTAGCATTAAAAACCGGACCTTTGACCGCCAGGCTGACGTGGCTCAAGTTAACGTATGCCACTGTAGCTTTCATGATACGGGTTGGAAATTTCATCCGTCACTGTCATACAAAAGTCTTACAATGACATTAGCGCGATGCTTACAAAAAGTTCAAAACCATATGGAAGTCGGTTATCATATCTACAGAAGCTTGCGACATACCTTTTTAACTGCTAAGAAGCATTTTTCATTCCCGCTGAAATCCAGACCCTGCTACTCAGTCCAAAATTCTCTAAAGTGTGTCGAACCTGAGTCTGATTTTAGAAGTCTCACATACCAGACACTTAATTTTGTATCAAACTGTGAAAATTGTTCAAGGCTCCAGTTGTTCAGATAACTGCTACAAATCTGTGAATACACGGTCCGTTTATCGGTTACTTCGTATCAAAGTTTACTCAGTGAGCTGAAATCACTAACACTGATGACTAATCAATGTAATCAAGATCAAAATGCAGTCAGTCGACAAGAGAGTGAGTTCAATTGACCGCACTCTCTTTCTGTATGCTGCATTGATTTTGTTGGAAATGTTTGATTGCAATCACCTCAGCAAATTGTAGTGAATTTCCTCTTCTTTGTATATTTAATATTTTGAGTGATTTGGAAATGTTGACGAAATGTCTCGTGTCCCACCACAAGGTGTGTGTCTGGTAATTGCACTTTGTGAATATCCTCTTCCTTTTAGGCGTAAGTTTTTTGGGATATGCTTAGGAAACACATGCCATTGATGGAAATAATTGACAGCAATTGTCAATAAACAGGTATACTACCCCTATCCGAAAACAGAGATGAAGCTTCTACTACTTCTTTGCACAAAAGACACATTCAATTCAAAATTAAACGACCAACTTTACCGACAAATCGATCGAGTCGAGATGGGTTAATTTCTAGGACCTATTCTGGTCGGTAATGTTCATGGGTGATCTCAAACAGATGCGACAGAGCTCTGCTATCCATGAAACAACCTAGTATCACTGATAAGTTGATGATACGTTTGTTGTCTGCCAAGATTTAGATCACGCACGTGCACTATTTGAGCGTCTCGATGAGATTCATCCTAAGAATAAATTTACCATGGAATATGAACGTAACGATGAGTTGAATTTTTTCAATTTAATGTAATGTTAGAAGAAACGATACTACAGTCGAAAAGTATCTGTCTGTTTGTTCTCGATATAGAACTTTGCAGTACAAGTCGCCACACTCCCTCTTTGTAGCACACAAAGCAACAGAAGAAAGTAGAAGAAATGCATATTAGAGACAGTAAACAGAGGTGTGAGACAAAGGAATAGTAATAACGAAGAACAAGACAGTTTCATTGGAAATCATGAGTCACAAGGGAAGGACGCATCTGCGCCAGCCATTGACAACGATCATGAGCCATGTCACCAATTGTTTCCAACCATTGGTTTTTACCGTCCGGAGGACCCCAACCAGTCAGGAAGTCTACACCTACCTACGTGGCCTAGACTAACTGTTGTAGATTTCATCGAAAAGTATATCTATAGAAAAGAAACTTTGACTGGACAACTTCTTTATTATAACAGCTTCCGTCCTATAAAGTATAAGCATGGATAGGTGAGAACACTACGAAAGAACCAGGAAGCTATGCTAACCCAACAAGCAGCAAGAAGAATCAGGCTTTGTTGAGAAATGTCTAAAGGAAAATGGGTATTCAAAGACACTTTTCCTAGAGTATAGCGAACGAAAGGACAAGAAAATAAGACACGCAACTGTTGAAAAGAAGAAAGTCGTTATTTGTCTTCTTCTCAAAGAAGTAGTATCGCAAAGAATTGACAAAGAGCTAAGCTCGTAACACCATAAAGCACCATATGCTCAGTAAGCCAATCTAAACTGGATAGGTACCGTGTTGATATCACCTCCAACTGCGCGTATAAACTCGCGTGCACTTGCGGTAGCAATTACATTGGAAGAGCAGAAAGGAGGCCTTCTCTGCGGTTTTCTGAGTATATACAAAAAACCTTATGCCTAAAAGGAAGAGGATATTCACAAAGTGCAATTACCAGACACACACCTTGTGGTGGGATACGAGACATTTCGTCGACATTTCCAAATCATTCAAAATATTAAATATACAAAGAAGAGGAAATTCACTACAATTTTTGCTGAGGTGATTGCATTGCAATCAAACATTTCCAACAAAATCTATGCAGCATACAGAGAGAGAGAGTGCGGTCAATTACTCACTCTCTTGTCGACTGACTGAATTCTGATCTTGATTACATTGATTAGTCATCTGTGTTAGTGATTTCAGCTCACTGAGTAAATTTCTATCTTACGAAGTGTAATCACCTTTTTCAGTGGATAGTGTAAACTTACAGGTTAACACTGTTTATTAGATTTTTGTGTTTCCTGTCTTCTCCTCCGCAGCCACCCCCAGCCATCGTTTTCTACTTTGGAAGGTGTGTGAATTGATGGTGACTTAAACTAAGAATTGTAATGTGATTACATTTCAGATGGGTTAATTTTTCGTGACATTTTCTCTACTACTACTACTACTACAACTACAATTGAAACACTGAATTATCTTATTTTTATTCTTTTGTGACTGTTTTTTTTTGTATATATCACGTAGGCTGCAGCTGATTAGAACCTGTGAAATTGACTGACGTCACTTTTCTACTGCAAAATTAGTCTCTCCTGACTTTTTGAAAAGTTATCATGAGAGCCATGTGTTTATGCAGTATCACTTGGTCATTTTTTTTGCTTATCGACTGGTTCTTGTTTATCACAGTTTTTTTTGTAGTCAAGCGCTTTGTTTTCTAATTTGAAAACAAAGATGATTGCGTCACTTGACTCTAGAGGAACGAGCATGATATCGTGTAAAAGCCATCTGAGCGTGTTAGGATATATATTCATGGCAATATTGCTTACTTAAGATACAATCAAGTAAATCGCTTTGAGTCTTTTTCTGTCATATGAGATGAATAAACATCGCAATTGACACAAAAATAGTCGTATTTCTCATTAGGTAGATTAAAGGCAGCAAACTAAGGATACGGCATAATAAGGTGGACGTGAATATAACTTTGGTGCTATAACACTCTTTTAGTTGAGTACTTTAGTTGTTGAATATGTCAGGATGATTCTTTGCAAAATTAGTTGCCTAAATTTGATGGTTTTATCTGATATATATGTATAACACACAATGACTAGTGTGCAATCAAAAATATCCAATACAGTCCTACAGGAGGTCAGTCGCGAGCCTGAATAGCTCAGTGGTAACGTCTCTGACTGCAGCACTCGGTGACGCGGGTTCGAATCTCAGAAGGGACATCAGTTCCTTCAAGGTTGCAGATACGCCTTGCTGATGAGTGCCAACTAGCGCGAAACCTAGGTCCAAGGCTTCCTGCCGATCGCCTCCAACCATCTTATACCAACAATTCACAGTGCACCGTAATGGCGAGCCACCTAGCATGGTGGCCACATTGCAAACATGACTGATAGAATTCAGTCTGCACCGAAGATAGGACTACACACATTACACTAGTTACTGACTAGTGTGCAATCAAAAAAGGATTATTCACTACTGGATGACGTTTATAGCACAATTTATTGCTCATAATCAATCATATCGGTGTATTCACATGACCTGATAACTTGTCTTAGATCGTCCTGCTCCCTGTTACTTTTTTTTATTACAAGTTTCATGATGTCTGGTATAGGCGTTGCCATCATTTCTCTGTCTCCCCCTATGATTATTTAACAGCAGAAGGCAAGACACGGAAGCCAAAGTATAATTTCAAGTGTTCAATTAGCTATTTATATCTGTGCAGTTTATATTCTTTAACCAACCACTGTGTGTGATTTTGGCTTACATTAAACGACATGAAATAGAATGTTCAAATGCGTCGGTGGCATAGCGGTTAGAACGCTCGCCGACCATGCACATGGTCCGGGGTTCGATCCCCGGCCGGCGTACTCCTTTACCTCGCTAAGCCAGAAATAATGCTGATCAAGAGGAAAGGTTGGGCATGAGAGTGGCAACCCCATCCTGTAAAAATAAACACTGCTACAGAAACTTAAAGCCACTAGCTTGAAGCCTATGTTCAGTGGAACGTGAAAAAAAATAGATATATCGTATTCTGTTGCTAATGCAGCATTGAACTGTGGGAATAGTATTGAGACATTAACGCCAACAAATACAATGAGATTCTTACTGTGAGAATAATATTCCGCTGGAACCCGTTGTCTGTATCACACACCACAATATTATTTTAAGACCTTTATCCCACACCATCCTGTTGTGTGATCATATTCAACTGAATACATTTCAACGGACAAGCTCTGTTCAGATTATTTAATTTTGGCGCGTCAGTCATGTCAGGTCTCGCTCGCTAAACACCTATGTTCTAATAATTTAATTAACCCCGCCCGACCTACTAGTTTGACCTATGCACACATGGCATTTTGGTAAATTATATTATTTTGCTTAGTAGGATGATTTATTGAATGCTGTATAAGGTGACAAAGTTTGTCTCTGAGTGAGTTGGTTGGTTGGTTTAAGCGCTACGCAAATTCCAGCCTTAACAAGAATCCCACGTTAGGGCCTCTTGTATTCCTTCTTCATTCGAGGAGTTCTATGGAGGCTATATTATTTACATTACTAGTCTTATTTTCCTTTTGTGGTTCTTCGTGCATTTTTAAGTGCATTATTCTGGTGGGTGACGTTTTCTTTATTTGCTTATGAGCAATAAAAATTGCAATTGAAACTGCATCCAGTTATGAATACTGTATCGTTGTGTGTTATATCAGGTAAACTTAGCTAATATGGAATTATATTCTACCACAGTGCATAAATTCTGACTCCAGGTGAACATAGACAAAACGGAGGTTATGAAAATAACCAACCAACAACAGCAATATCCAGCGCCAATCACCATCAACGGGAGGGATTTGAAAGAGGTTACTTCATTCACTCATGTAGGGAGCATTGTCTCAACTACAGGAGGAACGGACGAGGATGTCAAATCGAGAATCGGGAAAGCGAGAAACATTCATCAACCTCAAACCAATCTGGAAATCTTCGTCACTCAACTCAGCATCAACAACAAAATTCGGATTTTCAATACAAACGTCAAGTCAGTCAGTTCTTCTATATGGATCAGAAACTTGGTGGGTCACAAAGAATATTTCCAACAGCTTGTTGAAGACCTTTATCAACAACTGTCTTCACTCTATACTGAAGATCAGATGGCCGGAAAGAATCACCAACAAGAAATTACGGGAACAAACAAAACAGGAACCAATCACCCAACAAATATGCAGGAGAAAGTGGAGATGGATTGGACACTCGCTGAGGAGTCCGTTGGGTGACATCGCGCGTCAGGCCATCACTCGAGTGTAACCCGAAAGGGAAGTGGCGAGTGGGACGTCCAAGTGTGACATGGAGGAGACGGTGTGATGAAGAGTTGAAACAGTATGGACTAACATGGATGCAAGTGAAAAGTACAGCAGAAGTGGAGACGTGCAGTTGGAGCCCTATGTTCCACTAGGAACCCAAGGGAACAATAATAATAATATTTAGTGCATAAATTCTACTCTTGCATTAATGATTAGGTCAAACTTCGGAAAGGAACAAAGACAAAGTGCCTCAAGGGGACTGACTGACTGTCTGCACTCTACCATATCTGTCTCGATTACACCATGTTTGATTGTCATTTCTTCTGTTATGCGTACTGTAGACTAGTTATGAACTTGTAGTTTTTCCTACATGGCAAGCGTCCGACACGTTTATTTCGTCGTGATTTTTTGTTTCGCCTGAAACCAAAGCATGGCATCAGTCAATGAAGTTCACAACAGTTAGTTTAATCCAGCTATTTAGGCAGGTGTAGACTACTGTCTGGTTGGAGTCCTCGGCATAGTAAGAACCAATGAAGTTTGGAGGCAATTAGTGATGTGGCTCATAGTCGTTCTCAATGCCTAGCGCAGATGCATTCACTCCATGTGATTTATAATGTGCAATAAAATCCTATTGTTGTTCCATATTACTGTTCTTTTTTTCCCTCATATTTCTGCTTATTCTCTCTGACTTGAATCTCGCTTTACTTTCTTCTCTTGCTTTTTGTACTGAGTGTTGTGTGGCGACTCGAACTGCTGCTCATCGGTGTAAAGCAGTTCTACGTTGAAACCAGTCAGTCAACAGTAGTAAATACTATGCTGTGTAAATTAGTTATTAGATAAATATATATGATACAGTAACACAGCCTCAGTGGCAGAACAAACATTAGTGCAAAATAATATGAATGCACATTATATATATATATATATATATATATATATATAATAAAATCCCAATTTTAGATGTCTTAATCAGAAGAACTAACACAGGAAATTTAGAAACACAGGTATGTAGAAAATCAACACACACACAGATCAAATACTCAACTATAATAGTAATAACTCAATTACCCACAAAAGAAACTGTGTGCGCACATTGTTTAACACACTGTAGAACTCCAGCGTTGAAAAGAATGGAAGAAAAATACCTACTAATTGTCTTCAAAAACAATGGATATCTTCATTATTTCATCAAAAAGTGTTTAAAATCGAGTCACAACACCAACAAGAAGCCAAAATTAAAGACTACAAGAAAATTCATCCTACCATATATAAAAATATCTCTGAAATAACAGCTAGAATATTGAAACCGTTTGAAATAGATATAGCACACAAGCCAGCCAACACAATCACTTCATTCGATATTGTGCAAACCGAAAGATCCAACAGAAAAAGAGGATAAAATTAATACCATTTACAAAATAAATTGTATGAACTGTAACAGACATTACATCAGTCAAAGTGGGCGTCCGCTTCGAATCAGAATCCAAGAACACAAATTAGCTGTGAAAAGACATGATGTATATTCTTTCATATCAATGCATGTAGATAATTATGGATACCAGTTTGATGATTGGGATAATGTCGAAATTTTGAACAGAGGAAACCCTAAATGTGCCAGAGAATTCCTAGAAGCCTGGTACTCAGGCGAATATGCGATTAACAAACATGTTAATATAGACCAAATTTACCAACTAATAAAAAGTAAATCATGTGACGAGAAAGTTTAAAATCCAAGTCAATAAAAAATGATCAATACAGATGTAAAGATGGTTACCGGGAGACGCAATTCTATCACTCATGGAAAATTTAAATCAGTTCACTTTATGCTAAAAATTGCGCTGAAAGTGGATGTTGTCCAAAAGAACGACGAAAGCTCCGCAACTGAAAACCAACCAGCTCAGAGAACACTACTAATTGCAAACCAACCAGGACCCGATTGCTCAACAAATATGTAGGCGGAAAAGGAGATGGATTGATTGGGCATACGTTGAAGAGGCTGTCAAGTGTCATCGCGCATAATGCAGGCCATCGGTCGAGTGGAATCCCAATGGGAAGTGACGAGTGGGCCGTCGGTGCAAGGATGACATTCATCAGATCGTTTGGCAAGGAGGAGATGAGAGATTATGGTCAATCGTTAGCGCGGCTGAATAGGACAGCAGAGAATAGAACAAAGTGGAAATGTTTTGTTGAAGCCGTATGTTCCACTCGGAGCCCAAGGGAATAATAACAATTCATAGGCGCACTCCTTTACCTCGCTAAGCCAGAAATAAAAAGCTGGTGAAGAGGAAAGTTTGAGCATGGGGCTAGCAACCCCATCCTGTAAAATAAACACTGTTACAGAAACTTCAAGACTCTAGCTTGATGCCCTAGTTCCTTTGGGAACGTGGAGGAATTAAAAAATAGTTTCTTTTATCTAAAAGTATCTATTATTTTATCCCCTCCACCTATTGAAAGTAATAACACTCTGGTAAACTAAATCATTCGCAACAAAATACTAGTTTTGGTGTTTGGTGTGTGTGACACAGGCGTCATGCATACAATTAATCTCTTCCGAAAATATTTTAATTGTTCTTCTCTTTTTTTTCAATCAACATTGATTTCTATCATATGACAACGGGCACCATCAGCCCATTGAAACTAATATTGTGTATATAACACTGTATGCTTACATGTGTAAATAATATAAGATTTATACTTTGCCTAATATGCAACGCAGAAATAAATTTTGGGTTTTAATTTCATCCCTCGCAATTTGTTTCGCTTAATTTTAAAACCATGGTAGGATTTTTCATCGACAGGTGTATCGAGTTCCGGATCAGATAATCTCCAGAGTTCTACATTGTCTCATCAGTGTTCACTATCATTAATCGTCTCGTAAAGATAAGTCCTTTAGCACGACAAGTCAATCACTGTCCTTGTGTGAAGCATTACAGAGCTTAGTGTCACTGGTGGACGTGAGATAGGATGAATAAATCATCGACGATATCCGTTTTACATGTAACAGCGAGTATAGGGAATGCCGAGAAAATACATTGCACCGATTAAGGCACTCTACTCGTACTCATGCAGCCAGCCAGGTGAGTGCTTACGGCGAGTTGTCATCTGAAGTGGTGGCATCCGTCAAGGATGTCCATTTCTATTCAACTTCATCGTAGATGTACTAATGGACTTAACCCTAACTCACTTCGAAGACTCAGGGATTGACTTGCTACCATCAGGGAATAATCTCGTTGACTTAGAATATGCAGACGATATAGTCGTCCTTCCTAGGTGAGGACGCTGACAAAATGCAGAGTCTTCTGAACACCTTGAGCTGCTATCTACGAATGTTTGGCATGCGATTAGCTCCCGCCAAATGCAAGATGATGAGGATACAGGACTGTTCTAAACTGACTCCTAGTTTAGAAATAGGGATTGAAGTGGTAGAGCAACTTGACCGCTTCACTTACTTGGGAAGTACCATCAGCCCCAATATGTTGAGATCTTTGACGAAATCTCAGCACGGATACAGAGGGCTAGTTTCGCATATGCCAGTTTACGCCGTCTATGGCTTAGTAGACGTGATATCCGGCCGGCTATCAACCGAAGGGCGTGTGTACTGCTCATCAGTCCGCTCCGTCCTCCTTTATGGCTGTGAGACCTGGCCATTGAGAGTGGAAGACATGAAAAGATTAGCTGTCTTTGATCATAGGTACCTGAGTTCTATCTCCCTTGTTAGTCTGAAGTGGTATAATAAGGTGAGCAATATTGAGGTTAGGCGTCGAGTGCTAGGTAAGGCGGGGAAATCAGTCGACATGGCTGTGAAGCCACATTGACTGAGATGGTTAGGACATGTGTTACGTATGCTTAGCTATCCATCGCCTTCCTCAACAGGCAATGTTAGCTAACATAGGGTCAGCCTGGAAAAGAGCTAGCGACGGTCAAACCAAAACATGGCCTCAACAGTCAATGAAATCCACAACAGTTAGTCTAAGCCAGCCGCGTAGGAAGGTGTAGACTTCCTGACTGGTTGGGGTCCTCGGGATGGTAAAAACCAATGGTTGGAAACAATTGGTGACATGGCTCAAAATCGTTCTCGATGGCTAGTGCAGATGCATCCACTCCTTGTGACTTATGATTTCCAATGAAACTGTTTTGTTCTCCGTTATTACTACACCTTTGTCTCACACCTCTGTTTACTGTCTCTATTATGCATTTCTCCTACTTTTTTCTCTTGCTTTGTGTGCTACAAGAAGGGAGTGTGGCGACTTGTACTGCCGCACATATGTGCAAAGTTCTATATCGAAAACAGACAGGCAGACAGATTACAGCGAGCGATAGGGAAGAGAGAGAGATGAGAGTCTAGAAGTGTATCTGGAGCAGTACCATTTTCTTCACAGGTTATCGTGACACCGTCAATACGTGTGTCTGGTTGCCTGAGCTTCAACATAGGATGAGAGTATTGAAATGCTAATTAAGCACTGTTCTGTATCCATACTCCATTAGACATTGGAGTATTAGGGGCTGAAATTGTGTGAACTAAACGTAAACGATATGTTGCCAGGCTATTCAAATGCATCGGAGTAAATGTATCCGAATACTACTAGTTCACTGATAACCCTGTGACTGTTGAATAACTTGGCAAATTGTCGGTTACTTTCAGTCCTTGTTTCCTGTCATACTGTTATCACTCAAGTCATCAGAAAATATAAATTTGGCTAAATGTAGAATGATAAACCCAGTCTGATACAAAGTAGTCTGAAAAAAAAGTCATCCACTGTTTCGCGCACACTCGTGTCATACTTCGTAGAACTCTGAAGACTGTCAGTCAGTAGGGCGAGTGGTGGTATCCCATTGGGCCATATCGTTAACGTTGTCATTGATAGCCACTTGATTTCATGCAACAAATTTGCTAAAGGAATTTTGTCAGACTCTGAGCATCCACTCTACCCACAGCTCCAACCCTGTGTCTCTTCAGGTAAAACAAGAAGTCTTTTCAGAAGAATTTATGCACCTACATCTAAGCATAAAAATTTCCACAATACCATATTTGGCATGTATTTTATGTGATGAAAATAGTGTTAGGCATGAACTAACTAACCTTCTTTGCACTAGTAAATAAACCATTTTCTCCATCCTTATTCCACCAAGCTTTATTGTTATTGTTCTTCTTACATTTATAATCCTCTCAATTTTTATCCCTCATAAGTGTAAACATCATTTAAGCTGTGTTATGAACTGTTAATTTTGTCTTTGCCCTCAGCATGCTAAATCAGCAACACGTTAGATTCAATAATCTATAACATGCTAACATTTCCAAACTGAATCGACAATACTCATTATAATTTATTTAAATTAATCCCAGCGTGTTAAGAAAATCAAAACAAGATCTGTTTTCTGAACGTTTCGCTGTGTAAGCCACAGCTTCTTCAGCAGATTCCTTCGGATTTTTATTAATCATCAAATTATGTAGTGAGAAATTTTTTTACATAAATTGAAGTCAGTTTATTTGAAATTTTTGACTATATATTTTGATGACTAATAAAAATCCGAAGGAATCTGCTGAAGAAGCTGTGGCTTACACGGCGAAACGTTCAGAAAACAGATCTTGTTTTGATTTTCTTAACACGCTGGGATTAATTTAAATAATTTATAATGAATACAATTAGTAAGTTTAGATGAACTGGATGTTGATATAAGAGAGTAGTAACAAAAGTGATGAGTTGTCACAAACGATTGTTAAAAAAGAGTTACGTAATAACATGAATAGTTTAATGAAAGAGTTGTACTCAGGGTGTACATGGAAACAAAATATACGGAATTACACAAGGGTTTTAAGTAGTTAGAAAAATAAGCATACAAACAAAAGTTAAGTCAAATCAAACAAACAAACTTAACTTTTCTTTGTTTGTGTAATTCCGTATATTTTGTTTCCATGTACACCTTGAGTACAACTCTTTCATTAAACTATTCATGTTATTACGTAACTCTTTTTTAACAATCGTTTGTGACAACTCATCACTTTTGTTACTACTCTCTTATATCAACATCCAGTTCATCTAAACTTACTAATTGTATTCATTATAAATTATTTAAATTAATCCCAGCGTGTTAAGAAAATCAAAACAAGATCTGTTTTCTGAACGTTTCGCTGTGTAAGCCACAGCTTCTTCAGCAGATTCCTTCGGATTTTTATTAATCATCAAATTATGTAGTGAGAAATTTTTTTACATAAATTGAAGTCAGTTTATTTGAAATTTTTGACTATATATTTTGATGACTAATAAAAATCCGAAGGAATCTGCTGAAGAAGCTGTGGCTTACACAGCGAAACGTTCAGAAAACAGATCTTGTTTTGATTTTCTTAACACGCTGGGATTA
Organism: Trichobilharzia szidati; assembly: GCA_944472155.2. Classification (NCBI taxonomy): domain Eukaryota; kingdom Metazoa; phylum Platyhelminthes; class Trematoda; order Strigeidida; family Schistosomatidae; genus Trichobilharzia; species Trichobilharzia szidati. The sequence goes on from OX235279.1 coordinate 176,550,659, forward strand.
ATTTAAATAATTTATAATGAATACAATTAGTAAGTTTAGATGAACTGGATGTTGATATAAGAGAGTAGTAACAAAAGTGATGAGTTGTCACAAACGATTGTTAAAAAAGAGTTACGTAATAACATGAATAGTTTAATGAAAGAGTTGTACTCAGGGTGTACATGGAAACAAAATATACGGAATTACACAAGGGTTTTAAGTAGTTAGAAAAATAAGCATACAAACAAAAGTTAAGTCAAATCAAACAAACAAACTTAACTTTTCTTTGTTTGTGTAATTCCGTATATTTTGTTTCCATGTACACCTTGAGTACAACTCTTTCATTAAACTATTCATGTTATTACGTAACTCTTTTTTAACAATCGTTTGTGACAACTCATCACTTTTGTTACTACTCTCTTATATCAACATCCAGTTCATCTAAACTTACTAATTGTATTCATTATAAATTATTTAAATTAATCCCAGCGTGTTAAGAAAATCAAAACAAGATCTGTTTTCTGAACGTTTCGCCGTGTAAGCCACAGCTTCTTCAGCAGATTCCTTCGGATTTTTATTAATCATCAAATTATGTAGTGAGAAATTTTTTTACATAAATTGAAGTCAGTTTATTTGAAATTTTTGACTATATATTTTGATGACTAATAAAAATCCGAAGGAATCTGCTGAAGAAGCTGTGGCTTACACGGCGAAACGTTCAGAAAACAGATCTTGTTTTGATTTTCTTAACACGCTGGGATTAATTTAAATAATTTATAATGAATACAATTAGTAAGTTTAGATGAACTGGATGTTGATATAAGAGAGTAGTAACAAAAGTGATGAGTTGTCACAAACGATTGTTAAAAAAGAGTTACGTAATAACATGAATAGTTTAATGAAAGAGTTGTACTCAAGGTGTACATGGAAACAAAATATACGGAATTACACAAGGGTTTTAAGTAGTTAGAAAAATAAGCATACAAACAAAAGTTAAGTCAAATCAAACAAACAAACTTAACTTTTCTTTGTTTGTGTAATTCCGTATATTTTGTTTCCATGTACACCTTGAGTACAACTCTTTCATTAAACTATTCATGTTATTACGTAACTCTTTTTTAACAATCGTTTGTGACAACTCATCACTTTTGTTACTACTCTCTTATATCAACATCCAGTTCATCTAAACTTACTAATTGTATTCATTATAAATTATTTAAATTAATCCCAGCGTGTTAAGAAAATCAAAACAAGATCTGTTTTCTGAACGTTTCGCTGTGTAAGCCACAGCTTCTTCAGCAGATTCCTTCGGATTTTTATTAATCATCAAATTATGTAGTGAGAAATTTTTTTACATAAATTGAAGTCAGTTTATTTGAAATTTTTGACTATATATTTTGATGACTAATAAAAATCCGAAGGAATCTGCTGAAGAAGCTGTGGCTTACACAGCGAAACGTTCAGAAAACAGATCTTGTTTTGATTTTCTTAACACGCTGGGATTAATTTAAATAATTTATAATGAATACAATTAGTAAGTTTAGATGAACTGGATGTTGATATAAGAGAGTAGTAACAAAAGTGATGAGTTGTCACAAACGATTGTTAAAAAAGAGTTACGTAATAACATGAATAGTTTAATGAAAGAGTTGTACTCAGGGTGTACATGGAAACAAAATATACGGAATTACACAAGGGTTTTAAGTAGTTAGAAAAATAAGCATACAAACAAAAGTTAAGTCAAATCAAACAAACAAACTTAACTTTTCTTTGTTTGTGTAATTCCGTATATTTTGTTTCCATGTACACCTTGAGTACAACTCTTTCATTAAACTATTCATGTTATTACGTAACTCTTTTTTAACAATCGTTTGTGACAACTCATCACTTTTGTTACTACTCTCTTATATCAACATCCAGTTCATCTAAACTTACTAATTGTATTCATTATAAATTATTTAAATTAATCCCAGCGTGTTAAGAAAATCAAAACAAGATCTGTTTTCTGAACGTTTCGCCGTGTAAGCCACAGCTTCTTCAGCAGATTCCTTCGGATTTTTATTAACCATCAAATTATGTAGTGAGAAATTTTTTTACATAAATTGAAGTCAGTTTATTTGAAATTTTTGACTATATATTTTGATGACTAATAAAAATCCGAAGGAATCTGCTGAAGAAGCTGTGGCTTACACAGCGAAACGTTCAGAAAACAGATCTTGTTTTGATTTTCTTAACACGCTGGGATTAATTTAAATAATTTATAATGAATACAATTAGTAAGTTTAGATGAACTGGATGTTGATATAAGAGAGTAGTAACAAAAGTGATGAGTTGTCACAAACGATTGTTAAAAAAGAGTTACGTAATAACATGAATAGTTTAATGAAAGAGTTGTACTCAGGGTGTACATGGAAACAAAATATACGGAATTACACAAGGGTTTTAAGTAGTTAGAAAAATAAGCATACAAACAAAAGTTAAGTCAAATCAAACAAACAAACTTAACTTTTCTTTGTTTGTGTAATTCCGTATATTTTGTTTCCATGTACACCTTGAGTACAACTCTTTCATTAAACTATTCATGTTATTACGTAACTCTTTTTTAACAATCGTTTGTGACAACTCATCACTTTTGTTACTACTCTCTTATATCAACATCCAGTTCATCTAAACTTACTAATTGTATTCATTATAAATTATTTAAATTAATCCCAGCGTGTTAAGAAAATCAAAACAAGATCTGTTTTCTGAACGTTTCGCCGTGTAAGCCACAGCTTCTTCAGCAGATTCCTTCGGATTTTTATTAATCATCAAATTATGTAGTGAGAAATTTTTTTACATAAATTGAAGTCAGTTTATTTGAAATTTTTGACTATGTATTTTGATGATGAATAAAAATCTGAATAAATCTGCTGAAGAAGCTGTGGCTTACACAGCGAAACGTTCAGAAAACAGATCTTGTTTTGATTTTCTTAACACGCTGGGATTAATTTAAATAATTTATAATGAATGAATCAATCTGACTCGGCGCTCAAATTATTCCAGGAAGATCGTAACACATACGGCCTGGAAACCTATAATTGAATCGACAATAGTGTTCGAAACAAACTCACTGTTATTATTATTAATAGTCTCATTTGTACTTCGAATATTTTTGAATGTATAGCATAAATGTGGACAATTCCTCTGGTTAATTTTATTTATATTTTGAGTAAATCAGACGCAATATTGTGACAAATTCTGAGAATTCCATTCTGTATTATAAGTACTGTTCGTCTCACAGTGTTATAGAGTAATGTTTACTGATGTGACCACGTTTCTAGCACAATTTATTACTGTTCATAATCATATCACCTCAAGGTACTACTCACACAACTTTCTAACTTCCCTTATATAATTTCATTATTTTTCATCACTTGACTCGATTGGTAGTAGTATTTTCCATATTTCCGGTATGAGTGATGAGTCATTCCTATTGCGTGTGTGTTGGGTGTAGACTCGATGAACCAGGCAGGATTCAGTAATCAACCTCTCTCTCCCTCTCTCCACCTACCTAGATTACTTCTTAGAATTTTAACCCTCTCCCACCATGCTATTGTGTGGTTGTGTGTTAATGCATGCAGTGCAATGTAGTGCTGAGCTTTTTTCTAAATTACTTATCTTCTCTGGGTCAACCATTCTTACCTTAGCTAATTTAAATCATGGAAAATTCCCATTGTAACATATAGAAAATCAAAACAAATGATTCAGCGAAGAGACTCTTTTCAATGAATTTATCATCAAGCTGTACAATCGTATATTATGGTTTTTAAGAAGTTATATCCGGTGAGGGAATTGATATATGAATGCAATTAAAACTAAAATGTTTTTGATTATAATCGTAGTTAATGTCAAGTGAAAGCAAATTAATGTCATATATAGAATAATTCATAGATGAATTCTTATGTTCCGACAATCTGACTACCCCCGACCTACTAGTTTGACTGACCTATGTAGTTGACCTCACTCACAGTCATTGCAGGGTATTTTGTAAATTATATTATTTTGTTGTATTGGTTTGTAGGGATTTGTTTGATTGCATGGAGGATTTCATCATGAGCTGACATCAGTTAGAGAACCACTGAAAAACCTGGGAGTACTGGACAGCTGTTTCGTCCCAGTTTGGGACTCTTCGCTCATTGGGTCAACCGACAGGGTCATTTAACTTACAGAGCTTGTTAGAGTAAAATTCCGTTATGGGTAAAATTTGTTTTGATAAAGTCTCACAGTGTCACTTAGACAAAATAATATAATTTACGAAATACCCTATAATGACTGTTAGGTCAAATACATAGGTCAGTCAAACTAGTAGATCGGGGGTAATCAGATTATATAAAAGAAAAGGCGTTCAGCGAAGAGACTCTTTTCGGCGAATTCATTCACTGAGTTGTACAATCGCATATATATATAATTTTGTTTGTGTACATTAGATTTATAAAGTTTAGATAATTATGTAATATAAATAAGTATTATTTGGCTTGGAAACAAACATTTAGATGGAAAATAAAATAGAATTGATTAAGTGAATTGGATGACGTAATACAGTTGAGTAGAATTCAGAGTAGGTCAGGTTGGCAACAGTGTTAATGAGTGGTGGTTAAAATTAAATAAGGGTGGGGGTAGAGAATAATATAAATGAAGATGTGAAATAATAAAATGCAAAAGACAAAATAATACAATTTCATACAACTGGTTCCCTTGATAAATTTCGTCTTCCTTTCTTTATCGAAATAGTAAGACTGAAATTAAGAAAGATTACGTCCATTGTAGATTTAATGAATGAACGAATTTCTTTTGTATGCAGAGTTCAGGATTTAGCAGATGAATTGCCATTGCTTCTGCGATGTGGAGAAGTTTGATCTCTTCGCTGAACGCCTTCTTTTCTTTTTTTTGACTGAATGGGGATTTTCAGGTAATCAGATTGTCGGAACATAAGAATTTAGCTAAGGTTAGAATGACTGACCCAGAGAAGATGAGTAATTTAGAAAAAAGCTCAGCAATTGCACTGCATGCATTAACACACAACCACACAATAGGGTGGGAGAGGGTTGAAATTCTAAGAAGTAATATAGGTAGGTGGAGAGAGAGAGGTTGATTACTGAATCCTTGTTCATCGAATCTACACCCAACACGTGCAATAGGAATGACTCATCACTCATACTGGAAATATGGAAAATACTACTACCAATCGAGTCAAGTGATGAAAAATAATGGAAGTATATAAGGGAAGTTAGAAAGTTGTGTGAGTAGTGTCCTGATGTGATATGATTATGAGGAGTAATAAATTGTGCTCGAAACGTGGTCAACAGTAAACATATTACTGTATAACACTGTGAGACTTTATCAAAATTAAAATCATACCCATAATGGAATTATACTCTACCGCAGTGCAGAAGTTTTATTCTTATACCAATGATGTCCCGTCACTGTAACAATAACACGTAGAAGAAATCTGCTCCAGAGCATGTTAAAAAGTTGTATAACTGGTAAACTGTTCTTAAAAACATCGCCTTCTAACTAATTCTATTTCACTGTGTATTAGATCAAATAAAGTAACATAATAAGAGAGAGAAATAAGTGCAAACTAGGTAGATTTGTTTTTAAAACAAACATTGCACATGTTAATAAAGCAGAATTTTTTCTTTTCAATCATCAATTTTTTTGTTTTTGCATTTGAAAGTTAATACCCTTCAGTGAATATTATTGTATATGTTGTTCTTGTTACCCTTCATTGATTTAGTATAACACTTCGATTCACGTGATTCGTGCTCTGCTGGCATTCGAAGCTGATCCATGCGCTGTAAATAACAATCAGCATAGCTGTCGGCACTTACTTTGTCGCGATTCTGAAAGGTTAGTTCTAGTTACCCCTTTGATTATCGTTATAACATTTTTTTTCTCTTCCTTATCGATTGACGATTTCGCATTGCTTTCTTAAAAATGTGTTATCATGGAGTGGTTTTTTTAACACTTTTAAATAAGTTCTGTAGCATAAATCAAATTCACAGTTTGCAGTCTAGACACCGAAATCGGGGTTGTTTGAACTGGTTCGGCTCTCTCTCTCTCTCTTCTTCGCTCGCTCAGCTGAGTTAAACCGGGTACACAGCTGATGATCTCGACGTTGACTGCGCAAAACGACCATCTAGTGTTCAAATGTCTGAAGTAGCATAGTTAAGTCAGTTAATCAGTAGGGTATAGTTCTGTAGCTTCATTATGAAAAATTCAGAAGATTTTTCTGAACTTTTCGATGTGAAGATCACAGCTTCTTCAGGAGAATTACTTGAAAAATCTCTTTTTGTCACAACGGGATCAGTATTAGTGGATTCAGGATCAATTTTATAGTTTGACTCCACACCTATTTTGGTACAAGTATGGAATTTTCAGCGTGTGATATCGGTGGCCCAAATTTTGCAGGCCGACCATTGGTATCAGGTGTGCGTTGGCAGGGGTCGAACCCCGAACCATGTGCATGGTCGGCGAGAGTCTTAACCGCTGGGCTACCGACGTATAAACTTGAAAACAAAAGGTGTTGTTTACATTCATAACCGAAAGGATGTCAAACTCTAATAAAATAACTACTATTGAAGATGTTATACTGCACGCTTCCATATCCTGTGATTAAACGATGCAAAGCAGCACAGGACCTGATGGAATGACTCCGGAAGACAGTGGTGAGCAACTGTTATCTGGGTTTACTAAGTTATCACGCAATGTCAGAGACTCTGCAGCGGTACGCACCCACCGGGATTCGAAACCGAGGTTCTTCTGGTTACAAGGTGAGCTCATAGACCATTGAGCCACTGGGACCCGATCCAGTGGTCCTTGAATTCTAACTTCTCTCAATTCACGACATAGCGTGACCATTTCGCAATGTCTTCTTCGATGAGTTACTGCCTCATCTTCAACCTGCTGTACCCTACTGGTCACGGCTGTGTCGTGAATTGGCAGAAGTTAGAATTCAAGGACCATTGGATCGGGTCCCAGTGGCTCAATGGTCTACGAGCTCACCTTGTAACCAGAAGAACCTCGGTTTCGAATCCCGGTGGGTGCGTACTGAGAAGAGTCCCAAACTGGGACGAAACAGCTGTCCAGTACTCCCTGCAGGTTTTCCAGTAGTTCTCTAACTGATGTCAGCTCATGATGAAATCCTCCAGCCAAGCCAATCAAACAAAATTCCTACAAAACCAATACTTGAAAATTAATGTCAGAGAATCAATGGTAGTTCTGTTAGATTGGTATAAATCATTGATTATCCCAGTTTGTGAGAAGGGAGACAAGTCTTCCTATGATAATCGTAGGTACATAAGCTTAACTAATGACTGTCTAAAGTTGTAGGTTCGATAATCATGCGTAGACTGAGCGTCATTCAAAAGAAACAAATATGGGAAAACTAGGTAGGCTTCAGGCCTGTAAGAGGATGTATTGATCATATTTTCACTCTTCAACATATTTTGTAACTTTGGCACACTTGCCCTATTTCTTGACCTGGTGGCGGGATTCATTTTTGTCAACCGAGACAGACTGTGGCCATGTTTTGGTCAAGAGGGGAGTACCGACAAGAGTATATCACACTAATGAAAACACTCTGTTTGAAATCACTTAGTTGTGTAAAACAGCTTACGGAGTGGAGTGTTATCTGAATTGGTGATAATCAGTGGTGTCCAATATCACTCACTACTTTCGTTTAATCTCATCATACATGTACTAATAGAATTGATCTCAACTGTGAATGCAGCGACAGGGCAATTTTCTTATTACAAGAGAACAATCTTGTCGACTCATTTAATTGGCTTTAACATTCTTGTCTGTAGTTGACATTTCACCAGGTCAACCGCCTTTTCGATAAACTGGTTTCGTATTACACTACCTTTCTACAGTAAAGGACATTTACCGTGTGCATCGTTTCAAATGGAAACTGTCCAGTGAAAGTACTGTTAGTTAGTGCTGTGACAGACCACACTATTGTTCAGACGGATACCTGTGTAACATCATTGATGATCGTTCAGCAGCAGCTAACTAGTGAATTCCATGGCTTCACCTAGGCATTCAGAAGATATCCGATGATATGGAAGCGTGTATTCAAGAACCCGGTTGACAGAGACAGTTAATAATATAACTTCAATAGTGATATTCAAAGTAAAATCATGTCAACAAACTGTGCTGCAACATAAGCTCAGTAGCAGGCAGCATCTGTCACTGTATTGAAGTCTGTGTGATTGTTTACCTGACTAATAAATAAATAATTATTAAGAAATGGATACTGAACAAAGAGTACTCTTTTCGATAGCCCTTTCATCATCAGGCTCTACAGCTATATATACATTATAGTGAATGAATAAAAGAATTAGTATTATGAACAACATTGATGTTGTTTAAATAACATCGAATCAATAACATCGGTGGATTACAGTTCAGCATAACAATATACACTGAATATCAGAAAATTAGGAAAGATAATATTACAAATTCATGCATGAATTTATAGTCTCTACTGAAGTCCGGCCAGGGCAGTAGTAGTGGCTAGCTGGACTTGCTTCTTTTGCACACTAAGCACTGACTGGTTGTTCCAGGCGAATTGCGACAGCCTCTGTTGTTTGGAGCATGCGGTGCCTCGATGTTTTGTGGCAGTTTATTTGTCACTCAGTAGATGATGATGGTGAAGAATTCTTCAATGATGGCTGGCTTCGTGGCCGGCCGGTCTGGACAAGATGGTCTAATATCGAACTGTTGATGGTTCTGACTACACCTTTACTTAGCCATAGTGGGAGATGTTCTCGAGTGAGCACGAAAAATCAAGTCCCTAGAGCAACGGTCGATATAACTCGCTGCACCACAAGCGAAGTTGGATTGTTAGATACAATTTGAAGTGGCTACCTAGTCTAGGTACTTCATCTTTCAGTCGAGGAATCATCACCATCGGTCGTGTAGAGAATAATACGTGTAGTTCGCCAGCATTAGAAGTTCTTTGGACTGATTTTCTTAATTTCCTCGTAATTATCTCACTTGGTTCCATTATGGGTAAATTTTTGTTTCGATAAAGTCTCACAGTGTTATACAGCAATGTTTACTGATGACGTTTCAAGCACAATTTATTTGCTCATAATCATATCAAGATAATCAGACGACTTTCTAAATTCATTTATATAGTTCCGTAGTTTTTCACTTGATTTTCACCTAGATTACTTTTTAGAAATCTAGGTAGGTGAAGAGAGAGGTTGATTACTGAATCCTTGTCCACAGAACAACTTGCACACAACACATGCAATAGGAATGACTCATCACTCATACCCGAAATATGGAAAATAATACTACGAATCAAATCAAGTGAAAAACAATGGAACTATATAAATGAATTTAGGAAGTCGTCTGATTACCTTGATATAATTATGAAGAGCAATAAATTGTGCTCGAAACGTGGTCATCAGTAAACATTACTGTATAACACTGTGAGACTTTATCAAAACAAAAATTTACCCGTAATGGAATTACACTCTACCACAGTGCACAAGTTTTATTCTGATATCTATTTCACTTGGTATATCACCGTTGAATTGCAGTCGATCATAAACAGGCTTCTTATTTACCGATGTAGAATAGTCCTTTTCCGCTCTCTTTGTCATGTGTTTCCTGATAAATTTGTCGGGATAGCTATTTTCAATCAATCAAAGTATCATATATACAATGCTTAATTCATCTTCAATTACTTATTCTGAGCATATAGCTCTAACCCTGTGGCTGAGGGTCTCTACTAACCTTTTTTTTGTACTTGAGAGGAATGAAGCTGTGAAAATGTGTATATTGTCCTGTCCAAGTGCTTTTTCTGTACAAATTTCTTTTTATGCTACCGTCTGATTTTCTTGTTAGGAGGAAATCCAGGTAGGCAATTCTGTTTTGGGATTCCTCTTCACACGTGAATTTCATAGCCGAATGTACTTCATTGAATTTTGAACAACAGCATTAATGTTGTTCATAAGACTAATTCATTCATTCACTATAATGTAAACATAACTGTAAAGCCTGATGAAGAGCAGGTTTTTTGTTCAGCGAAGAAATTTCTTTTCAACGACTTCATTTTCAAGTTGTACAGACGCATTTATATTACAGAAAAGGTCATTAAGTGGCACTAAATAATTGCTCATTCAATATACATAAGAATAACGATAATTAAAATGTTATAAGGGGTAGAGTTGAAGTGGATAAATTACAAAATTATTAAAGATTGTTTTATAAGTGAATTCATATCAAAAATGTTCTAAAAATGTCAAGTGTTGTCTAAAAATTTTAAAAAATTAGGAGTACGATTACGATAAGAATGAAGATGTGAAGTGGAAAGAATTCAAGTGATAAATAAAATAAGGTAAAAACTAGAAAGAACATTACTATGACCAAGGTAAAGAAAGGGGTTTGACAAAACGTTTTTGAACACATAATTTAGGTTTCTGTTCATGTATAGCTAAAGCTTCGGCTATGCATAAGTGAAGAAAACGTAGACTTTTGGGTCGATTCGATTTTGCCATGTAGATAACTTTGAACGATGAATCACGTGGGGCTAAATGACCTGACTCTAACAGGTGATCACAAATAGACGACTTCGCAGTTCTACGTTCGCCTTTCATTAACCAGACTGGATAGTGTTCAGCTACACGTTTTCGGAGATTACGCTTACAACGTCCAATATAAACAGCTCCACAAGAGCAGGTAAAAGAGTAAATACACATGGATGTGGACAAAAGCGGTAAAGTATCCTTGACGCATTGTCTAATCATATTTCGGCTGGTAAAAAATAGTTGTAAGTCAGCTGCAGGAAAAGTACGCTTAATACATTTAGATAAACAATTTTTAATCCATTCCGAAATGGTGTCACCTTTGAATGCCGGACTCATAAACAGTTTCTTCTTTGGCACTGTAATTTGTCTGGGGGCGTGTTCTTTCTTGATGTTACGTTCGATAAACCTTGTAAGATAACCATTATTAAGGAGATTTGATCGAAGCTTATCTAGTTCACTATCGATTGTCTCTGCAGAGCAGATTTTACGAATTCTGGAGCATAAGGAATGAATAAGATTTCTCTTTCTCCCTAACGGTACCCAACTGTTGAAGTTAGTGTACTGCCCAGTGAATGTTGGCTTACGGTAAATCGACCTTAGCAACGTACCATTCTCTCTCTTCTATCTAGCTTTACATCAAGGCAGTGAAATGAGGAATTCGACCGTGAAAAGCAAAGATGGATGAGAGAACCATTAAATATTCCAAGAAGTTCAGTATCCCTTCTTTTGAAAAATTTTTAATGGGCATTTTTAATCAGTTAAATAATTATTATAATGAATACGATTTGAATTCCGGTCGATAGACTATCGAACTAGCCTATAATTGCACACATTTTATATTTGTATTTATAGGCAAATTAGAGATCAGATAACACACAAACCTTGGAATTATTAAGTGATGGTTTGCAGGAATTTGATTGGTTACTGGTGTTCGGTCACGAGTTGACATCAATAAGAGAGAGAGAGAGAGCGATTGAAGACCAGCAGGGAGTAGTGTACTGCACAGCTAGCTGTTTCTGTTGTGCCTAGTTTAGAAGAATTTTGAATTCATGGGTGCTGGGGTTATTGAGCTTCGTCCCAGTGACGCTGAATGGTGTACGAGTTCGCCGTGTAACCGAAAGGTTATTATGACTTCAACCCACTGTAGTGGGGGGGGGTGCGTGCTGACGATTAGCCCCAAACTAGGAGGACGAAACAGCTGTCCAGTACTGTCCAATGCTAGTTTTTTAATGCTTCTCTCAAACTGATGTCAGCTCATGATGAAAAAATCCTCCAACCAAAAAAATAAAAATTAATAAATAAATAGAGAATCACAGTGCAGTTGGATGGATTGTCTAAGGTAGATGACAAAATATCGCATAATCCTAAACACTGTAGGTAGGTGGCCATTGTGAATGTAAGACAATTGACAATAAGAACATGTGTCTGTGTCTATGTGATATCCTTTGATTCGAGAAATTTCACATCACGTTGAATTACAACCAGAACACCGAGAACACATTTATCAGTGGATTAGAAATGCCCATTGAAATTTTTCAAAATAACAGTTCCTGAACAAAGAATATTAATGTCGATAACATGCTCCTCATCACCAGTTTCCACAGTTACATATCCATCCATAACAGTGAATGCATTAATGAATCAGTGTTATTAAACAACAACACAAATATTGTTGTTTAAATAACATCGAATCAATAATAATTATAATTATAATAATAATGTCGATGGATTACAGTTCAGTGGCATCAACATAACACTACACACACCGAATATCAGAAAAACTAGCAAAAATGACAATAATAATAACAATACATATGAACTGTGATCAAGATTTGACCGGATAGTTGCAAAATAATTGAGCGCTGAGTGAGAAGAAGACATTTGTAAAAAATTATATTTGTAAAATCTCAGCGAAATTGAAATGATTAATTCCAACGTTCTTTGTGTTCGGAAATCTGGTCCCAACTTCTTCAGGGAAATTAATCGAAATTAACATAACAGAGGTTTATATATAAAAGGAACAATTCTTGTTTTTAAACTTTGTCCAATCATGAGCCATGCATGTATATATAAACATACCATTCTATTTATTATACATGTTGGTGCCTGTTGCATGGCTCATGATTGGACAAAGTTTTTAAAAACAAGAATTGTTCCTTTTATATATAAACCTCTGTTATGTTAATTGTGATTAATTTCCCTGAAGAAGTTGGGACCAGATTTCCGAACACAAGAAACGTTGGAATTAATCGTTTCAATTTCGCTGAGATTTTACAAATATAATTTTATAAATAATAATACACATTCATGAATTTATAGTCGCCTCGGAAGGCCGCGCCGGGCAGCTGTAGTAGTATCTAGTTGGACTTGATTCTTTTGGACATAAAACAAAGTATGGCTAAGCAAAGGTGTATGTAGTAAAAACCATCAACAGTTCGATATTAGACGATCTGGTCCAAACCAGCGACAATGCCAGCACTGAAGAGTCCTTCTACATCATCTATCGGGTACCACACTAATTACCAAAAATATCCAGTTACCGCATACTCCAAACAACAGTGGCTATCGCGATTCGCCTGGAACAACCAGGGCTGAGTGTGCAGAAGAAGCAAGTCTAGGTAGCCACTACTTCTGCCCTAGCTAGTCTTCAGTGGAGAGCATAAATTCATGAATTTGTATTATTGTCTCTTTACCTAATTTCTTGATATTCAGTGTGTAGTGTTATGTTGATGCTATCGATTCGTAATCCATGCATATTATTCTTATTATGATTATCATTTTCATTGATTCAATGTTATTTAAACAACAACATTAATGTTGCTTATAACACTGATTCATTCATTCATTCACTGTTATGGAGGGATATGTAACTTTAGAAGCTGGTGATGAACAGCAGGTTACCGAAAAGAATATTCTTTGTTCAGTAACCATTTCTTTGAAAAAAAACCGTTTTTTTTTACAGTTAAGGTGTGTTCAAGGTTTACAAAAAGTTAAGGGAATTCAAAAATTTAACAATTTCGCACAGCGATCCATATATATATATAATACCCCTTTCGAAAATATACTTGAGAAGTCACAAAGAATATTGAACACATACAGTCAGTTCCTCTAGCGAAAATTTATAACAACACTGAATGCAAGTGGACTTTGAGATAGATAAATAACCGTGAAGTATACGTAGTTGTCTGTATCCAACAATCAAATAGTTGCTAATCTACTAAGCAAGTCAGATAACGACGAGTTAATTGATTGAAAAGGCTGAACGGCAATCAAACAGATAAGCGTGGAGAAGTAGAAGTAATCACAGCAATAGTATGAAGAGTAGTCATTTACAGCTTGATTTCATTGCGTTTAGATGGCGAACTGGAAGATATGCAGGCGAAAAGCAACAAGTTGGCAGAAGAAGCATCAACGATAACAGGGACTTCAGGTGAACATAGAGAAAACAGAGGTGATGAAGATTCCTCGGCAACACCACCAACAACAACAGACAACAATCAGCATAAATGGGAGGAACACGAAAGAAACAACTACCTTCACCTAACTGGGAAGCATCGTTTCAACCACAGGTGGACGGAACTGACGAGGATATCAAAGCAAGAATCAGAAAAGCAAGACAAGCTTTCATTTTTCTCAAGTCTGTGTGGAGGTCAACAACACTCAGCATCAAAAATAAGATCCGGATTTTCAACTCCAATGTGAAGTCAGTCAGTGCTACTATACGGATGGATCAGAGACTTGCACTGCGTGTCATAAAGAGCACCTCAAACAAACTACAGACCTTCATTAACAGTTGTCTTCGGTCAATACTGCTCAAGATCAGATGGCCGGCCAGAAAAGATCAGCAACAAGGAGGAGTCTCTGGGAGCGAACCAACACAGCAGGAACCGATTGTGAAACAAATAGGCAGGAAGAAATAGAGATGGATTGGCCATACTCTTAGGAAACCATCAAGTGACATCACTAGACAAGCCATTGCTCGAGTGGAACCCGAAAGGGAAGAGGCGAGTTCGTCGTCAGTGCAAAGGTGACTTGAAGGAGGTCATATGAAGAGGAGATGAAAACGTGTGGACAGACTTGGAACCAGGGGAAGACTCTAGCAGAGAACTGAAGGCAAAGGAGACGCACGGCTGAAGCCCTATGTTCCTCTAGGAATTAAAGGAAACGATAATAATAATAATAATCATTCACTGAAGACAGAAAACACTTCAGTATGGTGATAACATACACGTTCAGTGTCCAGATGAACTAATAATGCATGACAATCAAGACTTTCATTACACTTGTTGGGGAGTTTATTAAACGTCTGATCACTAAAAGTAGTTCTCGGAATTAAAAGTGCATTTCACCACTTACTGCCTAAAATTTATGCATCTGGGGTGATTTTGTTTAACACGGCTAAAGTGATAATGTCATCATCATCAATAACAATAGCATAACGCATAAATGCGGTAGACCGCTCACCAATCACCTATGAGGTCTAGTGTCCGATTCCTAGCTGAACCCAAATAACCCAGTAGTAATCTCTCTCGCTGTCTGCAGTACTGGGTGACACACACACACACACACACACGGGTTCAAATCTCGGTGCTTCGCTGGTTCGCCAATCGCTCACGCGATCCGAAATTCAACTGACTCACTTCTATACTTTACTTAACCAGGTGAAAAAAAGGGACGGTTGGGTGTCAGGTTAACAAACCCACTCCCTAAAACACAACACAATTGCTAGTGAAAATAATTGAGCGCTGAGGGAGAAGTAGACATTTGTAAAAAATTACATTTGTAAAATCTCAGCGAAATTGAAACGAATAATTCCAACGTTTCTTGTGTTCGGAAATCTGGTCCCAACTTCTTCAGGGAAATTAATCGAAATTAACATAACAGAGGTTTATATATAAAAGGAACATCACTTCTTTTTAAACTTTGTCCAATCATGAGCCATGCAACAGGCACCAACATGTATAATAAATAGAATGGTATGTTTATATATACATGCATGGCTCATGATTGGACAAAGTTTAAAAACACGAATTGTTCCTTTTATATATAAACCTCTGTTATGTTAATTCGATTAATTTCCCTGAAGAAGTTGGGACGAGATTGCCGAACACAAGAAACGTTGGAATTAATCATTTCAATTTCTCTGAGATTTTATAAATATAATTTTATAAATAATAATACACATTCATGAATTTATAGTCGCCTCGGAAGGCCGCCCAGGGCAACTGTAGTAGTATCTAGTTGGACTTGCTTCTTTTGGACATAAAACAAAGCATGGCTAAGCAAAGGTGTATGTAGTAAAAACCATCAACAGTTCGATATTAGACGATCTGGTCCAAACCAGCGACAATGCCAGCACTGAAGAGTCCTTCTACATCATCTATCGGGTACCACACTGATTACCAAAAACATCTACGACCGCATACTTCAAACAACATCTCATTTGATACGGGTCATGAGGTGAACATCTACGTGTCCTTTGAAATTGTCAATAAACAAACTAGTGCAATTCTCCTCAACTTTACCGAAGCCATCGCGCTATTAAACGCCTGAAACTAGAATTATTATGCGTTCAGAAGAAAAGCAGTTATTAGTCTTCCCTTGCCCTGATAACTGAGTGTTTTTACGCTTTCTTTGGCTTGATGAACCTCTCCCACCTTTCGCTACAGTGTAACTTTGCTTGTCACTTGTTTGTATCATTTGGGTTGAGTTGAACTCACCACATTATTGTTACTTACTCAATTTATTAATTACTTATCATCATCATCTTAGTCACCTCTTGTCCTTATTATTACTTAACTTCTTTGTCAGTGTATCCAAGCGTTTATTTTTATAAAAGGAAAAAAAGACTGAATGGTCTACGCAAGCTAGCTTGCCTTGTAACCGGAAGGTACTGGGTTCGAACCCGGCGTCAGTGTGGGTGCGTACTGCCGATCATTCACAAAACTAGACCGACGAAACAGCTGTCCAGTACTTCTTCTTCTTCCTCAGCAGTGGTTTTCACCGGTTCTCTCACTGATATCAATCCATGCATGGTCAAACTCGTATAAACAAATCTATCTAATCCTTAGAAACTAAACTCTTGAGAATAGAAAAGACATTCAACGAAGAGTCAGTCTTTTTTCGGCGATATCATTCTTAAGCTGTACACAATCGCATACACATACACGTATAGTTAACTGCCTTAGCAACAAAGTCGATATTTCAAAGATTTGTCATTAGAGTTGTAAATTTCACTTAACAAATTACACACATACTCAGAATTAATAATCCCCATTGAGACAGAAAAAAGAAGAATTCAGCGAAGAGAAAAAAATTTATTTTTTCGACTATTTCATTTGCATATATTTATATATATGATCAACTAAAAGGGTAAATACAGGTCAACCCCAAATTCAGTATACCGGTCTAAAATATATGCTCGGACATAAAACAGGATCCGCACATGTGAAGGCGTGTATGAAATACGACGAGATACATCTACGAAGGTTAAATTCTGATAAAGGCAGCAGACTAGATAAAATACTATAAAAAGACAACATGGAGTCAAATCATATACAACATGAAGGAAACACCAAACAATCGACAATACAAACATTTGGTAAAGTACATCTTTTAGGAGACTCCGGAACTCGGTAACGATAGACATTTTACAAATTTGTTTTTGTACACAAACAACAACAGGTTCGGCTTTATCGGTTGGACTTTGTAGACTAACTAACTATATATAGTGAACGATGTGTCCGATGCTGCAACGTGCGTGGTCAGAGTTGTGATCTACAATATCGATGTTGCAATATGGATGAATTAGTTAATTAATACCACCTCACCTCTACACGTTCTCCTTTGTTCAGTCAGCTAACCTGAGAATGAATAATTCTCTTCCTGAAGGCGGTGGGATATGTCGAACGAACGAACGAATGTACCTAGCTGCACAAGCGCAGGTGAACAAATGAATCAATACACATGGATTCAGACAAACGAGATAACATTACCTTGACTCTAGTCAGTGATGACTGATAATAATCCTCTATAGACCAATATTATCGCACTTTAACACGCCCACCCACACACACACAAGGAAATTTTGTAATGTACAAAGTGTTGATTGGATAGAAGCCATTCGAATTAGCCATTAGGATTTTAAGCTTTAGATAACAAATTTCGCTTATTGGTTAAAAAGTAAAGTAAGATTGAATAGGCAAGTTGAGTGATGTAATCGATCTAATTCTGACCGGACTGAGTAGAACTCAGCTAAAACTGAAGTTGAACAAAAGTCAAGTTAATCACAGTGATAATAAGGTGTAGAGATTTAATAAGGGGTGGGTGGGGAAGAAAATATTATCCGATTAAGAAACAAACAAGCAAAAAAAAGAGATGAAACAAAAAATTACGTATTTCGTGTTAAGATAGGTCGGTCAGATCCACTGTGGATTTAATGACTGAACAAACTTCAATCGTATGTATATGGTTTTTTTACGAAGTTATATCCGGTGAGGGAATTGAATCATAGGTGTGAATGCATGAAATAATTAATAATATGAAATGCAATGAAAACTAAAATGTTTGTGGCTATAATCGTAGTTAAATGTCAAGTGGCAAAGCAAATTAATGTCATATATAGAATAATTCATAGGATGGATAGAACTCTATCTCTATAGCCTCCGCCTTCAAAGTCATTTACAAGGCAAAGAGTAATTTACCCAAATCCCTACGTACCCGACTCATCTGTATTGCTGAAGCCATCTTTGGCTATCGAAACAGAAAAGCCAGATCTCTGTGTACAGAAAAAAACGTTCGTTCAACCCCTCCAACTTTCATGGTCTTAATCCCTCTATGCCAAAGTATGGTAATCCCCAATCATATTTTGGCTCTACCAATTTTTCGTTTTGTTTATTCAATTTGTATACTCTTCCTTTATTACGTCAATTGTTACTATTACTACTCTCACTTTGAACTGTCCCCGGTATTATTTCACTTGTTCCACTTGTCATTCTAAATCAATTCTTTTTTACAACATTAAATTCTATGCTATTAAATTTCACACAATATTACGTAACGTTTTTATTTTATTCGATTTGTCTACTAATCGTATAATTGCACACCTCTTTCAAGTTCTATCCATCCTATGAAATATTCTATATATGACATTAGTTTGCTTTGCCACTTGACATTTAACTACGATTATAATCACAAACATTTTAGTTTTAATTGCATTTCATATTATTATTATTATTTCATGCATTCACACCTATGAACAAACTTCCTTTTTTGTATGCAGAGTTCAAGTTTTACTATGTGATGAATTACCATTGCTTCTGAGGCTTGAAGAAGTTTGATTTGTACTCTTTTTCGCAAGATATTCACGTATTCTATGGATGACTTTGAAGTTACTTTGTGGGTTTCCCTGGTGCTGCGATTCGATCAAGCTTCAGGGGAAACATTTTTCTCCATTATCTACAAGATTTTATTTTGATAAATCACACAGTGTTGTACAGTAATATTTACTGATGACAACACTGTGAGACTTTATCAAAATAAAATCTTATCTATCTATAATGGAGTTATGCTCTACCACACCACAGTGCCCAAGTTTTATACTTATATCATCAATGATACTACTACTCACTGCCTCTTCATTGAAGTAAATATTTGTCGGTCACTCACACTATCTCGGAGTCCAAAGTTGTCCGAAGTTGTACTGCTGCAGAATACAGATGTAACAGCAGAAAGATATTTCCTTTAGACGACTAACAAACCAGCCTCACCGTTGTAGGAAGAGGCGTTGGAGAAAGCCAACCGCGAAAATGATACATTCCGACTTTGCAGAAGTCCACAATCGATACAATAAGATCTGAATACGAAGACAACTTCAAATGCCAACTGATAAGCGGGCGATGTGTATAACTGGAGTCAAGTAGTTGTTTGATTTCATTCTGCGGTCAGGCAGTCTGAAAGGAATCATCGCAATTATCACAAACACCACTGAACTGCGTCTTTGGTATTTCACACCCAATTTTTTTTTAGAAATAAGATATATATCAGGCTGATTGACTGGATAAAACGACTACACAGACAGACAACAAACATCTAGTAGGCAAGCAAAATGATAGTTACCGCATAGTCCTTTTTTTTATTCCTTCGCGTTCCCCAGTGGAACATAGTGCTTCAAGCTAGCGGCTTGAAGTTTCCGTAGCAGTGTTGATTCTATTTTACAGGATGAGGTTGCCAGCCTCATGCCCAACCTTTTCTCTTCACCAGCATTACTTCTGGCTCAGCGAGGTAAAGGAATTCGCCGGCCGGGGACCGATCCCCTGACCATGACCATGCATGGTTGGCGAGCGTCCTAACCGCTATGCCACCGACGCACACATAATCTTTAATTACATAAAATAAAGTAAATGCACACCGAATATATATTAGCACATCTGTTTAAATTACCAAAAGTCAGCAGGTAAGTTAAAAGAGGAGGATCAGGGAAGAAGCGTCAGTCATTTCTGGTACCACTTTCAATCACTCCACTCATTCATCTCGAAAGAAAGAAGAGTTCATCGTGTAGTCTCAGATACACTTCACTGAACATTTTGAAGCTTTGTGTTAATTATAGTTCTGTGATGCTTTAAACCAGTGCATAAAATATATATTATAAATATTTATTCCCATAGAAAGTGATTGACCGCATCAACAACAAAACAGTCAGTCTGGCTTTAAAATAACATATATAGGCTGGTATAGTGAATTAAACATGTTCAGCTTGAATTTTATTTCCATACACAATATCCGGAACGCATATCTTCATAGTGTAGCACACTGCTGAGTCACCTTAGTTTGGCATTTTTGAAACTTTGTTTTCAGGATGGGGGAGAGGCGGAATTCCGGCCCTTTTCCACTATCAGCTTTAGTGGAATGCGTACATCTAGTCTCCAACTTCAACCACCGTTCCAAGGCCCATCTCAAATCTAAAAGCAGATGAAGCATCAGCGCATCTGATGGTATGACAACTGAGGGGTTGAAGAATAGTGACGATGAATTATTGGCTATTTATTATTTGAGAGTGCATCGGTAGCACATCGGTGGATTGCTCGCCAACCACAACTCAAGTGGTTGCATGGGGTTCGATTCCCGGCCACTCACGCATTCCTTTACTTCGCTAAGCCAGCAATAAGACTGGTAGTGGTAGAAAGTTTGGGCTAACGTGAGGCTAGCAACCCCATCCTGTAAAAATAATCACCACTGCTACAGAAGTTTCAAGCCTCCTAGCTTGAAGCCTCCCCCCACTATGTTCCACTGGGAACGTAAAGGAATAAAACAAATTAGTTGAGAACTCAACACAGATCTACGATGCTGATGTAGATTATTGATAATTATCAGTTTACATCAAAAAGAACAAATCTTCTTGTAATAATCACCAAGGGAATAGGTTGACTAACACAATATTTCAAATTCTATAGTTCATAGAAACCCGTGGAGAGTAAGTAGGCCTGCTTTAGGATCTGATATGAGTGTACTTGATCTCATCTCCATTCTTCGCTAGGATCTGAAACACACACACACACACATCCTTACCAGCGACCGATATTTGTAATTTTTCCTAACCGGAAGAGGGCATTTGACTCCATCGATCGCGAAATGATGTGAAAATGTTTGGCTGTAAAGCGAGTATCGAAAGTATTTATTGGGTGACAGTTGAATTCCCTCAACTGTGGTAAATCTTATGCACAGTTTCTGTCTGAAGTCACAGTAACTACTGGTGTCCACATCACTGATAACCTCTGAGCGCCTTCTCCACTAATTTCATAAATTTTAGGCGTCAGTCAGCTGGTATTTGATCGATTTCAGGTCAGATGACGAACTGAAGTCGTTTAGAGTGCCATGGAAAACCAGGGAGCACTGGACAGCGCAGTATGCACCCATGACCCTAATGAGGATCATAACAGGCGTATAGATAGATGTGACTCCATGTCGGTTTCAATTCCCTACAAACTGACTACTTACCATCGGACGACCTTGTCAACTAACAATAGGTAAGTGACATAGGTTTTCTAAACGAAAACAGGAACACAATGCAAGCTTTTAGAGAGCCAGAGTAAACATCTGAGTACGTTTTGCATGAGACCTATCTTAATTGCATAGGAGATGATGCTACAGGACTGGACTCTCCTAACTCCTGGTTGAAAGCATGAGAAGACAAAGCTGCACAAGTCAGTGCAGCTCCACCAATTGACGTGTTAATGTTGCACCACCACCATCAGCCTCGAGTAGTACTGTCAGTCGAACCACGATTAGGAGAGTGAAAAGTAATAGGCCGTTGGACCAGAAATGATCACAATAAATGGAGTCACTCAATGATAAACTGGGTCACTCAAAGAAAAATGTACACTAGGCGACCGAATTCGTCAGAATTATAAAAATAAAAATGTCGCTAAAGTCACATCTCCCAGATTCTCAACATGTTGAATAATCTACATTCGATTATTCTGTTTACAGTGCACCCTCGTCTGTTGTAGCGGGATCCCATTCCTTTTCACTACTTTAAAATGTATCCTTCTCCGAAGTGTAAAGAATTGAGTTTAAAGTAATTTTGTGCAAAGTTGTTTTCTGTCAAATTAGTCAACGAACAGTCTGTTAAACATTTAACAAACTCTTTTTTCTGATTAAACAACACAAATGTTGTTGTTTATATAACATCGAATTAATAATAATAATAGTAATATTAATGTCGATGGATTACAGTTCAGTGGCATCAACATAACACTACACACACTGAATATCAGAGAAATTAGGTAAAGAGACAATAATACAAATTCATGAATTTATGGTCTCCACTGAAGACCAGCTAGGGCAGAAGTAGTGGCTACCTAGACTTGCTTCTTCTGCACACTCAGCCCTGGTTGTTCCAGGCGAATCGCGATAGCCTCTGTTCTTTGAAGTATGCGGTCTTAGATGTTTTTGGTAATTAGTGTGGTACCCGATAGATGATGTAGAAGGACTCTTCAGTGCTGGCATTGTCGCTGGTTTGGACCAGATGGTCAAATATATCGAACTGTTGATGGTTTTTACTAAATACACCTTTGCTTAGCCATGCTTTGTTTTATGTCCAAAAGAATCAAGTCCAACTAGATACTACTACAGTTGCCCTGGGTGGCCTTCCGAGGCGACTATAAATTCATGAATGTGTATTATTATTTATAAAATTATATTTGTAAAATCTCAGCGAAATTGAAACGATTAATTCCAACGTTTCTTGTGTTCGGAAATCTGGTCCCAACTTCTTCAGGGAAATTAATCGAAATTAACATAACAGAGGTTTATATATAAAAGGAACAATTCTTGTTTTTAAACCTTCTCCAATCATGAGCCATGCATGTATATATAAACATACCATTCTATTTATTATACATGTTGGTGCCTGTTGCATGGCTCATGATTGGACAAAGTTTAAAAAGAAGTGAAAAATTGTGATGAAACGATAAGCCAAATAGATCAAAGCTACTTATGAATACAAATCGCATTATATTTATAGTGTATACAGTTAGTAGGAATATAGTTGTTCAAGCTAAGCTTTAGTTAAAAAAAAGGAAAAGTTAGTGAGCAATGAACAGTGTTTATATTTATTTATTTTATTGTCCCCTTGGGTTCCTAGTGGAACATAGGGCTTCAACTGCACATCTTCACTTCCTTCTGTCTTCTGTTGTACTTTTCACCTGCATCCATGTTAGTCCACACTGTTTCAACTCCTCTTCACACGATCTCCTCCATGTCACCATTGGACGTCCCACTCGCCGCTTCCCTTTCGGGTTCCACTCGAGTGATGGCCTGATGCACGATGTCACCCAGAGGCCTCCTCAGCGAGTGTCCGACCCATCTCCACTTTCTCCTGCATATTTGTTGGGCGATTGGTTCCTGTTTTGTTTGTTCCTATAGTTTCTTGTTGGTGATTCTTTCCGGCCATCTGATCTTCAGTATGGAACGAAGACAGTTGTTGATAAAGGTCTTCAACCTGTTGGAAATATTCTTTGTGACCCGCCGCCAATTTTCTGATCCGTATAGAAGAACTGACTGTCTTGACGTTTGTATTGAAAATCCGAATTTTGTTGTTGATGCTGTGTTGAGTGACGAAGATTTCCAGATTGGTTTCAGGTTGATGAATGTGTTTCTCTCCTTCTCCATTCTCTATTTGACATCCTCGTCCGTTCCTCCTGTAGTTGAGGGAATGCTCCCTAGATAAGTGAATGAAGTAACCTGTTTCAAATCCCTCCCGTTGATGGTGATTGGCGCTGGATGTTGTTGCTTAAACCATTATTTATATAGGTACAAATTTAAAGATTTTATTGGTGACCGACTTGCGGGTAAGTTATATCAAGGTAATTAAACGATACTCAAGGCTTGTCAACCAATGAACTAAGCCTAAAGCACATTCTTTTCCTAATATAATATTTTCAAAATTAAATAAAAAAGATCCAGATTAGATAGATTATTTTCTTGTTTACCTTTTTTTTCTTTTATGTCTTTTGCTTTTTAACTTTCAGATATATACATTCAGATGAACGGTAAGCTAGCTGGCTTGTGTTTTGTTGTTGTTGTTGTTGTTGTTGGTACACTGCTTTCTGCTCTGTTTTATCTTGCTTTCTGGCGTTTCTTGTTTTAACACGTTAATGGCTTTACGTGCATATGCATACATATATATGTATTCAGTCGACTGTACGGTAATTTTGATGGGTGATATCAATCACACTAGTCACAGAAGTCAACAGAAGTTGTCACATGATTTTTTTTCTTGTATTTACGCTGTATCGTATTTCTGTCTTTGATATTTTCATTGATAACATCATAGTAATATTCTGATGGATTCCTATTTTTTTATAGCAGTAGTATAGTTGTGGCACAACGGTAGAGTGCTCGCCGACCACAGCTCATGTGGTCCGGCCACTGACGCACTCCGTTACCTCGATAAGTCAGTAGTAAGACGGGTAAAGAGGGAAGGTCGAGCTTATGTGTGAGGCTAGCACCCCCGTCGTGTAAAAATAATCACCACACTGCTAACGAAACTTCAAGCCTCCTAGCTTGAAGCCCCCCCCCTATGTTCCACTGGGAACTTAAAGGATAGTTGTTGCTTTCTATCCAAGTCTTTATTTGTATTGTTGTTCCACTGTGCTGTGGAAGGTAGAAACTACTTACCCCTCGCCCACCCAGTTTGTTTATACCTAATGCGATACACTCCTTACTCAAATGATCACTTGTATACACAAGTGAAAACTCAGAGAAGCGTTTAAAGTGAAGACAGGAGTAAGACAAGGTTGTCTATCTATTATCACCCACGATGATGATGATGATGGTGGACTAGATCATCTGAAAGCCCCCAGAAGATATATGGACTTCACGAAGAAGAATTGCAGGTGAAATCCAACAAGTTGATAGAAAAGGCGGCTGACTGTGAAGGCAAGAGATGAAGGATAGAGATACCCTGTGACCAACAGCAAAAAGGAGCTCTGTGGGGGGAAATTCTGAAGGAGATCACTTCCCTCATTTTCAGTCAGCATCGTTCCAGCTACAGCCAGCACGGATGAGGCTGTGAAAATCAGAGAATATGAAAGGCAAGAGAGAGAAAGAGAGAGATATTCATCACTGTGAGATCAGTTTGGAAATCTTCTGCACTCCAATTATTACTGGGTTCTAGGATTCAATTCCCAGACAACCAGTTCAGCATCCTTACCAACCACCTGTCCCCATGTCTATGAACAGGGCATTATTTGTGTAAAGTGTAGATCGCTGTTGTTCAGTTTAACACAATAATGTTAACAGACTTATCCTTGTTTGTAAACTATTCAACATTGTTCAGAAGGTTCAAAGTACAATCATGCAAAATTAATTGTCGGATACACTGAAAATTGAGTTGTACAGTCAGGAGAAGAGGAGAGAAGTTGATCATGAGTAACAGTATGATGGTGAGTTTAACTCAAGTCATAGAAACAAAAAAAGAACCGAATTGCATACACTAGGGAAAAAGTAACGGTAGGCGGTTCTAAGCAAAAGATTATGTAATCAACTGAGGCGAAGAGGATAGACGTTGAGTGTCATCACGGTAAAGAAACACCTATAAGTGAGTCTTTCTGAAAATACACAAGTCAGGTTTTAAACGTTTGATAGCTATTGCTTCGGCAAATTTTAGTAGCGTTGAGTTATATTGTGTCTTGATAATCTTGAAGGATTTCACTCTGTTCACCTCATAACCCGTATCAACAACATGTCTGGCAATGGCACTGTCCAAAGCATTTGTAAACTTTTTGGTACATGTTCAAAGAATCTGAGATATGCTCTTATTTCTGTTCTCCTAATGTAACTGCTCCCGCAAATACACGTAAATTTGTGTATATAATTACAGTTAACATGGGAAGAGTACGTATCAAACTTTGATTGTTTCAAATGGTTTATTGTTCTGGCTAGACAAGTTTTCAGTCTTCTATTAATTATTCTCGCAATATTATCACCTTTAAAATCCAGTTGGT
The DNA here is from genome assembly GCA_944472155.2 of Trichobilharzia szidati. Classification (NCBI taxonomy): domain Eukaryota; kingdom Metazoa; phylum Platyhelminthes; class Trematoda; order Strigeidida; family Schistosomatidae; genus Trichobilharzia; species Trichobilharzia szidati. Next base: position 176,576,730 of record OX235279.1, read on the forward strand.
TGGTTTGTTTCGCCTTTAGATTTTCAGATCTCCCATACTTTTTGATGAATTCCAGATAATAAACACTAATTTCTAAGACTTTCTCAGTGCTTAGGAGTTCTTCCTCCAGTATTACTGTGGAGCATATTCTTCTTGCTTCGTAAAATAGAGTTTTGACCAATGCTCGTTTGTAGGGGATTGGACGTAAAACCAGTGAAATTTAAGTATAGTTCATTCCATGTGGATTTCCGGGGAATAGGTCTCCTATCTTCCAAGCGTTGTATAGCAATATCGAGGAAATGGGACTTCCTATCAGCTTCATATGCATGCCATTGTGGAGTCAATACTCTCATGTGCGTCATTGAACTGTTGAAGTAGGATGAGACGCATGATTCGCATTATCACATCAGAGGAAGGTGACAATAGGAAGTTGTCTTATCAATCGCCTTTTTCAGCTTTTTTTATCACAAAATTAGACATGAAAATGTCTGCTGCTACTACGGGGCCTAGTGGACCGCGCATAGCTATTCCATCTTTTTGACGATAGAGATTATTATTATCAAATTGAAATTGTACATCTGTGGTGCACATTAGAAGTAGGCGTTTAAATCATTCTACTGGTAAAGGGAGCAAATGAGAATGATATCGACAGTGGAATCCTTGTGAATAGATGAGTTACATCAGAGGAAACCATCTACTTGTTGGAATCGTTTACATTTTTCAGGCTTTCAACAAAATGGAATGACTCTTTGACTTTATATGTAGTTAGTCGTTGAGGAATGGACCCCAGCATCTCCGCCAAGCTAGCGAGCAACTTTGTATTGCGGTGAATTGACCATAGAAAGTATAGGTCTCATGGGAACATCTTGGTGGCAGCGTACTACTGAAGAATCCAAAACTAGAATGAAACAGCTGTCCAGTACCCCCAGGTTTTTTATGGTTCTCTAACTGATGTCAGCTCACGGTGAAAACCTCCAATTAATCAAACTTAATCCCTACAAAATCAATACTTGAAAATTAATTTCTAAAATTGTTTCTTTTTGTTTTTCAAAATTAATGTTGCATTGACACGCAAGTGTATAACATTGGAATAGTTTTTCCTATTTAATTTATTTTTCACCACTTCGGTTTTCATTCTAAAGCTGATTTAATTTGCATATTTCTATGCTGTTAATCATTATTATTATTCCCTTGGGTTCCTAGTGGAACATAGGGCTTCCACTGCACATCTCCACTTGCTTCTGTCTTCTGCTGTACTTTTCACTTGCATCCATGTTAATCCATACTGTTTCAACTCCTCTTCACACGATCTCCTCCATGTCACCCTTGCACCGACGTCCCACTACTCGCCGCTTCCCTTTCGGGTTCCACTCGAGTGATGGCTTGTCTAGTGATGTCACTTGATGGTTTCCTCAGAGTATGACCAATCCATCTCCATTTCTTCCTGCCTACTTTTTTCACAATCGGTTCCTGGTTGGTTTGCTCCCAGAGACCCAACTCTGTTGCTGATCTTTTCTGGCCGGCCATCTAATCTTGAGTATTGAGCGAAGACAACTGTTAATGAAGGTCTGTAGTTTGTTTGAGATGCTCTTCATGACGCGCAGTGCAAGTCTCTGATCCATCCGTATAGTAGCACTGACTGACTTCACATTGGAGTTGAAAATCCGGATCTTATTTTTGATGCTGAACAGTGCTGTTGATCTCCACACAGACTTGAGAAAAATGAAAGCTTGTCTTGCTTTTCTGATTCTTGCTTTGATATCCTCGTCAGTTCCGTCCACCTGTGGTTGAAACGATGCTTCCCAGTTAGGTGAAGGTAGTTGTTTCTTTCGTGTTCCTCCCATTTATGCTGATTGTTGTCTGTTGTTGTTGTTGCTGTTAGTGGTGTTGCCGAGGAATCTTCATCACCTCTGTTTTCTCTATGTTCACCTGAAGTCCCTGTTATCGTTGATGCTTCTTCTGCCAACTTGTTGCTTTTCGCCTGCATATCTTCCAGTTCGCCATCTAAACGCAATGAAATCAAGCTGTAAATGACTACTCTTCATACTATTGCTGTGATTACTTCTACTTCTCCACGCTTATCTTTTTGATTGCCGTTCAGCCTTTTCAATCAATTAACTCGTCGTCATCTGACTTGCTTAGTAGATTAGCAACTATTTGATTGTTGGATACAGACAACTACGTATACTTCACGGTTATTTATCTATCTCAAAGTCCACTTGCATTCAGTGTTGTTATAAATTTTCGCTAGAGGCACTGACTGTATGTGTTCAGTATTTTTTGTGACTTCTCAAGTATATTTTCGAAAGAATTGTTCCTTTTATATATAAACCTCTGTTATGTTAATTTCGATTAATTTCCCTGAAGAAGTTGGGACCAGATTTCCGAACACAAGAAACGTTGGAATTAATCATTTCAATTTCTCTGAGATTTTACAAATATAATTTTTATAAATGTCTTCTTCTCACTCAGCGCTCAATTATTTTGCAACTATCCGGTCAAATGTTGATCACAGTTCATATAGATTATTATTATCATTGTCATTTTTGCTAGTTTTTCTGATATTCCGTGTGTGTAGTGTTATGTTGATGCCACTAAGCTGTAATCCATCGACATTATTATTATTATTATTATTATTATTATTATTATTATTATAATATTATTATCACTATCATTAATTCGATGTTATATAAACAACAACATTGGGTGTTGTCGTTAATAACACTGATTCATTCATTCATTCACTGTTATGGATGGATATGTAACTGTAGAAGCTGGTGATGAAGAGCAGGTTATCGACTATTGTTTTGAAAAATTTCAATGAACATTTTTAATCAGGAAAAACAGTTTGTTAAATGTTTAGCAGACTCTTCGTTGACTAATTTGACAGAAAACAACTTTGCACAAAATTACTTTAAACTCAATTCTTTACACTTCGGAGAAGGATACATTTTAAAGTAGTGAAAAGGAATGGGATCCCGCTACAACAGACGAGGGTGCACTGTAAACAGAATAATCGAATGTAGATTATTCAACATGTTGAGAATCTGGGAGATGTGACTTTAGCGACATTTTTATTTTTATAATTCTGACGAATTCGGTCGCCTAGTGTACATTTTTCTTTGAGTGACCCAGTTTATCATTGAGTGACTCCATTTATTGTGATCATTTCTGGTCCAACGGCCTATTACTTTTCACTCTCCTAATCGTGGTTCGACTGACAGTACTACTCGAGGCTGATGGTGGTGGTGCAACATTAACACGTCAATTGGTGGAGCTGCACTGACTTGTGCAGCTTTGTCTTCTCATGCTTTCAACCAGGAGTTAGGAGAGTCCAGTCCTGCAGCATCATCTCCTATGCAATTAAGATAGGTGTCATGCAAAACGTACTCAGATGTTTACTCTGGCTCTCTAAAAGCTTGCATTGTGTTCCTGTTTTCGTTTAGAAAACCTATGTCACTTGCCTATTGTTATTTGACAAGGTCGTCCGATGGTAAGTAGTCAGTTTGTAGGGAATTGAAACCGACATGGAGTCACATCTATCTATACGCCTGTTATGATCCTCATTAGGGTCATGGGTGCATACTGCGCTGTCCAGTACTCCCTGATTTTCCATGGTACCCTAAACGACTTCAGTTCGTCATCTGACCTGAAATCGATCAAATACCAGCTGACTGACGCCTAAAATTTATGAAATTAGTGGAGAAGGTGCTCAGAGGTTATCAGTGATGTGGACACCAGTAGTTACTGTGACTTCAGACAGAAACTGTGCATAATATTTAACACAATTGAAGGAATTCAACTGTTACTTAATAAATACTTTCGATACTCGCTTTACAGCCAAACATTGTCACATCCTTTTGCGATCGATGGAGTGAAATGCCACCTTCCGGTTAGGAAAAATTACAAATATCGGTCGCTGGTAAGGATGTGTGTGTGTGTTTCAGATCCTAGCGAAGAATGGAGATAAGATCAAGTACACTCATATCAGATCCTAGAGCAGGCCTACTTACTCTCCACGGGTTTCTATGAACTATAGAATTTGAAATATTGTGTTAGTCAACCTATTCCCTTGGTGATTATTACAAGAAGATTTGTTCTTTTTGATGTAAACTGATAATTATCAATAATCTACATCAGCATCGTAGATCTGTGTTGAGTTCTCAACTAATTTGTTTTATTCCTTTACGTTCCCAGTGGAACATAGTGGGGGGAGGCTTCAAGCTAGGAGGCTTGAAACTTCTGTAGCAGTGGTGATTATTTTTACAGGATGGGGTTGCTAGCCTCACGTTAGCCCAAACTTTCTACCACTACCAGTCTTATTGCTGGCTTAGCGAAGTAAAGGAATGCGTGAGTGGCCGGGAATCGAACTCCCCGCAACCACATGAGGCGAGCACCCTACCGAAGTCCCACCGATGCACTCAAATAATAAATAGCCAATAATTCATCGTCACTATTCTTCAACCCCTCAGTTGTCATACCATCAGATGCGCTGATGCTTCATCTGCTTTTAGATTTGAGATGGGCCTTGGAACGGTGGTTGAAGTTGGAGACTAGATGTACGCATTCCACTAAAGCTGATAGTGGAAAAGGGCCGGAATTCCGCCTCTCCTCCATCCTGAAAACAAAGTTTCAAAAATGCCAAACTAAGGTGACTCAGCAGTGTGCTACACTATGAAGATATGCGTTCCGGATATTGTGTATGGAAATAAAATTCAAGCTGAACATGTTTAATTCACTATACCAGCCTATATATGTTATTTTAAAGCCAGACTGACTGTTTTGTTGTTGATGCGGTCAATCACTTTCTATGGGAATAAATATTTATAATATATATTTTATGCACTGGTTTAAAGCATCACAGAACTATAATTAACACAAAGCTTCAAAATGTTCAGTGAAGTGTATCTGAGACTACACGATGAACTCTTCTTTCTTTCGAGATGAATGAGTGGAGTGATTGAAAGTGGTACCAGAAATGACTGACGCTTCTTCCCTGATCCTCCTCTTTTAACTTACCTGCTGACTTTTGGTAATTTAAACAGATGTGCTAATATATATTCGGTGTGCATTTACTTTATTTTATGTAATTAAAGATTATGTGTGCGTCGGTGGCATAGCGGTTAGGACGCTCGCCAACCATGCATGGTCATGGTCAGGGGTTCGGTCCCCGGCCGGCGAATTCCTTTACCTCGCTAAGCCAGAAGTAATGCTGGTGAAGGGAAAAGGTTGGGCATGAGGCTAGCAACCCCATCCTGTAAAATAGAATCAACACTGCTACGGAAACTTCAAGCCGCTAGCTTGAAGCGCTATGTTCCACTGGGGAACGCGAAGGAATAAAAAAAAGGACTATGCGGTAACTATCATTTTGCTTGCCAACCAGATGTTTGTTGTCCGTCTGTGTAGTCGTTTTATCCAGTCAATCAGCCTGATATATAATTTATTTCTAAAAAAAATTGGGTGTGAAATACCAAAGACGCAGTTCAGTGGTGTTTGTGATAATTGCGATAATTCCTTTCAGACTGCCTGACCACAGAATGAAATCAAACAACTACTTGACTCCAGTTGTACACATGGCCCGCTTATCAGTTGGCATTTGAAGTTGTCTTCGTATTCAGATCTTATTGTATCGATTGTGGACTTCTGCAAAGTCAGAATGTATCATTTTCGCGGTTGGCTTTCTCCAACGCCTCTTCCTACAACGGTGAGGCTGGTTTGTTAGTCGTCTAAAGGAAATATCTTTCTGCTGTTACATCTGTATTCTGCAGCAGTACAACTTTGGACTCCGAGATAGTGTGAGTGACCGACAAATATATACTTCAATGAAGAGGCAGTGAGTAGCAGTATCATTGATGATATAAGTATAAAACTTGGGCACTGTGGTGTGGTAGAGCATAACTCCATTATAGATAGATAAGATTTTATTTTGATAAAGTCTCACAGTGTTGTCATCAGTAAATATTGCTGTACAACACTGTGTGATTTATCAAAATAAAATCTTATCGATAATGGAGAAAAATGTTTCCCCTGAAGCTTGATCGAATCGCAGCACCAAGGAAACCCACAAAGTAACTTCAAAGTCATCCATAGAATACGTGAATATCTTGCGAAGAAGAGTACAAATCAAACTTCTTCAAGCCTCAGAAGCAATGGTAATTCATCACATAGTAAAACTTGAACTCTGCATACAAAAGAGGAAGTTTGTTCATAGGTGTGAATGCATGAAATAATAATAATAATATGAAATGCAATTAAAACTAAAATGTTTGTGATTATAATCGTAGTTAAATGTCAAGTGGCAAAGCAAATTAATGTCATATATAGAATATTTCATAGGATGGATAGAACTTGAAAAAGGTGTGCAATTATAAGATTAGTAGACAAGTCGAATAAAATTAAAACGTTCCGTAATATTGTGTGAAATTTAATAGCATAGAATTTAATGTTGTAAAAAAGAATTGATTTAGAATGACAAGTGGAACAAGTGAAATAATACCGGGGAAAGTTCAAAGTGAGAGTAGTAATAGTAACAATTGACGTAATAAAGGAAGAGTATACAAATTGAATAAACAAAACGAAAAATTGGTAGAGCCAAAATATGATTGGGGATTACCTTACTTTTGCATAGAGGGATTAAGACCATGAAAGTTGGAGGGGTTGAACGAACGTTTTTTTCTGTACACAGAGATCTGGCTTTTCTGTTTCGATAGCCAAAGATGGCTTCAGCAATACAGATGAGTCGGGTACGTAGGGATTTGGGTAAATTACTCTTTGCCTTGTAAATGACTTCGAAGGCGGAGGCTATAGAGATAGAGTGATCATTATGGACCAGATGCACACCTCTTTCAAGTTCTATCCATCCTATGAATTATTCTATATATGACATTAATTTGCTTTGCCACTTGACATTTAACTACGATTATAGCCACAAACATTTTAGTTTTAATTGCATTTCATATTTTTAATTATTTCATGCATTCACACCTATGATTCTATTCCCTCACCGGATATAACTTCGTAAAAAAACCATATATATACGATTGAAGTTTGTTCAGTCATTAAATTCACAGTGGATCTGACCGACCTCTCTTAACACCAAATACGTAATTTTTTGTTTCATCTCTTTTTTTTGCTTGTTTGTTTCTTAATTGAATAATATTTTCTTCCTCACCCACTCCTTATTAAATCTCTACACCTTATTATCACTGTGATTAACTTGACTTTTGTTCAATTTTAGTTTTAGCTGAGTTCTACTCAGTCCGGTCAGAATTAGATCGATTACATCACTCAACTTGCCTATTCAATCTTACTTTACTTTTTAACCAATAAGCGAAATTTGTTATCTAAAGCTTAAAATCCTAATGGCTAATTCGAATGGCTTCTATCCAATCAACACTTTGTACATTACAAAATTTCCTTGTGTGTGTGTGGGTGGGCGTGTTAAAGTGCGATAATATTGGTCTATAGAGGATTATTATCAGTCATCACTGACTAGAGTCAAGGTAATGTTATCTCGTTTGTCTGAATCCATGTGTATTGATTCATTTGTTCACCTGCGCTTGTGCAGCTAGGTACATTCGTTCGTTCGTTCGACATATCCCACCGCCTTCAGGAAGAGAATCATTCATTCGCAGTTTAGCTGACTGAACAAAGGAGAACGTGTAGAGGTGAGGTGGTATTAATTAACTAATTCATCCATATTGCAACATCGATATTGTAGATCACAACTCTGACCACGCACGTTGCAGCATCGGACACATCGTTCACTATATATAGTTAGTTAGTCTACAAAGTCCAACCGATAAAGCCGAACCTGTTGTTGTTTGTGTACAAAAACAAATTTGTAAAATGTCTTTCGTTACCGAGTTCCGGAGTCTCCTAAAACATGTACTTTACCAAATGTTTGTATTGTCGATTGTTTGGTGTTTCCTTCATGTTGTATATGATTTGACTCTATGTTGTATTTTTGTAGTATTTTACGTAGTCTGCTGCCTTGATGAGCGTTTACCCTTCGTAGATGTATTTCATTGTGTTTCATACACGCATTCACATGTGCGGATCCTGTTTTATGTCCGAGCAAATATTTTAGACCGGTATGCTGAATTTGGGGTTGACCTGTATTTACCCTTTTAGTTGATCATATATATAAATATATGCAAATGAAATAGTCGAAAAAATAAATTTTTTTCTCTTCGCTGAATTCTTCGTTTTTATGTCTCAATGGGGATTATTAATTCTGAGTATGTGTGTAATTTGTTAAGTGAAATTTACAACTCTAATGACAAATCTTTGAAATATCCACTTTGTCGCTAAGGCAGTTAACTATACGTGTATGTGTATGCGATTGTGTACAGCTTAAGAATGATATCGCCGAAAAAAGACTGACTCTTCGTTGAATGTCTTTTCTATTCTCAAGAGTTTAGTTTCTAAGGATTAGATAGATTTGTTTATACGAGTTTGACCATGCATGGATTGATATCAGTGAGAGAACCGGTGAAAACCACTGCTGAGGAAGAAGAAGAAGTACTGGACAGCTGTTTCGTCGGTCTAGTTTTGTGAATGATCGGCAGTACGCACCCACACTGACGCCGGGTTCGAACCCAGTACCTTCCGGTTACAAGGCAAGCTAGCTTGCGTAGACCATTCAGTCTTTTTTTTCCTTTTATAAAAATAAACGCTTGGATACACTGACAAAGAAGTTAAGTAATAATAAGGACAAGAGGTGACTAAGATGATGATGATAAGTAATTAATAAATTGAGTAAGTAACAATAATGTGGTGAGTTCAACTCAACCCAAATGATACAAACAAGTGACAAGCAAAGTTACACTGTAGCGAAAGGTGGGAGAGGTTCATCAAGCCAAAGAAAGCGTAAAAACACTCAGTTATCAGGGCAAGGGAAGACTAATAACTGTTTTTCTTCTGAACGCATAATAATTCTAGTTTCAGGCGTTTAATAGCGCGATGGCTTCGGTAAAGTTGAAGACAATTGCACTAGTTTGTTTATTGACAATTTCAAAGGACACGTAGATGTTCACCTCATGACCCGTATCAAATGAGATGTTGTTTGAAGTATGCGGTAACTGGATATTTTTGGTAATCAGTGTGGTACCCGATAGATGATGTAGAAGGACTCTTCAGTGCTGGCATTGTCGCTGGTTTGGACCAGATCGTCTAATATATCGAACTGTTGATGGTTTTTACTACATACACCTTTGCTTAGCCATGCTTTGTTTTATGTCCAAAAGAAGCAAGTCCAACTAGATACTACTACAGTTGCCCTGGGCGGCCTTCCGAGGCGACTATAAATTCATGAATGTGTATTATTATTTATAAAATTATATTTGTAAAATCTCAGCGAAATTGAAACGATTAATTCCAACGTTTCTTGTGTTCGGAAATCTGGTCCCAACTTCTTCAGGGAAATTAATCACAATTAACATAACAGAGGTTTATATATAAAAGGAACAATTCTTGTTTTTAAAAACTTTGTCCAATCATGAGCCATGCAACAGGCATCAACATGTATAATAAATAAAATTGTATGTTTATATACATGCATGGCTCATGATTGGACAAAGTTTGAAAACAAGAATTGTTCCTTTTATATATAAACCTCTGTTATGTTAATTTCGATTAATTTCCCTGAAGAAGTTGGGACCAGATTTCCGACCATAGGAAACGTTGGAATTAATCATTTCAATTTCTCTGAGATTTTACAAATATAATTTTTATAAATGTCTTGTTCTCACTCAGCGCTCAATTATTTTGCAACTATCCGGTCAAATGTTGATCACAGTTCATATAGATTATTATTATCATTGTCATTTTTGCTAGTTTTTCTGATATTCCGTGTGTGTAGTGTTATGTTGATGCCACTAAGCTGTAATCCATCGACATTATTATTATTATTATTATTATTATTATTAATATTATTATCACTATCATTAATTCGATGTTATATAAACAACAACATTGGGTGTTGTCGTTAATAACACTGATTCATTCATTCATTCACTGTTATGGATGGATATGTAACTGTAGAAGCTGGTGATGAAGAGCAGGTTATCGACTATTGTTTTGAAAAATTTCAATGAACATTTTTAATCAGGAAAAACAGTTTGTTAAATGTTTAGCAGACTCTTCGTTGACTAATTTGACAGAAAACAACTTTGCACAAAATTACTTTAAACTCAATTCTTTACACTTCGGAGAAGGATACATTTTAAAGTAGTGAAAAGGAATGGGATCCCGCTACAACAGACGAGGGTGCACTGTAAACAGAATAATCGAATGTAGATTATTCAACATGTTGAGAATCTGGGAGATGTGACTTTAGCGACATTTTTATTTTTATAATTCTGACGAATTCGGTCGCCTAGTGTACATTTTTCTTTGAGTGACCCAGTTTATCATTGAGTGACTCCATTTATTGTGATCATTTCTGGTCCAACGGCCTATTACTTTTCACTCTCCTAATCGTGGTTCGACTGACAGTACTACTCGAGGCTGATGGTGGTGGTGCAACATTAACACGTCAATTGGTGGAGCTGCACTGACTTGTGCAGCTTTATCTTCTCATGCTTTCAACCAGGAGTTAGGAGAGTCCAGTCCTGCAGCATCATCTCCTATGCAATTAAGATAGGTGTCATGCAAAACGTACTCAGATGTTTACTCTGGCTCTCTAAAAGCTTGCATTGTGTTCCTGTTTTCGTTTAGAAAACCTATGTCACTTGCCTATTGTTATTTGACAAGGTCGTCCGATGGTAAGTAGTCAGTTTGTAGGGAATTGAAACCGACATGGAGTCACATCTATCTATACGCCTGTTATGATCCTCATTAGGGTCATGGGTGCATACTGCGCTGTCCAGTACTCCCTGATTTTCCATGGTACCCTAAACGACTTCAGTTCGTCATCTAACCTGAAATCGATCAAATACCAGCTGACTGACGCCTAAAATTTATGAAATTAGTGGAGAAGGTGCTCAGAGGTTATCTGTGATGTGGACACCAGTAGTTACTGTGACTTCAGACAGAAACTGTGCATAAGATTTACCACAGTTGAAGGAATTCAACTGTTACTTAATAAATACTTTCGATACTCGCTTTACAGCCAAACATTGTCACATCCTTTTGCGATCGATGGAGTGAAATGCCACCTTCCGGTTAGGAAAAATTACAAATATCGGTCGCTGGTAAGGATGTGTGTGTGTGTGTTTCAGATCCTAGCGAAGAATGGAGATAAGATCAAGTACACTCATATCAGATCCTAGAGCAGGCCTACTTACTCTCCACGGGTTTCTATGAACTATAGAATTTGAAATATTGTGTTAGTCAACCTATTCCCTTGGTGATTATTACAAGAAGATTTGTTCTTTTTGATGTAAACTGATAATTATCAATAATCTACATCAGCATCGTAGATCTGTGTTGAGTTCTCAACTAATTTGTTTTATTCCTTTACGTTCCCAGTGGAACATAGTGGGGGGAGGCTTCAAGCTAGGAGGCTTGAAACTTCTGTAGCAGTGGTGATTATTTTTACAGGATGGGGTTGCTAGCCTCACGTTAGCCCAAACTTTCTACCACTACCAGTCTTATTGCTGGCTTAGCGAAGTAAAGGAATGCGTGAGTGGCCGGGAATCGAACTCCCCGCAACCACATGAGGCGAGCACCCTACCGAAGTCCCACCGATGCACTCAAATAATAAATAGCCAATAATTCATCGTCACTATTCTTCAACCCCTCAGTTGTCATACCATCAGATGCGCTGATGCTTCATCTGCTTTTAGATTTGAGATGGGCCTTGGAACGGTGGTTGAAGTTGGAGACTAGATGTACGCATTCCACTAAAGCTGATAGTGGAAAAGGGCCGGAATTCCGCCTCTCCTCCATCCTGAAAACAAAGTTTCAAAAATGCCAAACTAAGGTGACTCAGCAGTGTGCTACACTATGAAGATATGCGTTCCGGATATTGTGTATGGAAATAAAATTCAAGCTGAACATGTTTAATTCACTATACCAGCCTATATATGTTATTTTAAAGCCAGACTGACTGTTTTGTTGTTGATGCGGTCAATCACTTTCTATGGGAATAAATATTTATAATATATATTTTATGCACTGCTTTAAAGCATCACAGAACTATAATTAACACAAAGCTTCAAAATGTTCAGTGAAGTGTATCTGAGACTACACGATGAACTCTTCTTTCTTTCGAGATGAATGAGTGGAGTGATTGAAAGTGGTACCAGAAATGACTGACGCTTCTTCCCTGATCCTCCTCTTTTAACTTACCTGCTGACTTTTGGTAATTTAAACAGATGTGCTAATATATATTCGGTGTGCATTTACTTTATTTTATGTAATTAAAGATTATGTGTGCGTCGGTGGCATAGCGGTTAGGACGCTCGCCAACCATGCATGGTCATGGTCAGGGGTTCGGTCCCCGGCCGGCGAATTCCTTTACCTCGCTGAGCCAGAAGTAATGCTGGTGAAGAGAAAAGGTTGGGCATGAGGCTGGCAACCTCATCCTGTAAAATAGAATCAACACTGCTACGGAAACTTCAAGCCGCTAGCTTGAAGCACTATGTTCCACTGGGGAACGCGAAGGAATAAAAAAAAGGACTATGCGGTAACTATCATTTTGCTTGCCTACTAGATGTTTGTTGTCTGTCTGTGTAGTCGTTTTATCCAGTCAATCAGCCTGATATATAATTTATTTCTAAAAAAAATTGGGTGTGAAATACCAAAGACGCAGTTCAGTGGTGTTTGTGATAATTGCGATAATTCCTTTCAGACTGCCTGACCACAGAATGAAATCAAACAACTACTTGACTCCAGTTGTACACATGGCCCGCTTATCAGTTGGCATTTGAAGTTGTCTTCGTATTCAGATCTTATTGTATCGATTGTGGACTTCTGCAAAGTCGGAATGTATCATTTTCGCGGTTGGCTTTCTCCAACGCCTCTTCCTACAACGGTGAGGCTGGTTTGTTAGTCGTCTAAAGGAAATATCTTTCTGCTGTTACATCTGTATTCTGCAGCAGTACAACTTTGGACTCCGAGATAGTGTGAGTGACCGACAAATATATACTTCAATGAAGAGGCAGTGAGTAGCAGTATCATTGATGATATAAGTATAAAACTTGGGCACTGTGGTGTGGTAGAGCATAACTCCATTATAGATAGATAAGATTTTATTTTGATAAAGTCTCACAGTGTTGTCATCAGTAAATATTGCTGTACAACACTGTGTGATTTATCAAAATAAAATCTTATCGATAATGGAGAAAAATGTTTCCCCTGAAGCTTGATCGAATCACAGCACCAAGGAAACCCACAAAGTAACTTCAAAGTCATCCATAGAATACGTGAATATCTTGCTAAAAAGAGTACAAATCAAACTTCTTCAAGCCTCAGAAGCAATGGTAATTCATCACATAGTAAAACTTGAACTCTGCATACAAAAAAGGAAGTTTGTTCAGTCATTAAATCCACAGTGGATCGGACCGACCTATCTTAACACCAAATACGTAATTTTTTGTTTCATCTCTTTTTTTTGCTTGTTTGTTTCTTAATTGGATAATATTTTCTTCCCCACCCACCCCTTATTAAATCTCTACACCTTATTATCACTGTGATTAACTTGACTTTTGTTCAATTTTAGTTTTAGCTGAGTTCTACTCAGTCCGGTCAGAATTAGATCGATTACATCACTCAACTTGCCTATTCAATCTTACTTTACTTTTTAACCAATAAGCGAAATTTGTTATCTAAAGCTTAAAATCCTAATGGCTAATTCGAATGGCTTCTATCCAATCAACACTTTGTACATTACAAAATTTCCTTGTTGTGTGTGTGGGTGGGCGTGTTAAAGTGCGATAATATTGGTCTATAGAGGATTATTATCAGTCATCACTGACTAGAGTCAAGGTAATGTTATCTCGTTTGTCTGAATCCATGTGTATTGATTCATTTGTTCACCTGCGCTTGTGCAGCTAGGTACATTCGTTCGTTCGTTCGACATATCCCACCGCCTTCAGGAAGAGAATCATTCATTCGCAGTTTAGCTGACTGAACAAAGGAGAACGTGTAGAGGTGAGGTGGTATTAATTAACTAATTCATCCATATTGCAACATCGATATTGTAGATCACAACTCTGACCACGCACGTTGCAGCATCGGACACATCGTTCACTATATATAGTTAGTTAGTCTACAAAGTCCAACCGATAAAGCCGAACCTGTTGTTGTTTGTGTACAAAAACAAATTTGTAAAATGTCTTTCGTTACCGAGTTCCGGAGTCTCCTAAAACATGTACTTTACCAAATGTTTGTATTGTCGATTGTTTGGTGTTTCCTTCATGTTGTATATGATTTGACTCTATGTTGTATTTTTGTAGTATTTTACGTAGTCTGCTGCCTTGATGAGCGTTTACCCTTCGTAGATGTATTTCATTGTGTTTCATACACGCATTCACATGTGCGGATCCTGTTTTATGTCCGAGCAAATATTTTAGACCGGTATGCTGAATTTGGGGTTGACCTGTATTTACCCTTTTAGTTGATCATATATATAAATATATGCAAATGAAATAGTCGAAAAAATAAATTTTTTTCTCTTCGCTGAATTCTTCGTTTTTATGTCTCAATGGGGATTATTAATTCTGAGTATGTGTGTAATTTGTTAAGTGAAATTTACAACTCTAATGACAAATCTTTGAAATATCCACTTTGTCGCTAAGGCAGTTAACTATACGTGTATGTGTATGCGATTGTGTACAGCTTAAGAATGATATCGCCGAAAAAAGACTGACTCTTCGTTGAATGTCTTTTCTATTCTCAAGAGTTTAGTTTCTAAGGATTAGATAGATTTGTTTATACGAGTTTGACCATGCATGGATTGATATCAGTGAGAGAACCGGTGAAAACCACTGCTGAGGAAGAAGAAGAAGTACTGGACAGCTGTTTCGTCGGTCTAGTTTTGTGAATGATCGGCAGTACGCACCCACACTGACGCCGGGTTCGAACCCAGTACCTTCCGGTTACAAGGCAAGCTAGCTTGCGTAGACCATTCAGTCTTTTTTTTCCTTTTATAAAAATAAACGCTTGGATACACTGACAAAGAAGTTAAGTAATAATAAGGACAAGAGGTGACTAAGATGATGATGATAAGTAATTAATAAATTGAGTAAGTAACAATAATGTGGTGAGTTCAACTCAACCCAAATGATACAAACAAGTGACAAGCAAAGTTACACTGTAGCGAAAGGTGGGAGAGGTTCATCAAGCCAAAGAAAGCGTAAAAACACTCAGTTATCAGGGCAAGGGAAGACTAATAACTGTTTTTCTTCTGAACGCATAATAATTCTAGTTTCAGGCGTTTAATAGCGCGATGGCTTCGGTAAAGTTGAAGACAATTGCACTAGTTTGTTTATTGACAATTTCAAAGGACACGTAGATGTTCACCTCATGACCCGTATCAAATGAGATGTTGTTTGAAGTATGCGGTAACTGGATATTTTTGGTAATCAGTGTGGTACCCGATAGATGATGTAGAAGGACTCTTCAGTGCTGGCATTGTCGCTGGTTTGGACCAGATCGTCTAATATATCGAACTGTTGATGGTTTTTACTACATACACCTTTGCTTAGCCATGCTTTGTTTTATGTCCAAAAGAAGCAAGTCCAACTAGATACTACTACAGTTGCCCTGGGCGGCCTTCCGAGGCGACTATAAATTCATGAATGTGTATTATTATTTATAAAATTATATTTGTAAAATCTCAGCGAAATTGAAACGATTAATTCCAACGTTTCTTGTGTTCGGAAATCTGGTCCCAACTTCTTCAGGGAAATTAATCACAATTAACATAACAGAGGTTTATATATAAAAGGAACAATTCTTGTTTTTAAAAACTTTGTCCAATCATGAGCCATGCAACAGGCATCAACATGTATAATAAATAAAATTGTATGTTTATATACATGCATGGCTCATGATTGGACAAAGTTTAAAAAGAGGTGATGTTCCTTTTATATATAAACCTCTGTTATGTTAATTTCGATTAATTTCCCTGAAGAAGTTGGGACCAGATTTCCGACCATAGGAAACGTTGGAATTAATCATTTCAATTTCTCTGAGATTTTACAAATATAATTTTTTACAAATGTCTACTTCTCACTCAGCGCTCAATTATTTTGCAACTATCCGGTCAAATCTTGATCACAGTTCATATGTATTGTTATTATTATTGTCATTTTTGCTAGTTTTTCTGATATTCCGTGTGTGTAGTGTTATGTTGATGCCACTGAACTGTAATCCATCGACATTATTATTATTATTATTGATTGGATGTTATTTAAACAACAACATTTGTGTTGTTGTTTAATAACACTGATTCATTCATTCATTCACTGTTATGGATGGATATGTAACTGTGGAAACTGGTGATGAGGAGCATGTTATCGACAAAAATATTCTCTGTTCAGTAACTATTATTTTGAAAAATTTCAATGGGCGTTTCTAATCCACTGATAAATGTGTTCTCGGTGTTCTGGTTGTAATTCAACGTGATGTGAAATTTCTCGAATCAGAGGATATCACATAGACACAGACACATGTTCTTATTGTCAATTGTCTTACATTCACAATGGCCACCTACCTACAGTGTTTAGGATTTTCCGATATTTTGTCATCTACCTTAGACAATCCATCCAACTGCACTGTGATTCTCTATTTATTTATTAATTTTTATTTTTTTGGTTGTAGGATTTCATCATGAGCTGACATCAGTTTGAGAATAAATCCTGCTTCTGCTAACATAATGTCTTAGATAACCCTACATGTAACCAGTATCGATTAATCTTTTAACACTCTTATTGACTATTGAGTATCTGTTTTACGTGAAATCCAACACTGAGTTCTCCACATTATCGTATGCGCTGTGTCTGTGTCGCTGACAGAAATCGAATTTCATCGATGGCATCACTCTCCTACCGAAATCCATAACTAATTTCAGCTTGTCATGCGAACAATCTATGATGATTTTCAGTGATAACTTTAATGTGTCTAATTGTTTCCCGTTTATAAATGTGATAACGTGAATCGTAGTGATTTGCTCTTCCTCTTTATTTTAGTATATTCGTTTTTTAACAGCATGAGTGTTTTCTTTTCACAATGACGACTAATTTTTTCTATAAATTTTTCTTCTTTCCTTCTTTAGAGATCTAGCTTTGTATACTCTGGATGCAGTAGGTGCTGGTCGATGTCCTCCAGGTACTGTGAACTGTACAGCAGGTTGTATGGATTTGGAAAGTGCTAGAAAATCTAATGTCAATGTATTCAACGGTACTCCTCCAGAAGTAGTTCATCATTTAGTGGATCTCGCACGTGAATGTAAGTCATATATATATACATGTATAAGAGCATCAACTGTCTGATTGCTTTATGCTTTTGTCAATCGATTTCATTGTATCTCTTCTCATCCTGACATAAGTACAAAAAGAGGAGGTTCAGTGAAGAGTTACTCTTAAATTCAGATTTTTTCTTATTACTTTACATTCTCAATGGTACATAAGGTTTCAAGCTAGAGGCTTGAAGGTTTGGTAGCAGTGGTGATTATTTTTACTGGATGTGGGGTCGCTAGCCTCACGTTAGCCTAACCTTCCCTCTTTCCCAGTCCTATTACTACTGGCCTAGCGAGGTAAAGGAGTGCCTTGATGAGCAATCTACTGCTGTTTCACCGACGCTGATTTTAGATGGTTTGAGGCAATCGGCAGGTAACCCCCAGTCTGACCTAGGTTTCGTGCTAGTTGACACTCATTAGTCACCAAGGCGTAACTATCTACATTGATATAAGAATGAAACTCGGGCACTGTGGTAGAGTGTAATTCCATTATGGGTAAATTTTATTTTGATAAATTCTCACAGTGTTATACAATAATATTTACTGATGACGTTTCGAGCACAATTTATTACTGCTCATAATCATATCAGGGTAATTACACGACTTCCTAAATTCATTTATATAGTTCCATTGTTTTTCACTTGATTTGATTGGTAGTAATATTTTCCATATTTCGGATATGAGTGATGAATCATTCCTATTGCATGTGTTGTGTACAAGTTGTTCTATGGACAAGGATTCAGTAATCAACCTCTCTCTCCACTTACCTAGATTTCTAAAACGTAATCTTGGTGAAAATCAAATGAAAAACAACGGAACTATATAAATGAATTTAGGAAGTCGTGTGATTACCTTGATATGATTATGAGCAGTAATAAATTGTGCTCGAAACGTGGTCATCAGTAAATATTACTGTATAACACTGTGAGACTTTATCAAAATAAAATTTACCCATAATGGAAGTAACTATCTACTACCTTGAAGGAACTCATGTCCCCTCTGAGATTTGAACCTGTAGTCAGAGACGTTAGCACTGAGAGGTATCCGGCCTGACGATTGACCTCCTGTAGGACTGACTGTACTGGATATTTTTGATTGGACACTAGTTAGTAATCAGTGTAATGTGTAGACTGAATTCTGTCCGTCATGTTTGCAATCTGGTCACCATGCTAAGTGGCTGGCCATCAATTCGCGTTCAGAATTATTGTTATTAAATGTCCACCTAGTGGTATGATGGCCATATTGCGAAAACTTGACTGATAGAATTCAATAATTTAATAATTTCCATTGTAGCATTAACAACACAATATTCTGCGAAGAGACTCTTTTCAACGAATTTATTATCAAGCTGTACAATCGTATATATATGGTTTTTTTTATAAAAATTATATCCGGTGAGGGAATTAGGTCAAAGGTGTGAATACATGAAATAATAATAGTATGAAATGCAATTAAAATATTTGTGATTATAATCATAGTTTAATGTCAAGTGGCAAAATAATTAATGTCGTATATAGAATAATACATAAGGTGTATAGAATTTTGGAAAGGGGTACATAATTATAAGATCAGTAGACGAATATAAAATGTTACATAACATGGTGTGAAATTTGATAAGATAGAATTCAATATTGTAAAAATAAAAATATAAAAAACAATAATTTTGGGTTTAAAATGTCAGGTGGGTCAAGTGAAAAAGATTTAGAGTGAGAATAGTAATAATAATAATGATAACAATAATAATCGTAGTAATAAGGGAAAAGTACACAGAATAAATAATAATAATAATAATTTGCTTTATTCCAAAACAGTACATGTGATACAGAATGGAATTCTCAGCATTTTTACTACAGTATTGGATCCAGTTAGTACATTATCAATAAATAGAATTCTACATAGATTGAGGAAACCACAGTTCATTATTACAACAATACATTGGCATGTCAGTAGCAAAGGTAAAGCTGAAACAATGTTTGAAGGTGTTAGAAAAGTGGCAGCTGTCTTATTAACTGGCGTAAGCGAGAGAAAGAAACAAAGCAGCACATAACGGAAAAAGAAGAGAAAGAAAAGGAAAAGAAAGAAAGAAAACGTTGTACCTATTGATGATATGGGTTGAAAAGACGAGATCCAGTTGTACTACTGACTATTTAATGAATTATAGGTGTCACGCCTAATGCTTTCTTTATCACACAGAACACGAGCTAAGTAGGGTATGGTTGAGTTTTTGTACTTGCTGGTGCGAGCATATAGTTTTCTATATTAGCTTCTGGTTTTACCTGATGAGATGCAAGGGGAGAGTTGTGAGTGAAGAGGGTGGTGTGAGTTAGATAAAATGGATTTGGCCCATTTTTCACATGAGTCCATGTGCCTGTCAACCAGAGTATTAGCAAGCTGGTTAAGTGGCACGTTGCTTACCCTGCTGACAACATTTAACATCCTGCTTAATATGTTATAGTCTTTCTTCAGTAGCCCGGGAAAAACAAAATAAATAAATGTCTATCCCTCTACGGCCAAGGCAGAAGTAGGGATTGTACATACTTCTTTTGTACACAAAAGTCTGGCTTAAAGTCATGAATTGTCAAGGCCTCAGCTGTCTTTATTTATGTGACTCGACACATGACACTAGTTACTTACTGACTAGTACAGTTTGACATTGATGTCTTTCAAAAGAGTGAGTAACTCTCTTCGCTGATTGTCTTTTCTTTTAATCTAGCTCAATAGGGATTTTTAAGTTATCTAACTGTAAGGAATGCTTAATTCTGTTGCTTTACCATACCTCCATTTTCTGGTATTCTGGTGTTAATCATGGTTATATATATATTATTAGTATACGTATCAGAAACGAGGAATTCTACCTTTCAAAAGTATTGTGAACGCTTTCTATCTCTTTTCCGAGAATTTCATTTGTACATTCCCCCTCATATTACTAATACTCATACTATTGCTAATACTAATACTACTACACAAAACAGTCTATCGATGCTTATTTGTCTTACAAATAACACTAACTTCCCAGCATAACACTTCATATCAGCGCAGAACGAATAACACCGTCATGTGATGTACGAAATTTAGAACACAACAATCAGACCTATTTACATTACAATAATATTTGTTATGATGCATTAATGTTTATTGTTTTCAATACTTGATTATGTTTATTTCTGTTCCCTCTAGTATACAATATTAATAATAGTAATTATTGTTATTATTATTATTATCTTATTACTCCCTTTGGTTCCGAGTGGGACATGGGGTTACAACAGCACACCTCCATTCCACCCTATTTTATTCAATCCTCTTTAACTGGCTCCACAATTGCCCATAGACTCTCGTCTCCTCCTAACACGATCTCTTCCATGTCACCCTCGAACGCCCGATTCGATGTTTCCAGGTAATTCTCTTAGTAGTGACTACCCCATTACCTTTCTCAACCAAACTTCCTTCTTAATCACGTCATTTTTAAGTTTTTCTTAGTCCCTATTTACACTATCATATTTTCATATCCGAACTTCTTGTCTATTTTGTCATTTTATTATTTCCGTGTATTTAATCCCTAATTGCATAAACAATTATTCGTCACATTAGTTATGATCCCACTAGATTTTTTATCCAACCACCTTGTCTATTTTGTTATTTCTACATTTCTAACCCCTGATTGCACAAAATGTCAATCCTCTCGGTAATTATGATGCTACTTTGTTTGAACTTTTTTCCGTCCCTCTGTTTATTATGGCATTTTAATTCCTAATTGTAATTTTATATTAATTTGACCCTTGACCGGAAATATTTCTAGGATAATAGTGAAACGTATTATTATTGTTATTATTATTATTATTATTATTATGTGATCGTTTTGAAATAGTATACTTTCTAGTATTATCGTATTATGGGTGTTTCTTTTCTGAATGCTGTAATGGATATTAATCTATTTGATTTCTTCTCTCCTCTATATACAAATATTTAACGTAAGCGAATGCATCATCGAGCTGAAAAAATATAATATGTTCATGGCATTATTTACCCGATGTGTTGACCAGTAATGTTGGTTACCACAGTATACTGGGTTGCGAAAGAGTCTTCAGTTGTTAGTTTTGATTCGGTGAAGTCTGCACTAACTGCTTAGGTTCCTCATGATGTTAGGAAACAATGTAAGAATAGAACTTGTGGACAAAATTTATTTTGATAAAGTCTCACAGTGTTTGTTATGCAGTAATATTTACTGATGTGAACACGTTTCGAGCACAATTTATTACTGCTCATAATCACATCACATCAAGGCACTACTCACACAACTTTCTAACTTCGTTTATATAATTCCGTTATTCTTCATCGCTTGACTTGATTGGTAGTATTATTTTCCATATTTCCAGTATGAGTGATGAGTCATTCCTATTGCACGTGTTGGGTGTAGATTCGATGAACAAGGATTCAGTAATCAACCTCTCTCTCTCTCCACCTACCTATATTACTTTTTAGAATTTTAATCCTCTCCCACCCTATTTTGTAGTTGTGTGTTAATGCATGCAGTGCAATGTAGTACTGAGCTTTTTTCTAAATTACTTATCTTCTGGCCTTAGCTAAATTCTTATTTTTCGACAATCTGACTACCCCGACCTACTAGTTTTGCCTATGTAGTTGACCTTACTCACAGTCACTGCAAGGTATTTTGTAAATTATATTATTTTGTCTAATTGGGTCAACTGGGTCCTTTAACCTACAGAGCTTGTCCGTGAGTGAATTTGTAGGTTTAAATGCCACTCTAATTCCTGCTTTATTAAGAATCCTACTTAGGGAGGGTCTCAGATGTCCCCTGCTTAAATGGTATAACAGTAGATGCCTTATATTCTCTCTTATTTATGTTGTTATTACTAGTTTCACAATTATTTTTATTTTACTTTTGGTCTTTACTGATCTTCCTAATGAATTTTATAGGATAGTTATTTGATACCAACGCTCCTTCTTCTATCTGTTTTATTTCATCATTTAGATCTTTTTTGCACTACTTAGTGCTACTGCTCGGTTTTTTAGACACTTAACTAAGCTAACTGTCTTTGATCATAGGTGTCTGTGTTCTTTCTTTCATGTTTGGATGAGATGGTATAATAAGGTGAGAAATATTGAGGTTAGGCCTCAGTCGAGTGCTAGGTAAGGGGGTGGGGGAAGAGGAAATGAATCGACGAGGTTGTGAAGTTACACTGATTGAGAGAGATGGTCAGGGCATGTGTTATGCATTCATGTATGCATGCCCAGCTATCCATCTCCTGTCTCGACTACGAACAATGTTAGCTGACATAGGATGGATCAGATTGGAAAAGAGCCATCCAGTGGTGGTGGTCAAACCAAAACACAGCCTCATCAGTCGATGAAATCCACAACAGTTAGTTTAATCCAGCTATGTCGTAGGGAGGTGTAGACTGGCTTCTTGACCGGTTGGGGTCGTCGGGACGGTGAGAACCAATGTTGGCTGGAGACAATCGGTGGTATGGCTCAAAATCCTCGTTCTCAATAGCTGGCGCAGGTACATCCATTCCTTGTGACTTATAATATCCAATAAAACTATATTGCTCTTCTCTATTACTATTCCTTTTGTCTCATATCCCTGTCTACTGTCTCTATTTTGCATTTCTTTCTACTTTCTTCTCTTGCTTTATGTGCTACATGGAGACTTGAACTGCTGCACATCGGTGCAAAGTTCTATGTTGAAAACAGATAGACAGACAGACATGTGATAGAACCATTGATGTTTCTCTCTGAGGTTAAGAAATCGGTCACCGATTGGTCAGTTATTTGACATATTTAAGGCAACATATATCTCTATGAATGCTAAACAATTACCTGTGTTGTTTTTTTTTGTCTTACATTTGTCATTACCCTACAGCAATTGAAGAGATTCTCTTGTCAGCTAATTCACTGAATCTCAGTCGCTTGCATTCATTGAGTCAAATGTCAAAACTGCAAGGTGTAAATAATTCCTATTCCAATTCCAATTCTGGCAGTAAATTGAATGCAAGTAAATATTCACGTTCTCTTACTTGTCAACTGAGAAACTCCGATGATAGTAATGATAGTTGTGGTAACCAGGGTAAATCTCGAACAAAAGTTCCAAAGCTACAAAGACGATTCTCGTTGTGTTCAAATTTTCATCAACAAATGGAGTGTTCTTCAAATGCTACATTTCAACCGCCTGTTTTCAGTATCCGTAAGTTTTGAATTATATATATATATATTATACCTATATACCTGTGTATTTTATTATCCGAGTCAATTAATATATGTATAAGTAGGATTCTTCTTCAACGCCTAGTATGCTTTGAACACACTACACCCTTTAGCAGTGCGATAAAACGCACTTTTCCCTAGCCTTCTCGAAGACGCCATCATTAATTAATTAAGTATCATGAATACAAACTTTTGTTTTATTTTGTCAACATTTTGTATTTAAAATGTGTGTTATACCAAGAAACTCAATGAAGTAAATGCCCAGCAATTTAGTATTCATCTAGGTTGTTTTCTTACAATATCTTTGGCAGTCGCGTAAAATATTGATACTGTGGGTGAAGAGTTCTTTCCTACAGAGTTTCCATTGACCTCGTAGCCATAATAATAATAATATTATTATTATTATTAGGTGGTTGGAGGTAATCGGAAGGAAGCCCAGCCCAACCTAGGTTTCGTACTAGTTGGCGCTCACCAGTCAGCAAGGCATATCTGTTACCTTGGAGGAACTCATGTCCCATCTGAGATTCAAACCCGCGTCACCCAGTGCTGAGACGTTACCACTGAGCTATTCAGCCTCGCGACTGACCTCCTGTAGGACTCTAGTGGACACTTTGATTGGACACTAGTAACTAGTGTGATGTGTCTAGTCCTTTCTTTAGTGCCTCCAACCATCTAATATCATCAAATCAATATGTGCACCGTGATGGCGAACTACCTAGAATGGTGGCCACATTGCACACCTTACTGATATAATTCAGTCTGCACCAAAGAAAGGACTAGACATGCCACACTAGTTAATAGTGTCCAATCAAAGTAATAATAATAATATTTTGCTGTGCCAAATCTCAGCTCAGCGATTACAGTTTTTATCCATGCACCACTGGTTGAAAGGTGAGCTTTATCTGTTGCATAAAAGTATTCGAAATGCGGTTTTACCGGTCTAGCCAGTAATTTGTACATCTCAATATTTCAACCTTCTACGTCATACCATTTTACCAGATTATTGTGATAATGAAATGACGAATTTACAAAATCGAAGACTTACAAGCAAAAACCGACAAACTGGTCGAAGAAGCAGCAAAGACAGGACTCCAGGTGAACATAGACAAGACGGAGGTTATGAAAATAACCAACCAACCAACAACAACAACAACAGCAGCAACATCCAGCGCCAATCACCATCAACGGGAGGGATTTGAAAGAGGTTAATTCATTCACTTATCTAGGGAGCATTGTCTCAACTACAGGAGGAACGGACGACGATGTCAAATCGAGAATCGGGAAGGCGAGAAACACATTCATCAACCTGAAACCAATCTGGAAATCTTCGTCACTCAACTCAGCATCAACAACAAAATTCGGATTTTCAATACAAACATCAAGTCACTTCTTCTATACGGATCAGAAACTTGGCCAGTGGGTCACAAAGAATATTTCCAACAGCCTGTTGCTGACCTTTATCAACAACAACTGTCTTCGCTCTATACTGAAGATCAGATGGCCGCCGGAACGAATCGCCAACAAGAAACTATGGGAACAAACAAACAAAACAAGAACCAATCGCCCAACAAATGTGCAGGAGAAAGTGGAGATGGATTGGACACTCGCTGAGGAGGCCGCTGGGTGACATCGCGCGTCAGGCCATCACTCGAGTGGAACCCGAAAGGGAAGCGACGAGTGGGACGTCCAAGTGTGGGTGACATGGAGGAGATTGTGCGAAGAGGAGTTGAAACAGTATGGATTAACATGGATGCAAGTGAAAAGTGCAGCAGAAGACAGAAGCAAGTGGAGGCGTGCAGTTGAAACCCTATGTTCCACTAGGAACCCAAGGGAACGATAATACAATAATAACTGGACGGATGTCCCGAAGCAATACTGAGAAGTTGTGACCGGCGAGATGCATCATGTCAAGGTGTGTCAAGTGGTGGCGATGCCCATCGAAAACGTTGGTTGAGGGTAACGCTGCGTCACACCGATTGACAGAATAAGCGAAGAAATATATTCCTTTTCAATTAATTCAATTAATTAATTTTCGACTCCACACTGATATGTAGTTTTTTACATCAAAAGTTTTTACCAGTCAAGTGGTTATTTTAGTCAATCAGTCTTACGTATAGGTGGCACGGATGAATTTAAGAGGTTAAAGGTCATCAAAACAAACAAATAATAGACGTTAGCAACAAGGTATTCAAGTTTTAAAGGAGAGGTGAAAATTAATTAACAAAATTCAAGATAACTTGATTCTTAGGCGTTGGCAACAAGTTATTACATAATCAAGAAATTTGTAAAATAACAATAATGACTAAGAAGAATAGGATTACGTAAAATACAAACAAGTTAATAGAATTAGCTAGAATTGTAAAAATTGAAGAAATTAACGAAGTCAAAAGATAGTTACAAGGAGAAGGTAAAAATCGTTTTAAAAAACTTAATACTGTACAAATTTCTTTTGAATGCACATAGATTTGGTTTGTCCAGATGAAATCCGATTACCTCTGCTTTAAGCCAAAGTCACAGTCGTAGACCATACTGGAGGTTAAGATGGTATACGATAACTAAATTTAAAAGCTTTGTTAGAGTCGATTTGATGTCCAGTATCGACGAGATGACATGCAGGAGATCGTGTGAAGAAGAAGTGAAACAGTATGGATTAACATGGATGCAGGTGAAAAGTACAGCAGAAGACAGAAGCAAGTGGAGACGTGCAGTTGAAGCCCTATGTTCCACTAGGAACCCAAGGGAACAATAACAATAATAATAATCGACGAGATGAACCAGTATTGAGCTGCATACAGCGTTTTCATGACTTTCAACCTCTCAATTTCACCCATACCCCCGCAAAATACCTAAAACTGACTAGCTAAAATAACCACTTGTTTGGTAAAACATTTTGATGTAAACTACGTATTAGTGTAGAGTCAGCCAATGATGAGGAACTAATTGGAAAGGAAGGTAAATTTCTTCACCCAATCTGTTGGGTTTTTTTCTAAATACATAAATGAGAATTTGGAAAATTAGAATCCACGAATCATTGAATTCCAGCCGATATGGTTGAATTGTCAACGAGCTGCATCTCGTAATTAGAAGGTCCCGGATTCGGTGATCCCTGATGAGATGTTGATGGTGTACACTCCAGCTGTCATGTTTTCAGTGATCTGTAATTGACTTTATTTCTTGACGAAATCTACATTGATTTTATTTATTTATTTATTTATTATTCCCTTGGGTTCCGAGTGGAACATCATAGGGCTTCAACAACACATCTCCACTTTGTTCTATTCTCTGTTGTCCTCTTCACTGGGTCCACGATTGACCAAACTCTCTCATCTCTTCCTCACACGATCTCCTCCATGTAACCCTAGGACGACTCAGTCGTCGCTTCCCATTGGGATTCCACTCGAGCGATGGCCTGCATTACGCACGATGTCATTCAGCGGCCTCCTCAATGTATGTCCAATCCATCCATCTCCACTTTCTCCTACATATTTGTTGAGCGATCGGCTCTTGGTTGGTTTGTTCCTATAGTTTCTTGTTGCTTATTCTTTCTCCCCAGCCATTTGATCTTCAGTATGGAGCCAGCCAGCTGTTGATGAAAGTCTGCAACAAGCTATTGGAAATCCTTTTCGTGAAACGCTGGCCAAGTTTCTTACTCGTATAGAAGAACTGACTGACTGACTGCCTTCACATTTGTGTTGAACAGAATCCGAATATTGTTCCTTGTGATGCTGACGCGGAATGCATAAGATTTCCAAACTGATTTCAGGTGGATGTAGGCGTGCGTATCTTGCCTTTTACGAATCTGACTGGCTTTGACGTCTTCATTCGTTCTGCTGCCTGTGGTTGAAATCGTGCTTCCGAGATAAGTGAAGGAGGTAACGCCTGTTAAATATCTCCCGTTGATGGTGATTAGTGCTGGTTGTTGTTGTAGTTGCGGTCCGTTGGTTACCTACATCAATTCCATCTTCTCTATTTTCATTTAGAGTCCTGTCTTCGCTGTTTCTACAGCCAGTTTGTTGGTTTTCGCCTGTGAGTCTTCGAGTATGTGGCACATCAGACATATATCGTGTGCGAAATCCAGATCTTCTTCTAGAGTCTTCTCCTCGGTGTGGTCCAGCGTATTCCTGACTCCTCACCCCCCCCCCCAACTGTCTGACGCATAATCCAGTCCACCAACGTTGGCAGCCAGCTTGTCTTACTCCTGTATGCACTTCGAACGCCCCGCTGAGTTTTCCGTTATGGATCAGCTGACACGTGACCTTGTCATATAGCCAACCAGTTGTCGAATGAGGTTGACAAAGACCTTGAAATCTACATTGAAATTACCTTTATTTTTTAATTGTCTAATAATCTGATCTGTAGTTTTGCGCACTAACCCAACTGTTTTTTTTTTTACTTTTTATTTCTCTGCTCATTTGGAAATATACTTCACATACACACAAACACCAACACACACACACACATCCACTCACACATACTCACTCACGTGTGTGCACATGTGAATCTAGCCTCTGATTCAGAAAGTGAATTAACTTCGACTACGCATTTCAGTGAAAAATTAGACTATAACAGTTTTGCTGGCATAACAGAGACTGTAAATAATCAGGTAAGTAGTAGTAGTAGTAGTGCTTATGTTGTTATAATTTTGATTTAATTCATCCCTCATCTCTCTCTATAGGTGTTTATTATTGTGTATTTGTGTGTGTGTGTGTGTGTGTTTTGTATTGCTAATAATCATATATATAATAACAGTTGATATTCTGTTCTGTTGAATTGGATTTTGTTTTGAAAATATAAAAAACAGAACACATTATTATGATATATGTCTATGTAGTCTGATACACATGACACGCGTGTGTGTGATGGAGAGAGGAACGGTGGGTGATTGGCTCGTTTCGCCTTTGTAAAATAAAACAAAAATCTAATTATGCATCATGGGTTATGAGTGGTACCGTCTCTGTGAACAGACAGTTAGCGTGCATGCATGCATGCGTACATGCATGTACAAAGCTAATTATTTATTTGTTGTAATCCAGTAGACGATACCCCGATATACACGCATATTGAGAATGTGTAGCGA